>JAVIAB010000001.1:18712913-19187913 GCA_032433765.1 Megaustenia siamemsis
ATATCTCCGATAGTTGAAAAAGTCACGCTGTCTGTCTGGTCTGGTCTTGATCCTGGGTAAGGTCCTGGGTCTGGTCTGGTCCTGGGTCTGGTCTGGTTCTGGGTCTGATCCTGGGTAAAGTTCTGGGTCTGGTTTGGTCATGGATCTGGTCTGTCTGGGTCTGGTCTGGTCTGGTCTGTCTGGGTCTGGTCTGGTCCTGGGTCGGGTCTGGTCTGATCCTGGGTCTGGTCTGGTCCTGGGTCTGGTCTGGTCTGTCTGGGTCTGGTCTAGTCCTGGGTCGGGTCTGCTCTGGTTTGGTCTGATCCTGGGTCTGGTCTGGTCTGGTCCTGGGTCGGGTCTGGTCTTGGTCTGGTCTGATCCTGGGTCTGGTCTGGTCCTGGATTTGGTCCTGGGTCTGGTCTGGTCCTGGGTCTGGATCTGGTCTGGTCTGTCTGGGCCTGGTCCTGGGTCTGGTCTTGTCTGGTCTGGTCCTGGGTGTGGTCTGGTCTGGGTCTGGTCTGGTCCTAGGTCTGGTCTGGTCTGGTCTGTCTGGGTCAGGTCCTCGGTCTGGTCTGGTCTGGTCCTGGGTGTGGTCTGGTCCTGGGTCTGGTCTGGTCTGTCTGGGTCTGGTCTGGTTCTGGTCTGGTCTGGTCCTGGGTCTGGTCTGGTCTGGGTCTGGTCTGGTCCTGGGTCTGATCCTGGGTAAAGTTCTGGGTCTGGTCTGGTCCTGGGTCTGGTCTGTCTGGGTCTGGTCTGGTCTGGTCTGTCTGGGTCTGGTCCTGGTCTGGTCTGGTCCTGGTCTGGTCTGTCTGGGTCTGGTCCTGGTCTGGTCCTGGGTCTGGTCTGTTTGGGTCTGGTCCTGGTCTGGTCTGTCTGGGTCTGGTCCTGGTCTGGTCTGTCTGGGTCTGGTCCTGGTCTGGTCTGTCTGGGTCTGGTCCTGGTCTGGTCTGTCTGGGTCTGGTCTGGTCTGTCTGGGTCTGGTCCTGATCTGGTCTGTCTGGGTCTGGTCTGTCTGGGTCTGGTCCTGGTCTGGTCTGTCTGGGTCTGGTCCTGGTCTGGTCTGTCTGGGTCTGGTCCTGGGTCTGGTCTGTCTGGGTCTGGTCTGTCTGGCTCTGGTCCTGGTCTGGGTCTGGTCTGGTCCTGGGTCTGGTCCTGGTCTAATCCTGGTCTGTCTGGGTCTGGTCCTGGGTCTGGTCTGTCTGGGTCTGGTCTGGTCCTGGGTCGGGTCTGGTCCTGGTCTGGTCTGGTCTGATCCTGTATTTGGTCCTGGGTCTGGTCTGGTCCTGGGTCTGGGTCTGGTCTGGTCTGGTCCTGGGTCTAGTCTGGTCCTGGATTGGTCCTGGGTCTGGTCTGGTCCTGGGTCTGGGTCTGGTCTGGTCTCTCTGGGTCTGGTCTGGTCTGTCCCTGGGTCTGGGTCTAGTCTGGTCCTGGATCTGGTCTGGTCCTGGGTCTGGTCTGGTCTGTCTGGGTCTGGTCTGGTCCCAGTCCTGGCTCTGGATCCAGGCCTAGGTCTGGTCCTGGGTCTGGTCTGCCTGTCTATTTAAGTAAGGATATGTTGGGGCTTCCCTTTCAGCCTTCATTCTTACTTTTATAGACGGAGATGTCTGTACAACCACTGACCAGCGGAATTTGTGCAAGAAAACAGTAAATTTCTTAACACTACCCAAACATTAACTAGCTGGGATCCTCGACAATGCACTGTGCCTTCAAGAAAGAGTAAAACAAACGAAGAATATGGAATTAGTGTCCTTATTTTATTAGCGGCAACCGACATATTAATTTGTAATGTGGGCAGCAACACGCCTAGCATCTCCACTTTCTCTGGAAAAATCTTTTGAGCATCAATTTTCGAAGGCATAGTGAGTGAGCATTAAAGCTGTGCTGATTAAGATAAAGTTTCTTGAACATCAAAGCCGTGCTGATTAAGATAAAGTTTCTTGAACATCAAAGCCGTGCTGATCAAGATAAGGTTTCTTAGACATCAAAGCCGTGCTGATCAAGATAAGGTTTCTTAGACATCAAAGCCGTGCTGATCAAGATATGGTTTCTTAGACATCAAAGCCGTGCTGATCAAGATAAGGTTTCTTAGACATCAAAGCTGTGCTGATCAAGATAAGGTTTCTTAGACACCAAAGCCGTGCTGATCAAGATAAGGTTTCTTAGACACCAAAGCCGTGCTGATCAAGATAAGGTTTCTTGGACATCAAAGCCGTGCTGATCAAGATAAGGTTTCTTAGACATCAAAGCTGTGCTGATCAAGATAAGGTTTCTTAGACACCAAAGCCGTGCTGATCAAGATAAGGTTTCTTAGACACCAAAGCCGTGCTGATCAAGATAAGGTTTCTTAGACACCAAAGCCGTGCTGATCAAGATAAGGTTTCTTAGACACCAAAGCCGTGCTGATCAAGATAAGGTTTCTTAGACATCAAAGCCGTGCTGATCAAGATAAGGTTTCTTAGAAATCAAAGGCGTGCTGATCAAGATAAGGTTTCTTAGACACCAAAGCTGTGCTGATCAAGATAAGGTTTCTTAGACATCAAAGCCGTGCTGATCAAGATAAGGTTTCTTAGACATCAAAGCTGTGCTGATCAAGATAAGGTTTCTTAGACATCAAAGCCGTGCTGATCAAGATAAGATTCTTAGACATCAAAGTCGTGCTGACCAAGATAAGGTTTCTTAGACATCAAAGCCGTGCTGATTAAGATAAGGTTTCTTAGACATCAAAGCCGTGCTGATCAAGATAAGGTTTCTTAGACACCAAAGCCGTGCTGATCAAGATAAGGTTTCTTAGACACCAAAGCCGTGCTGATCAAGATAAGGTTTCTTAGACATCAAAGCCGTGCTGACGAAGATAAGGTTTCTTAGACATCAAAGCCGTGCTGATCAAGATACGGTTTCTTAGACACCAAAGCCGTGCTGATCAAGATAAGGTTTCTTAGACACCAAAGCCGTGCTGATCAAGATACGATTTCTTAGACATCAAAGCCGTGCTGATCAAGATAAGGTTTCTTAGACATCAAAGCTGTGCTGATCAAGATACGATTTCTTAGACATCAAAGCCGTGCTGATCAAGATAAGGTTTCTTAGACATCAAAGCTGTGCTGATCAAGATACGATTTCTTAGACATCAAAGCCGTGCTGATCAAGATAAGGTTTCTTAGACATCAAAGCTGTGCTGATCAAGATAAGGTTTCTTAGACACCAAAGCCGTGCTGATCAAGATAAGGTTTCTTAGACACCAAAGCCGTGCTGATCAAGATAAGGTTTCTTAGACATCAAAGCCGTGCTGATCAAGATAAGGTTTCTTAGACATCAAAGCTGTGCTGATCAAGATAAGGTTTCTTAGACATCAAAGCCGTGCTGATCAAGATAAGGTTTCTTAGACACCAAAGCCGTGCTGATCAAGATAAGGTTTCTTAGACATCAAAGCCGTGCTGATCAAGATAAGGTTTCTTAGAAATCAAAGGCGTGCTGATCAAGATAAAGTTTCTTAGACACCAAAGTCGTGCTGATCAAGATAAAGTTTCTTAGACATCAAAGCCGTGCTGATCAAGAGAAGATCAAGTACAACGCCTCCCATCCACTTATTTATAAACTGCATAAATAAATCTGCCTAAAGACTTATTCCAAAGAGGTAGAGGTACCGCTTCTGATGATCAGACTGTCCAATATTGCAGTGTTCAGTTCAGCCCGCTGCACTGTGAATTTGGGAACGGGAAGAGACCAGTATATTTACTGGGCATCCCTTAGAGAATTCTCTATCAGCGAACAGGAGTGGAAGAATCTGACGAGAGAATGTAGCACACTGAAAACATATATAAGAAACGACACAACAGCACTTGAGGAAGACATTATGTTATAATAAGAAGCTAAAAACGGACGCAAGCAAAAAGATGAGACCAGACAATACGAATGTGCATTTCATCCTGAGACTGAAACAGTCGATGCTGTATTGGGAGAATCAATCATTGAGAGAAACTGCTCAATAAAACAGCATCCAGCATAATACACTTATATATTACCAAATTACTGACAAACAACGACTGCTTGCTATCAATTATGTGCCAAGAACCCAAATGAACCAGATCTTCTTTTTCTGCCTACACATCTTGACATCAATATTAATAAGTTCGAAGAAAGCATTCGTTAGCTCAAGGCAAGTCACGTCACCATACAGCTTGTATCGATATAGTACTGGTGATGACTAAAAGATAGAATACCAAATGAAACCATAATCATCGAGCAGAGACTACTTACTCTTCTGTTCCAGGGATTAGTCCTCGCACCAATCGAGTATGCCCTGGCCATTCTTACTGTCAGTACGACTCAAATTGATAGGCTGAAGAAAATACAAAATGAAGCCATGCGCATTATCCTGGGATGTACGAGGGACACTCCCTGTGTGGCAATGAGGTATCTTCTTGACTTTCCAACCATGGATGACAGAATCAAGATCTGGAGAGCACGAGCATACCTGAAGATTAGTACAGATACAGAGCATCCATTGCACCACGTGCTCAACACAGAGAAAGGTACCAGGCTAAAAAGAGGCAAATCATGGGTGGGCCGAGCAGAAGATGTCATCAAACAGGTCTGTGGGCTTACCAATCTCAGCGTTGGTGAGGAGTGGATACCGGTGCCTACGTAATTCAAGGGGACTTTCTCATGTATTGTCACACTCGACAGGAAAAGTAGGGAACAGAACCCAGTCGTGGTTAATGCTGAGGTCAACGGTCTCATCTGCGATAACACCGATGAGAAAGATGCAGTCATCTATACAGACGGATCTGTAAGACGACACGAAAAAAGTGCATGGGCATTTACAGCACGTTCGGCAGGCAGAATAGCCAAGGAAGACAGTGGTGCATACGCCATGACCACGAGTAGCATGACAATGGAGGTGATGGCAGTGACCAAGGCATTCAAATGGTTAGAGTCACAAGACTACATCCACGCATGTATACTGAGTGATTCGATGAGCATGATAAAAAAGTGGAGGCGGGCTTTGTACGCATGCAATGGGTAGAGTCGTTGCAGAAATCCAAAATACGTAAGGTCACCTTTGTCTATGTCCCTGGACATGCGGGAGTACGGGGAAATGAGAGAGCGGACAGGTTGGCTAGCTGCGCTGTCGTTGAGGACGGGCAACCGATGGATCGGGCGGACGTCATCAATGCACTCCGAGATGTGGGAAGAGCACAGGACTTCGACAAACACAGATCAACGTCGCTTCTTCGGATGATGGAAATGGGAGTTAAGATGGGCACAGCCAGAAATGAGAAACTTGGTGGCCGTGTAAGAAGACTTATCAACCAACATAGAACTGGAGTCGTCAGTCGCTGGACACTGAGGGAATTGCTGAGGAGGGGATCTGAGCACCTATGGACATGTTCGGAGTGCAATGATGATGACCCGCAAATAACTCAATAACTCAATAACCATAAGAAAAATGGTAGGAACAAAACCCTGCAAAGAATATATAGAACAACAACTTAAATGGTTTGGCCACCTGGTCAGAATGAATCCTTATTAATCACCATCAAGGGCGTTCTTCTCGAGAATGCATGGGAAAAAGACCAAGAGGAAGACCCAGAAGAAGATGGATAGATGCAGTGACAGAGAAATGTAACAACAAAGGAAAATCACTAATTCAGACAATTCGAGCAGCTCAAGAACGACAAATGATATAAAACCACACCTTTTAGGTATCAGTGAGAAAGAGAAATGAAGAAGAAGAAGAAAGAAGAAGATGACCACAAGAGCCATCTCTGTTCACCAAATGTTGGGCATGATCGTAGCAGAGGTTCAACAGTCATTCTGCCTGTGCCACTGTTTCATTTACCAGAGGTTCTCATCTTTATGATGTCGAAGAAGTGCTACTTCAATCTGTTGTAGACTGTTCGGAGTCTACAAGTTATTACTTGTTCTTGTCTGTTGAGCTGGTGGTGAACATAATGTGTGTGGTACATAGCAAAGATGCATTGCTCTCTACAAAGAACTTCCTCTCACTATAATATGGTCCAACTGCTGTTTACTATTATATTGTATTCACGGAACCAGTTTCATTGCAGTCAGGAATTGTCTCATATCCGCTCCGCTACTTGTCACAACAATTCACAAAATGCACCGGTAAATTCCTTTGACAAGGTCGCTCCGTGTACGTTCTACTCGACAGAACAGACGACGACTCCAAGCCTCCTTAGTCGACATGCAAAGCAGGTAACAGCGGCTCTATTATTTCCTTGTCTCACCGTGGAGGCCCCACACAAAGACAACATCAAGCACAAAATAAATAAAACAAAAAAAATCCACCATGAACATTCATTGAACAACGATTGTATGAGTGGCACCGATTTGTTCACATTTGACACTAAAATGAACAAAACTTAAACGTGAATGAACAGAAAATGATCACATCGATGCGGTTAGGCACAAAATGAGTTGAAATGGAAAAAAAAAACATGAATTTTAAAATTGTGAATGTTATTTAAACATACTCTACGAAACAAAATAATGTAGTAATATTACACAAGTAATAAGATATAAGAATAAATAATTACATTGTGTTATAACAACATCCTTGTTAAGATTTTCTATTCATGGGCGATAACCATTAGCATCAGCAACAGTTATTCAACTACAAGTGGATATAAAGAAAAAATTAAAGAGACTACTAAGTCCCATAAGCTATCCATCTTGATAGCATCTTATCAGAGCTTACATTTCATTTGCTTACTTAATAGGCTCAAACAATGCATGGCGAATTATATTGTCTAATGGACAAATCACAGGTGAATTAAATTGCAATGGACAACACTCAGAATTATATTGTAAAGGCGATATGCAGGAGAATTATACTTCAATGGGCAATACGATGCAGAATTATAATTCAATGAACGTAAGCAGAATAATATTGCAAAGGGAAACACGCAGGAGATTTATATTACAATGGGGAACATGCAGAAAGGTTATATAGTAATGTGGAAAACATATATGAGTTACATAGTAATGGAGAACACATAGAAGAGTTATATAGTAATGGGGTACACATAGAAGAGTTATATAGTAATGGGAACACAAAGAAGAGTTATATAGCAATGGGGTACACATAGAAGAGTTATGTTGCAATTAGGAACATTCAGAAGAGTTATAGTGCAAAGAGAAACATGCAGAAAAGTTATGTTGCAATGAGGAACATGCAGAAAAGTTATGTTGCAATGAGGAACACGCAGAGGAGTTATATTGCAATAAGTAACACGCAGAAGAGTTATGTTGCAATGAGTAACACGCAGAAGATTTATGTTGCAATGAGGAACACGCAGAAAAGTTATGTTGCAATGAGGAACATTCAGAAGAGTTATAGTGCAAAGAGAAACATGCAGAAAAGTTATGTTGCAATGAGGAACACGCAGAAAAGTTATGTTGCAATGAGAAACACGCAGAAAAGTTATGTTGCAATGAGGAACACGCAGAGGAGTTATATTGCAATGAGTAACACGCAGAAGAGTTATGTTGCAATGAGTAACACGCAGAAGAGTTATGTTGCAATGAGGAACACGCAGAGGAGTTATAATGCAACATAAAAAACAACAACGATATTGTATGGAGCGTCAGTAGTGCAGTAGTTAGCATGTCGACCTTGTGTCAAAATGAATGTGGATTCAGTTCCAACATGATGCTCCACTGTCGACCAGGGGGGGGGGGGGGGGGGGGGGGGGAAATGAAAGAAATGGAAACAAATGAATCTCTTCTCTAGCAGAATTTGACAAGGACGTCGATACACTTATACAGAAACACTGCTACCATATTTTCTATAAGCAAAAAGTAATTTTGGTTACAGACATCATTTATAGAGACATTTAACTGGAATCAACATTTTTTGGGCACATCATGAGAAGAGGAAATTGGGAATACTTGGTTACAACTGGCAAAATAAAACGAAAGAGAGATCGCGGACGACAAAGAGATAATATACTGGACAGCTTGGTGTTATGGCATGGAAAACAGTCAACAACAGAAGTGATACGATGCACTGTAGATAGAAGATTGTGGAAGGACATGATCGCCTACGTCAACCGGTATGGCACATGATGATAATGATACTACATCTCTATGACCATTTCATCTTCTTCATTTCCTCTTGTACCCATACGAGTGTCGAGACAGAGTCCTGGTTCTCGCCCATTCAACCATTGCCAGTTGATAATGTAGTGTTTCTGCGATATTATTATACCAGTCATGAACATACGTAAAAAGTCCAAACAGAAACAGTCAGTGTGTCAGGTATGGCCAAGTCAACATTTAATTATTCCGGATCTGTTTCATACCTTGTCCAATATAAATATTTGTTTTTGAGTTGTCCATGGCAGCATCATTCTTGTGAGAGGATGCGATCGTTGCTTTAAAGAAAGCTCCAACGAGCGAGCTTCGAACCTCGTTCGGTGTGATATGCAAGCCCTCCGAGACTCGGCTACCCCCCCCCCCCCCCCCAAAGGTAAGCTATATCTAGAAACAAGACTCATTGAAGATGGCAAAATGTAACAAGACAAACCAAATATTAAGATTTGTGCCAAACAATCGCTCAAGAATAAACATAAAAGAAAGCTGACCGCCATAGAGATAAGATGTTTGAGAGAAGCGCTTGAAATGATCGGAAATTACGTAAATAGAAGTGATGTTATAAGAGAAATATTGGGCACTGAATCGATTCTAAACTATATACAGACATAACAAATGGCACGGTTTGCTCATCTGTAAAGTGTAGCAAGAGATTCCATACAAACGTATATTAAAAGAACAGAGAAAAGCCGGTGGTAGACCGAGAGTAAGATGGACTGATAACAGCGATAAACACTTCAACAATATCAGTTGACCATGTTTGAGGTTGCCAGGAGGGCGAGGACATAACTATGTATCTCTTTTGACACCAGGAGGGGTATGAGATAAAGATAAGATTATATATATATCATCATCATCAAGTACCAGCCTGCTGGCGTAGGTGATCATGTCTCTTCTACAACTTTCGATCTCGGCAGCTATTTATCATTTCTGTTGTTGACCTTCTGCCAAGCCATTCTCTTAAGCTGTCTGTTATTTTTTCTCTTTGCTTCCCTCTATCTCTTCGTCCCTCAATTTTTCAGTTGTTACAATATACTCCAGCTGTTCTCTTCTCATTACATGGCCAAAAATGATGATTGTTTCTTCCTAATATTGGAAATTAGTTCTCTTTTTTGCTTTGACCTCTCTCAGAACAACTTCATTACTCTTCTTAGCTGTCCATGGTACTCTCAACATTCTTCTGTAAAACCACATTTCTACAGACTCAGTGATTTTCTTGTCTGTTGTCCTATTGTCCATGATTCGCATCCATATGTTAAGACTGGCTCTACGTAACATTTAAGAACTCTTTTTTTTTGTTTCTATTGTCAAAAATGGATTGGAAAGTATGTTCCTCATTTTTTGGAAAACTGCTTTTGCCTGAGCCATTCTGCATCTCACCTCATACATATACATATGTAATATCTTCAGTAATAAAGAAAAGACGATGGTCATATGTTGGACATGTGATGAGAAGAAATAATAACCGAATAGCAAAGCAAGCCATCATGTGGGAATCAACAGGCAAGAGGAAAAGAGGAAGACCCAGAGAGACACTGAGAAGAACATTGATGAGAGAGGCAAGAGCAGCAGGAATCATTTCCCTCAATGAGATAGAGCGGCTTGCACAGAACAGAGACAATTGGCGAGATTTGATTAAATATCTTTAAAAGAATTGATAACTGCTAGGACAACATTTTTAGATAACAGAAGGCGTATCTTGGTCTACGCCCTATGGGCCGGCTACGGCTCAAATGGTCAATATATATATATATATATATGTATATATATATATATATACACACATATATATATATATATATATATAGTGAGTGAGAGAGAGAGAGAGAGAGAGAGAGAGAGTGAGAGTAAAGCTGTAACATACTATATATATATATATATATATATGTGATTATTGTTCCTCTCCAAGCCAGGTCTGTATTGCTATTTCATTTATTCAGATACTTTCTGTCGGTGATATATTTGTCCTGTCTTTACTAAAAAATGTTTTTTTTGCCTGAACTAATAGTTCAACCCGAGGCATGCTCATTTGCCAGGATGCAAGAGTAATGGAAATCTCTTGCCAGCTGAACAGTTCCACAAAACTACATCTTTTACATTTAGTTACCAGGAGAAATGTATGCACAAATGACAATCAGTTTTAAATAATAGATCAACACCATCACATCCACTATCTCTTTATAGAAGAGTTGGGAGGTGTCTCTGTACGTCATTAGTCTCTCACTCATCAAATATCAGGTGTTAAACCTGCATTAAGTAATTGGATTTTTTTTTCCTACAGCAATTCTCTGATTTAAGGATAAATGATGAACTTGATGCCACGGGGGTTGATGTGAGTCATTAGACCCACGAGACTGATGTGATGAAGTGCAATGGCTTTCTTCATTTCTTGGGTTCTGTTCGGGTCGCTAAAGAGAACTACTAAACACAATCCAAGCTAGACAGTTTAGATTTTTGGCTTGTTAAAAGACACAGCAGTCTAATAAAAGTAATCCTGGAAGGGAAAATACGAGGTAAAGAGGTAGAGGCAGACCAAGACTAACATGGACGAGTAGCTTCAAAAGATGGACAAGTCAGCCTATGACAATCTGCACTATCAAACAAGAGACAGAGTGGAATGGCGCTCCATGGTAGCCAACCTTCGATGCGGAGATGGCACTCAGTGATGATGTTGGGGTCGCTGCAAGTCATTAGTTTTAGATCCATAAAATTGATGTAATAGATTGCAATGGTTTTCTTGATGTCACGAGTTCCGTTGGAGAATTTGAAACTTCTCCATGCTAGAGGTACTCGATATTAGATACTCTAAACTATCAACAAGTCACTCCACAGTGGGAACTTTGATTTAAGAATATTTGAAGGTGAGTACCCTTTCAATCAAACCTGTAGGTTAAAATATAGTTCCTGTGTTTAAGTTGAGCATTTAACAAAGTAATAACTCCCATAGCAAATACAATTGAAATAGCAAGTCTGTTAATGCTGTCAGGGAAACATTTCAAATAAAGAAATAATTCTTACTACATATTCCCCATTAGAAAACAATTTTCTGCATTGGCCATTACTAGAGCAAAAAGGTTGACAGGTGCCTGGATCAATAACAAACACCTTTATCTCTAGAATGGGTTTGTTCTTCTCTCAGCCAAAACATAAATGAAAATTCAAAAAGAAGCAGCTAACATCAGAAAAGAACATTGATTCAAATCCTTTAAAAAAAAGTACATCAATTTTTTAATACATTTTTACAATGAGACAACAAAACGCTGTGTCTACTGAATAATTAAATCAAGAAATAAAATGTTCACAAAGCTACAATGAACAGGCAGTATATGTAAGTCATAAACCCTTGAGGCTGGGAATTATACAAATACATACAAAAGCCTCATGGACTCAATCCCTGAGGGGCTTTCAAGCATTCTGCTCAGGAAATGTCTAGTAATAACAAAGGTATTTCAAAACATTCTTCTGATCTATGTAGGCACAAATTGTAAGTGACTAGAGAATGTTCAGCTATATCTGCAACTGTACACCAGAGACTCAGGTAGCTCTTTGTCCCAATTTCAAGGGTGTCTGAAAATGAATGAAACATGAATTTTCTTTGTTTGCATTTTTTATCTCCAGAAATGCAAAGTGAGGGAAAAAAATAGACTAGTTTAAGAAGAAATATAAAAGCAGCGATGAATGGGAAAACCCAGACTTGAAGCAGTGATAGATAGGAAAATCCAGACTTGTGGGCAGAGATAGATAGGAAAACCCAGACTTGTGGGCAGAGATATATAGGAAAACCCAGACTTGTGGGCAGAGATAGATAGGAAAACCCAGACTTGTGGGCAGAGATAGATGGGAAAACTGAGACTTGAGCAGAGATAAATGGGAAAATCCATACTTGAGGCAAAGATAAAGGAAACATCAATTCTCGAGGAAGAGATAAATGGGAAAACCTAGACCCTATGAAGAGTGATAATGGAGGCAGATAAATGTGTTGACTGATCTAAGTAACCATCTGGAGTTAATGATCAACAGAGGCCAAAGAAACAAGAGAAGCCTGACTACAAATGCTGAGGTCAAGCTTTATAACGAGTGAAAAAAAAGAGCATAAGAACATCTGAACACAAAAAAAGTCAATGTCAGCTAATTTTTGTAAAAAGTTATAGTGAAGAGTGATATTCTATTATACAAATATCCCTCTTCGTTCTCTTGCTTTTTGATTGTTGGAGGAAAGAACCATAACAGAAAATGCTTGGTAAAATAGCATCTGACAGTTTTACCAAAGATTAAAAACAGTCTGTTTTCACTATCTGTATAGATGTACAAAGCTATGCATATATAAGACCTACCTCTACAAATACAGCATAGATTTTAAAATTACATTAATCAATGCAACCTAAAGATGGAAAGAGAATAAAAGATGGTCTTAGAAAATTACCGGTCAATATAGATGCAAGCATCTTTGGATAAACCCAACAGACAAGACAGTAGAGAAGACCAAATTTATAGTAAAAGTTTAAAAAAAAACCAGTTAAACAGAATGTATAACAGCTTAAAGTACGGCTAAAGAAATTCATTTAAATAGAAACTGTTGATAACAAGTGCCACTAAATATACAACATAACATTTAAAAAAATAACAGTGGTGACAACATTCAAATGATACTCAGTCTTTTGACTCTTATAACATGGTGCCACAGATATTGGAATGAACCGACAATGTTTTATGTACACATTTAAAAATAAATTAACTCCTGCTGCCTTTAAAACAAAATGAAAACCAAAATAATTATAGCAATAACATCATCATTTAAAATAAGGATAAAATAAAATTTAACATTTATAAGGTTCTACATTTATAGAATTTATACATTTATTTTAGCATTTTATAGGGAAATAAATTAACACAAGGGCATATCAGATTTTGCTAAGTGACATTCAGTTTTCAGACACCCTCAAAAAGAACAGCAGCACAAAGATAGCTGCATCACAGACTACTTTTATGTGAAAATAAATATTTCAATACATCAAGATTTTGCTATGTAATTAAAATGTAAGTACTATTATAAAATATAGTACTTGAAAAGTTAACACTCAACATTTCTAAGTGCCAGCAAAATTAACATCTAATCATAGTTAACAAAATGTAACACAAAACATCAAAGTTAAACAATTAAGTCTCAGTTTTGGCATAAGGGTGAAAAGGTCAGTAATTCTATGTGCTAAAGTTAACATCTGGATAAAAGTTAAATCAAAACTTAAATAACTAAATCAACAATTTCACACCATCAAAGTTAACACTTAGTCATAAGTTAAAATTATCCACACACATATGACATCAGAAAAATGTGTTCTCACTCAACATAAAATTTAAAAACAGGTTTCTGCAAACATTTAACAAATCCTATTCTTTCCTCAACAATTGTGTGTGCACTTATTACATTTATTTAGCACATCCCTACCAAGGGGGTGAACACACTGTGCCACCACTGCTTTTTGCAATTTAAAAAAGAATGTGAAATTAGAAAATAAATGAAAAATGGATCTAAAACGCACGGTTTGTTCTGACAATTTACTCAGGAAGTAAGAAAAGAAGTTAAACAGGAGAATTAAAAGGGTACAGTGGAAATAATTGCGAAGATGTCAGTAAAACTCTGTAAAAACCGGCTCCTGGGTTTTTTGCTTGGTAACTAAAGCCTAGCTTTATGATTCCTAGTACTGAATACATTAATTTGTAATAGACCTTGATAAATGATATGTCATTTTTCTAGGATATATGAATACAGTATTACATTAAAAGGAAAGCATCGAATGCTGTTTATTTCTTGCACAGGCGTCCGGTTTAGGTAAAAAATGAATTAAAATTTCTTTACAGATACTCTTTCAGAGTTAAAATTCAATTGAATATCAGCAATATCCATCCTTACAAGATGAATGTTTAGTTCCTGTATGTAGAACAATCATCAACTTACTCTGACAGTCCCTGTCTACACTCTTGCCTGACTACAGTGTTTAGTTTCAACATTTCAGCTAATAAACAAAATAAGCACTTCTTAAATGTTAGTTACTTTGCATAAAATGGAATTAATTCAAGACTAATGCTGAAATAAGAGAAAAAAACCAGGCAACTATTTATCTCGTCTACTAAGAAAAGAAGATGGACATGTTAGGTATGTATATAAAAGAAATGACCAGAGAATTACTAAGCAGGTCTCAAATGGGAAACAACAGGTCAGAGGAAAAGATGATGCCATGATAAACACTGAAAAGAACTCTAACAAAAGAGGCAAAGTTAGCAGGCATAGACTCACTCTATATAATTGACCAGCTCACTCAGAATAGGAACAAATGATGGAAGACAATATGCAATCTAATGGTACTGTTAGAAGGAATCAAGAATCAAGAAGTTAGTATAATATAAACAGTACAAATAGAATATATTTTTATGAGTACTTAGAACACACATACACCAAATATTCAGTAAGGAGATTATACACAATCATGAATTGGGAATTACAATGACCATCTGGCATGTGCTGTAAGTGCATAAATTCACAGATTCAACATTCTGCAGACAACCCAATTGTAAAAATGAGTACCTGGCGTATAGGGTTGGTGGTAAAAGTAGTGCAGGAGAGAATCACCCACCTCACACGCAAATGCTGTGGGTTAGTCCTGTAAAAACCAAAACATGCCAAACCACCACAGCATTGTGTGTGTTATGTGATGATTTTACCATATTTAACAAATAAGTCTTATTGAGATGAAACTCTTTATACAGATCTTGTAGCAGGAGGCAATCTGATCATCAGAAGGGTGGCCTGTGTAGCAAGTGTTTCAGGACCTTTTGCTTCTTGACACACCAAGGGAGAGAATCAGGGTTGCCGAGTTATGACTACCAGGCTTTGGTCTCCTGCTGTGTCTGAATTTGAAATTTCATGAAATATTCTGACTGAATATACAGTCACACTCAACTATCTATCTTTCAACCTTTATCAAATCTGGCCATTTGGCACACAAAACATCTGATCATCATCCTAATCTAGCTATTAAAGTTTTCAAAATTGTTCATTTCTACATGTTGCTCTCAACAAAGGTGTTGTTGACTCTTTATGCTGCTTAAAGTTTTTGTATATCTAAATCATAGTTGATAACATGGTTATCAATGCAGTAATGTTTGTCAGGTATAGGTTTCAGATCAAAGTTATCACACTTCATTCCATACACTGCCACATGTACAAGTACTTCTGAAGTTATCGTTCGGCTGCAGATCAATATTATCAACCTTATTCGTATTCATGTTTATCAACACATGTTATCTCAGTTTTGCTCAACAACATATCAACAGACCTCAAATACACTAACAAACACTTCTCAGTTAAGGCTCACAATCAAAATTATCACATGTTATTGCAAACTCCACAACTTGTCAACACATTATTTGAGTATGCAATCAGCCACAGGTCAACATTATCACACAACATTATTCCAAATCCTATCACATATCAATATGTATTATTTCAGCTAACACCCAGCCTTAGATCAACATTATCACACAACATTATTCTAAATCCTATCACATATCAGTATGTATTACTTCAGCTAACACCCCTCCCCAGGTCAATATTATCACACTCTGTTACACACTCTTCTGCTTAACAACACATATTTCAATAAGCACCCAGCCATAGGTCAATATTATCACAATCTATTCAAACTGTATCACTTATCAACAAATATTATCTCATCTACAGAAATAACAAACAAAATGATTTGCCCATCCAGAAAGAATTTTGTGTGATTCCTTACCATACGGGGCACATATTAAAAGAGAAGGGAGAAGAGCAAGAGGCAGACGGATAGACAACATTAAAGAAATGCTACAACAACATCAACTGGCAATGATTCTATTATATTCTACCCATAGAACCAGTCTCACTGAGGTCAGGAATTCCCCATATCTGCTCCACTACTTGTCACAACATTTTCCAAAATGCATTGGTAAATTTTGTTTACAAGATCACTGCGTGCACATCCTAGTCGACTCCACAGTCGATGATTACAAACCACCTTAGTTGCCTCTTACAACATGTGTGGCAGATGACAGTGATTCTATTCTTTTCTCCCTTCACCATGAAGGGGGTGAGGCAGCCTGGCAGCCAATGATTAAAACCACCAAAAGGGTGAGAACCAGAACTTTGTACCTCCTTCGACACCCAAATGGGTACAAGAGGAAGTGAGGAAAGATAGAAAGAAGAAATTATCTCAGCTAACACCCAACCACATTCAAATCAATAACACTTTTTTTTCCCTACACTTTCAGTTTTCAACATGCATTTCTGGGGCAACACTTGAATTAATCAACCAAAGTCTTCATACCCCATTAACAGCATTGGCCATAGATAAGTTCTCTCCACCAATCCCAAAACTTTGACATTTTCTCTGTTCCCTTCGTTCCCACCAAGATCCAAATCCTTAAGAGTTTTCATGGCTTCACTTCTCAATGAATTCCTGGGCCATCTCCATTTTCTTTTTGTTGCTTGATTGACTCTGATTCTGCTTTCTCTTCAACCCCCCCCCCACCCCCCAAAAAAATATATATATCAATTTCTATTCTTGTCATACCATCTGATGTTCAAAAATATTCCTCAGAAAGTAGTTTACTAATGTCTGCTTCTCTTTTGGGTCTATTATTTAACATCACTGCTTCACAATATTCAACACTTATCCAAACTCTAACACTTATCAACACATATTATCTCACATATTATCTATTTATTCTATCATTTCATTTTTATCCCTAGTTTTATCTCTCTTTAATTTACTTGTCCTGTGCATACTAAATGTAGTAGAGTTCATCTTTATTCCATTGTCAGTTTTTGTTCTTCTCATTTTCTGAAGAAGGCCACGTCTAGGCTGAAATGTCAGTATTTTGTTGTGTTACTATTTTGTAAAGCTGTCACCATTACTATTTTGTAAAGCTATCACCATAGCTTGTCAGTGTATGTTACACCCCACCACTTGCTCCTTACATATTATCTCATCATCATCATTAAGTACCAAGCCTGCTGGCGTAGGTGATCATGTCTCTCCACAACTTTTGATCACAACAGCTATTTATCATTTCTGTTGTTGACCTTCTGCCAAGCCATTCTCTTAAGCTGTCTGGTATCTTTTCTCTTTGCTTCCCTCTTTGTCTTCATCCCTCATTTTCCCAGTTGTTACAATATATTCCAGCTGTTCTCATTACATGGCCAAAAAATGATGATTGTTTCTTCCTAATATTGGAAATTAGCTCTCTTTTTGCTTTGGCCTCTTTCAGAACGTTTTCATTACTCTTCTTAGCTGTCCGTGGTATTCTCAACATTCTTCTGTAAAACCACATTTCTACATATTCCAGTAATTTTTTTGTCTACATATTATCTCAGTTAAAACTTAATTACATTCAACACTATAACACTTACCCAAACTCTAACATTTATCAACACATATTATTTCAGTCAAAACTTAATTACATTCAACACCATATCATTTTCCATCAAAACTCTATCACATAACATGTATTATTTCATTTAACACTTAGCCACTCATCAATGTTATCACACTTTACTTCAAACTATCACTTATCAACACATATTAACTAATCCATTATCAACATTAGCATAACGGCAGAAAATGTAATATACAACACAATAAGAAAGCAATGTGAGAATAACATAAAATTCAGCTATATGTCACAATCCTGTTCTACTTTGTTTTTTTTCCCCCAACTACACATAACGAGATTCCTACCTCGTTAGTTGTAATACTTTTTATTTCAAATTTCATCCCACCACAAACCTTAAGAAACCAGTTATCTAGTACATTTCAGAGGGTACCAGACAGTTATCTGATACCACTTTTTATAAATCTTGCCCTGATGACGCCATTGTCCTCCACAATAATCAGGCCCAAACTACATTCAAGGAATTGGTCCAAGACAATCTCCTTCCTCCTAGCGCATCCCACAAGGGAGCTGCGATAGCTCAGTGGTTAATGAACTGGACTACAAAGGACAAGAGGTAGGGTTCGATCCCAACCGACGGCTTCCGGGTTCACCCAGCTTTTAATGGGTACTGGATTTTTTCTGGGAAAGTAAAGCGGCACGGGCGTATTACTGACCACATTACCCAAAAAATCATGTGGCGAAGGTCTGTAAAATTTATGGTCACTAACACCATATTAAAGTAAAGTAAAGAATAGTGACACTGTGACCTTCCAGGCATGTCGTAAGAGGCGACTAAGGAGGTTGATCGATGGCTTGACAAGCTGTCATTGTAAAAAGTATGGAAACAGCGCCATATATTTTAGAGCAGTGTTCTCTGCAATATGTGCCACTTTGGCACGCAAGGTTTTTGTTTTTGAGATTGTGGTTCTGCCCTATGTGCCATCTTTGGCTCGAAAGGACAATAGATAGATAGAACACCATATTCCCTATACGTCACTTGGCGTGACAGGGGTACTTTACTTTTTTACTTACTATAGCGCGTCCCGCTTCATTATCACTAATAAAATAAAAATATGGGCTTGGTAAACCATCCTTCTATATGCTACCTAAAATTCACAAACTCAACAAACCAGGATGTCCTATCATGTCAGCATGTGCTTGCCCGGCTGAACACATATCCAACTATCTAGACAGTGTCTTCTAGCCCATTGTGGCTAGTCTTCCCTCCTATGTCAAAGACACGAACTGTGTCTTGAGAATCTTCTCTTACATCTCAAACTTCCATGGTCGCTCATACAGACTTTTAGTCCTCGACGTTTGTTCTCTTTAAACCTCTATCCCTCACTCTGACAACCTCCTGGCTCTACAGTTCTTTCTTGACCAAAGGCAACACCCCTCTGTTGATACTGCTACTCTTCTCCGTCTCATTGAGCTTGTCCTCAAGCTCAACACCTTTAAGTTTAATAGTGACTTCTATGACCAAGTCCGTGGTGTTGCCATGGGCACCAAGATGGGTCCTATCTATGTCTGCTTACTCATGGGTTACCTTGAACACCAAATACTCAATTTGTATTAGGGTCCCTTTCCCATCAAATATTTCTGGTATATTGATCCCTGCTTCAGACTTACTGATCTACCTGAGGACGATAGCTCCAAGTTTATCAACTACATCGGCAGCTATCACATAGCTATCAAGATCACATCTTCTATCTCCACTTCCTTTGTTACCTTTATGGACCTTATTGTTTCCTTGGGTACTTCTGGCTTCCACACCTCAGTTTTTCTATAAATCCATAGACTCCCATTGTTATCTCCTCTATACTTCATCACATCCACCTTCAATTCCATTTTCCCAGTATTGCCTCTTCATCATATCTGCCAGGATGACCAAGATTTCCTCCAACAGGATCACCTCATGTTAGGTTTCTTTAGCTTTACCAAGCTTCGATCCACCAATCTGCCTTCAAACAGATCTGCTTTATCTCTCATTCTGAGACACTCATTCTTTCCAAATCCCCCCCCCCCCCCCCCCCCACATCCTCTGAGAGAACAATGCTCACCCTCACCTATCATCCTCACAACTTAGCTGCTGTGAAAATACTCAACCGTTACCATTCCATTCTCCACTTTGATCCCACAACTCGTCTACTTTTCCGTGATCCCCCTATGGTAACCTTCAAACAAGACAGAAATTTGAGAGACATTCTGGTTAGGAGCTGTCTCCCTCGCTCCAACCATAAACACTTGGGTAGTGTTCCCTGTGGAAGTAACTGTATATCACTTGTGTTTATGTGTTCCGCACTGACTCTTATTTCCTACCCAACGGACGGTTCGAGATCAAGGATGGTTTCATGTGTGTCCCACAACATCATTTAAGCCATCATATGCCAAATGACTTATATTGTTGATTCTGGGAGGTGTTTAGCGGAAAGATTTTATGAACATCTTCAGGATGTTCAACAGAATGCTGACACTCCAGTGGTGCTCCATTTCAATTCCTCAGACCACAAGGGCAAAATGACATCCATATCACTGGTATTGTCCTTTGCCACTCTGGTGGCCGAAGCCGGTTCACCTTGGAGAATCACCTTATAGTCCAATTGGGTTTGCTGACCCCATGAGGCATGGATGTACCACACTCAAACACAGTTTCCCTGTGGTTTCTCCTTCCCTATTGCATATTCTACTCCGCTGCCCATGTTTGAGCACATTAGTAAATGCACCATGCTATGCTATCAACAACTCTCCTCTACTAGACCACACTGCATTACTTCGGTGGTCTTCTATATCTCTTTTGTCTGGGCTGCTTACTTTTGCACAAGGCGTTACCCTTTCCACATGCTCTACACGGTACCTTACCTTTCACATGTTCTTAGTGAACCTCACTCTGAGACGGCACACTCTTTTCTCCTTTCGAGTATTTGTTATTCTTCTGTTCTATTCTTTCTCCTTTGTGATGACACTGACCTAGGTGGGGACTCTTCTGGGTATGTAAGCTGAATGCACACATTTTCACATGTGTGTGTACGCACACACATATATATGTATATGTATGTATGTATGTGCATGTATATGTAGGTGCATAAATATGTATAGATATTGCTGGTGGTGTTGTAGTCAAGGCAACCTAGACTATGTCATTGTCGTTCCCCCCCCCCCCCCCCCAATATTTTTAGAACCCTTTAACATGAAGTTGACCCTCTCATCGGCTGGTACAGTGAGTATCCGCCACTCATTCCTTTTACTACTGGCTATGGTCCATGATACAGGGAAGAAATTTGTTTCTTGAACTAATTTTAATTATTTTGTTTTGGATGCTTCATTGTTAGTTAGCTATGTAAGACTTTATTACAAGTTTTATACATGCAAGTTTTATTTATTTACATATTTATGTGTGTTGTTTGTTTGTTCCTGCTGAAGGCCTAGTGAGCCATTATTTGTTAGCTATGTAGGACTAGTTTTATTTATTTACATTTGTATGTGTGTGTTGTTTGTTTGTTCCTGTTGAAGGCCTATTGAGCTGAAACATCGTTCAAATTTGTGTCATCCATCAACTATGTAAAGCTTTAACCATGCTATTTTTTCTATTTTTATTTTTTCAGTTCTCGTTTCACATTCAGCTTTACTGCAGCTCGCATTTTGATGCATTTATTTGCATTTCTTAGTCTTGACCCCTTAAAGATAACACTGCTCCCTGTGAAAGAAACAAGCGTTATTAAGCGAGTACATATGCACACATTTCATATACGCTGAGAAAAATTTTTACTTTCAAACTGCCAGAGTGAATACAAAATGCCCTCAATTTTAATTATTAAAAAATGTTAATCTTACACATTTGAGTAATACATTATTTATGAGCAACATGATATTTTACTCCATTGTCGATCCTTTTAACACATAATGATTTATGAAAATATATGTGTCTATATGCCCCAAAATCAGATGTTACCTGTATTCCTTTGTTATTCTTGTTTTAAGTGTTAATGTTTTATATCTGCGATATGACATCAAACTATAATATATGGTGATCTCAAAATTCTCAATATTTATGTAGTTATTTATAATCATAAACTGTTATAATAAATCTTTATATCATGAAACACTAGTATCCATATTGAGCATGTTTGTTGAATGGGAAGGACATCTTATAGAAAAAAATAAAATTATTAAATAAATAAATACATGTTAACTTAATAAAATTAAATGTACACTTGGTGAAAGTTGCCAAACATAAAGGGATGTTTGCAAACATATTAAAATATGACTTATTAAAATATACATTATATATGTCCTTCACGGAATATACTTTCTAAATAAGTGTTTTATGTAATAAGAAACTGGATATATACATTGTAAATGTAAATATGAAATTGAGAAATGTATGTTGCCTAGTTTGCGTTGTTAACATATTTATACATATATCATTTCATTTATTTTCCTTCCACATAAACACTGAACCTCATGGCCATTGGTTGTTCTGAGTCATCTTGATAGCTCTCACAAAGTCACAAGTGTCAAGATGGCTTGGAAAATGTTGAAGACCTATGCACCACAGGGAGTTGAAAGGCAGAAGAAGAAAGATATTTTAAAATTAATGTTGGTGCTAAAGCTGTAAAGGACACTGTTACCAATATATGTGTTTAAACAATTGAAGAATTTATGAATAAACCATTAATTACATCATTAAGAAAGAGGTTATGGTCGGATTACTTTTCATGTGGGAATTTTCTCACTCTTCAACTTTCAGTTTCCAATGCCAAAAATGTTAAACAATGAGATGATTCATGATAATGAATCTCCTTGTCAGCAGGATGTCACCATAGCTGTTTCATAGTTTGTCTTCAGTTTTTCTGTTAGGGTCACATTTAGGATATTCTGCCTTTGAAAGTTATCAGTGGACAAACCCTGGCATTTGTGCATCTGCTTGACATGTGACTCAGTGAGGTCAGCAATTGTTTACCTGCAGAGGTATGCATCCAATCAGCATATTTGTGAATAAAACCAGAGTTATCTTACTGGTAATTGTGACATACAATTTTTGGCACATGGCATGGAGGACAGCAGTGATGGCCAAATGGCAGCCCATGGGGCCAGATACGACCAGCCAGTCTATTTGTCTTAGCCCTTGAATTGTCCACAGAAACTACTATATTCAATACCTTTAAATAAAAACCAAAGTTAAAGTCAGTTCAGACAAAATAATATAAAGGTAATATTAAAATAAATAATTCATTGTCTTGCTACATATGATAAAATATGTCGTCAAAGTGCAAGCTTTATTTATATATTACTAGATCAGATAACGTTATTTTTTATAACACATTTTCTATGTCATAAGTTTCGTCCTCTAGCCCTGGCTATAATCCAGCCCTTCTATCTATTGCCCTTTCGAGCCGAAGACGGCACATAGGGCAGAACCACAATCTCAAAAACAGAAACCTTGCATGCCAAAATGGCACATATTGCAGAGATCACTGCTCTAAAATCTATGGCTGTTTCCATAACAATACTTTTTACAATGACAGCTTGTCAAGCCATCGATCAACCTCCTTAGTCGCCTCTTACGACATGCCTGGAAGGTCATAGTGTCACTAATCTTTACTTTCCTCATAATGAGGCCCCGGTAACACATCCAGCCCTTGGTCAACCTTAAGTTGTGCACCCCTGATGTACATTGTCAATGAGTTTTGTTTTTTAGCTTAAAGATATACTCAAAACAGCAGTGCTACTTGAACGCAAAGTTTTGTCCTCATTTCATTTCTAAAATCTAAATATACATTCATAAAATTAAATGTTAATAAGCAATCATTCATTTCATCAAATGCTTTGAAAATGGGATTCATATTCATAGCAAACACTGACTTATTCATCAAAACATATTGTTTCAAGGCTAACACATATTTTCAATAAAAGTAGCTACATGACTAATATACAAAGTTCTAAGCCATTAAAAGGAAACATGCCCACACAGGCATTGGTTAGATTTGAGAAAATTACTATTAGTCTACATGCGGAAACAACAATGTTTTGACAAAACATCTAAGAATGTGAAGAATCTAATATTTAATTATGTAAATGGCAAAATTTCATGTATTTTACATAAATGTATTGAGAGCATACAATTTGTTTATGTAAATATATACATATATTTAGTTGCTTATTTGACAAAATCCAAATGTCCATGTACATAATGAATTTGACCATCTGTTTAAATTGTGAAATTAGATGAGTCCAAAATAATACTGACAAATGAACATTTTCTAATTCAGCTGAGTTTTTTTGAAACACCATATCATTAATTGTTACTACTAAAATTAAAATAGGTGGTTAGACTTACACAGACATTAAAAGTATCCAAAAACAACAAAAAAGAATTCATCCATACAGTGAAATGTTCTTACGTTTTCAAACAGATTCTAAACTGAGTGATTCGATGAGTATGATAAAAAAAGTAGAGGCAGGCCCTGTACGCATACAATAGGTAGAGTCATTGTGGAAGTCAAAAATATGTAAGGTCATCTTTGTCTATGTCCCAGGACATGGGGGAGTACGGGGAAATGAAAGAGGGGCAGGTTGGCTAACTGCGCTATCGTTGAGAATGGTCAACCAATGGATTAGGCAGACGTTATTAATGCCCTCCGAGACATGGGAAGGGCACAGGACTTCGACAACCATGAGTCCACGTTACTCCTTCGGAAGAAAGAGATGGGAGTTAAGATGAGCACAGCCAGAAATGAGAAACTTAGTGGGTGTGTGAGAAGACTTATCAACTAACACAGAACTAGAGTCATCACTCGCTGGACACTGGGAGACTTGCTGAAGAGAGGGATCTGAGCACCTATGGACTTGTTCGGAATGCAATGATGATGACCCACAAATAACTCAATAACATAGATTCTAAACTTGCAATTTGTATGAAACTTCCTAGTCTTAATCGTTAAGGTTGAAAATGAATTACAAGGAATGTTAGAAATTATAGTGAAGGAAAGAAAAAATAAAGGATTCAGCCTCAATAGCAAAGAGACAGAAATAATGGTAGCAACAAATAAATAGACATCACCACAATGCACAATAAAGACAAGTGGAACAATATTAAAACGGGTAAATGAATTTAAATACCTGGGAACAATATTAACCTCAGAAGGTAGATGTAAAATAGAGGAAAGAAATAGAATAGCTCAGGCAAAAACAGCTTTCCAAAAAATGAGGAAGATACTGTGCAATCCATTTTTGACAATGGAAACAAGAAAAATAAATGTTAAAATGGCTTAAATGTTTTGTAGAACCAGTCTTAATATATGGTTGTGAATCATATACAATAATACAACTGACAAGAAAATCTCTGGAGACTGTAGAAATGTGGTTTTACAGGAAAAATTTTGAGAATACCACGGACAGCTAAGAAGAGTAATGAAAATGTTCTGAAAGAGGCCAAAGCAAAAAGAGAGTTAATTTCCAATATTAGGAAGAAACAATCATCATTTTTGGGTAATATAATGAGAAGGGAACAGCTGGAACATATTGAGACAACTGGGAAAATTGAGGGACGAAGAGATAGAGGGAAACAAAGAGAAAAGATACCAGACAGCTTAAGGGAATGGCTTGGCGGAAGGCCAACAACAGAAATGATAAATAACTGTCGAGATCGAGAGTTGTGAAAAGACATGATCACCTACGCCAGCAGGCATGGTACTTGATGATGATACCATTTCCTGAGTTGTCTAGTGTGTGTTTTTAAACAGATCCAAAAATACTTAACACCACATGGGTTGAAAGTGATCAGTGACTCATAGTTGATGAAGACCCTATTCTACCTTCTCATAATGGTTCTGATAAAGACTAATCAGTTTGACCAAACAAATTAGATTCAAGAGGGAAGGTAACCCAATGCCCAAAATGATATTATAGCTACAAAGCAAGAACTCCCTGAACTATAGATTTGATTTTGTTGACACTTTTGACAACCAACGTAGTTGTAATTTTAAGATTCTTCCTGTCTTTGTACTTGAACAATGTCCATACACAATGTAAAGAAAAAGTAAAGGATTTTTCCACACCTCGATAGGTTTATGGGGAATAGGGTAAAGGTTTCCTCATGTCTTACTAGGCGTATGGGGAATATGGGGTTAGTGACCATGTTTTTCTATGACCGGTTCACATTTTAGGGAGATGTGGTTGGTATCACACTAGGTTGCCTTTCCTTCCCAAAATAATCTCTGGTACTCATTTTTAGAGGCTGGGTGAACTCCAGACTCCTGTCGGTCTGAAAAAAAAAAATCTACTTCTGAGGATTGAACCCGGACCCTTTGGATCAGGAAGGATATTTTTTTTAATGACCATTAACATATTTTTGGGTGATGTGTTTGGTAACACGCCAGACTGCCCTTAGTGTTAGAAAAATGTCAGGTACAAATTTTTAAAGCTATGTAAACCCTAAAGTCTTGTCAGTGCAAAAAACATATTTGCCACATCTAAGAATTGAACCAGGACCCATTTGATCCATAGCAAGCACAATAAGCATTCAGCCAGAGATACTAGTAATTTCATATATACATACCCTGACCCATTTACGAATGGCAGAGGAAGATTTTGGCATGCTGCACAAACTCTGTACTACCAGTGAGGATCTGTTTGTTTTTACAATGTGACATACCAATATGAAAGGAGATATCTTAGAATATAATCTAACTGATGCAAATTTATATTGATCTGACTTAGACATTCCTTAGCAACAGATAAACATTTTCTAATTCAAGTGAATTTTTGAAACATCCTCATCATTCATTGTTGTTACTAAAATGAAAATAGGTGGTAAGATATACAAAGACATCAGAAGTAAACAAAAACAACAAAAATAATACACCCATACATAGAAATATTCTTATGTTTTCAACAAAATTCTAAACTGTCTAGAAATTATAATTTATATGACACTTCCTGAGCTGTCTAGAAACTTAGGGGTGGGTCCTTTTGTGTTTACAATGAGACATAGCAATATGAAAGGAGATATCTTATGATATAATGTAAATGGTGCAAATTTATAATGATCTGACATAGTCATTCCCCTAGGATACAACAGTAGTAGCACAGAATGAATGAGATCAACACACCAAACTGCTGTGCCCACCTATAAACCGATCTCTCAATATTTGCAGGATACATATCAAGGAAGATCTTTGTTATTTTGCAATCCTTAACACCTTCCAGCTTTTAACCCTAGATTACGATACTATATTTTAGATCATGTATTTGCAAAACTGAAAATTTACTACTCAAAAACTCTGTAACTTGTACAAAAATGCAGCTTTTTTTTTTTTTTTTTTAATTAACTCTTTGGAGGAACCACAGTTTAAAAAAAAAATTGAAACAATTTAAGGAGTACAACCAGAACAAATGTGAAGTGACGGGGCCACCTGATTAAAAAAAAAAAGTAATAAAAATTGGTATACGATTACTTTGACTTTTATACGACACACTGGCTGTATTAAACAAAATAAAACATTCTCGGTCGCAATGATGTATCATGGGCAACTGGTTTGAACATGCAGGAGGGCACATGGCAGGAAAAAGCAATCACACAGAAAACTAGAAAACAATACATTTATTTTAACATTTAATATTGAAATGGTAATTTTGTGAGTTAATCAAAATATTCTTTAAATTTCAACTCTCTGTGGAGCATAGGTCTTCAACAAACACTTTCCAAGCCACTCTGTTTCTTGCCATTCTTTTAAGATCATCCCATGTCTTCCCCATCATCTTCATCTCTGCTTCATCTTTCCATCCGTCTTCTCAAAGAATATTTTGCTCTTCCCCCTTGTCTTTTTCCTTGGGGATTCCATTAAAAGGCCTGTTGTGTAAAATTGTGTAATACTCTCAGTTGGCTTCTACAGTGTGCATCCTATCCATAATCGTAATCTAGGGTTAATGATATCTTAACTACTTCACTCCAGCTTCCAGATTATTGCCTAGCGACACACATTTTGATATTTAAAAATTTGTTATCAGTGCTAGGTATTCAAGGACTAGTTACTTTCGTTAACTTTAAATAAACTATTAGGTATTATACACCCAAGTATTTTTTACAAGAAATATGACATTTTAAAACACATCAATGACTATATATTGATTTGTGCAAATGAAAATTAATTACTTATCAGTTTAAGAAAAAAATTAATATCAGTTATTTCCCCTTTAGATTCTCTTGAATCTACATTCAGTCTTGTTGGTGCATAAATAAAATAAGTGAATTATCAAAATAAAACATTCTTAGTTTCCAGTAAAACAGAGAGACAACAATTTTCACAAAACTCAATGTTTACTGATTATAAACTACATTCAAAAACCATGTTCAATTTATCACATTAAGAAGAAGAATGTAATATCCCTCACTTTTTTGCAATTTTATTTTAAGAGGTGACCAAAACTAATAAGACTTTCAGTTGAAAGATTTATTAAACATTTAAAAATTAGGGCATTGAACAATTTGTACAACCCACAATAACAATAAACTGATTATTTGTGTCTTCTTTGAGAAGTGGATTCATCAGTTCAAATGTGTTATAGAAAATGTTTAATTAAAATAATCTTGGAAAGATAGTTACTACTTTCCTACATTTTTCCAATGGCGATGGATGACAAAAGCAGCCAGTGGCTTTAACATCTTATATTTTATGAGCTAACAACACAGCTTCTCTATTTCATATGGTCCATGGCCATGTGCACCATAGGGTTCTGCAAGTCTAGCCCATACTATTCATTTCTGTCTTACTTTTTTATTTTTTCACATTCACCCAGTTAGTGTGTGTGCGTTGTGCATTTAGTTCATGGTAAAAACATGATATATCACTGACTTTCAGCTCGACGTGTCAGTCTTTGGCATGATTAGATTTGCTTAACAACTTTTGCCTGGGCAATGACTATTTTTTAGCCTACTCTTTTTGACTTTTAACCAACAAGGGTTAAATATGCAAGTGTATGTGGGACGGCTGGTTTTTTAACCATTATCCAAGAGGGCTAGACATCGGATCTCACTCACTACTTGAGACCAGGGATGGGTAAAGTCACGAATTAATCATGGATTTGAAGTGAAAAATTCCAACTGCCAGTGGTAGGGTTTGAATCCGGGTCCTTCCAGTCTAGATATACATATCTTACCTCTAGACCACTAAGCTCCCCAATTCCTGTCACATTAAATCACACTAGATTTCTTTGGTAGGGCTACAAATATTAATTTTAATAGGTCGTCTGGTATATATCAGCTGTTGTAGATATCATCCAATATTTTTATTATTATTACTATTCCAAAATCACCCATGACTTCAGGGGGCAAAGGTGCCTCACAGTAGCAGAGCTGGAAGTTGTCAGTGACTCACAGCTGATGGCTTGCGCCAGGATCTGTGTACCAGAACCATCCAGACCCATCACGTTATCCTTGGCCCTCCTCTCTTTAGCCTTTCCTCCAAAGGTATTTCTTGTGATTGTTTCTGGATCTTTCATCACCACACGGCCCATCCAACTCCAGTTTTTGTCTGTCATCATCACTATGTGCCATCCCTCCAGTTAACTTTTGCATAGTTCTTGATTGATTACTCACTTTGTTTCCTTTCCTGTACTCTTGATCCTTGTAAAAACACTGAAAGTAAACAGCTGTCATATAAAACTAATAATCAAAAAGAACACCACTCTCACCTTATTTGTCTCATAAGTTTTAAAGTGGAATGAATACAAAAAAGCGGACAAACAAATAACTAAAAAAAACAGCCATTTATAAAAAAAAAATTGTTTGCTAAAAATAGAATAGTTATTTTGATAAAGGGAGAATGGAAAATACATTTAGGCAACTCTAAGAACGAGAAATATTCCTGAATAAAAGTTGGAATGAAAATAAATGGATATGAGAAAATCATGAATCTTTATTTGATATGTTCTACAATAAATGAAAGGGTCTAGTCGCATAGTCATATAAATAAACATTAAATGAAATCATAATTTCACGATGCCCAGGGTCAATAGAAAAAAAATGAGATCAGATTGTGAATTCAGAGAGTGGGAAGGAACATGAACACTGTTTTTAGGTTATCCTTTTGTTATCGTAATATCAATAATGGTTTAGATATAAAACAGACTTTAAAAACATAAATTTTATCATAAATGAGAAAATCTATAGTCACACAACAGGTTGAGTTTTGTTATAACAATCTTGATAATGAAACAACAGAAGAAACATCAAACCCATCCTGCTTCAAAAATCATGTTCTTTCAGTTATTTGAATCTCCCATGTGGGTTTCTTTGTTGAGAATTACTCCAGTGAATCTTCTAGTACACACAAAAGGCAACCAAGACTTTATCATTTAAAACAAAATGTCTGCCAAAATCAGATCTCAAGATGTAGACAGTTACATTTTTGTGATTTTGTCCCTCTTGTTTGCAATTAATACTAGTCACTGTTTAATAAAAAAAAAAAGTTCATTGAGTGACTTCGTCTCTCTCGTCTTTAATTATTTGTCACTACAAAATCTGAAAAATGTCCATTGAGTGACTTTGTCGCTCATGTCTATAAATTATTTGCCATTGCAAAATCTTCAAAGTGTTCATTGAGTGACTATGTCTCTCTCGTCTATAATTATTTGTCATTGCAAAAACTTAAAAGTGTTCATTGAGTGACTGTCTCTCTCGTCTACAATTATTTGTCATTGCAAAAACTTACAAGTGTTAATTGAGTGACTTTGTCTTTCTCTCATCTATAATTATTTGCCTTTGCAAAATCTTAAAAGTGTTCATTGAGTGACTGTCTCTCTCGTCTATAATTATTTGTCATTGCAAAAGCTTAAAAGTGTTAATTTAGTGACTTTCTCCCTTTCATCTATAATTGATTTGTCACTGCAAAATCTTAAAAGTATTCATTGACTGATTTTGTCTTTCGTCTATAATCGTCACAGCTTAATCTAAAAAGTGTTCATTGAGTGACATTTTTTCTCATCTACAATTATTTGTCATTGATTCGTTAAAAAAAATATTACTTGACTCTATTCAGTCATCCTTACTCATAAACAATGGTCTAAAATATCTCTACATAGAAATCAGACAATAAATTCATTAACTCAAAGCTGAATTTGTTTTAAAAAGTTTTGGGAACAACACTCAAGTGCACATAAATCTGTTTATGATGGTTTATATAAAAACATATCATTTTTTTGGGTAAAAAGTCTTCAAATGACTTTAGCAAATGATGTCATTTTAAAGATCAATTAATGCTCTGTTTCAACATTATAAATCATATTTTTCTGATTTCTGATGCAGGTTTTAACAAAACAAATGAGCACTCTGAGCGAGCAAAAAAACCTAGCCTGCCAAATCTTTCAATGCTGTCATTTCATGAACACCCATAACAATTCTTAGGGCATGACTGCATTTGAATAAAAAATTGAAATATTTTTAGTGAATTTTTTTACCTGCTTTTTAATGTAAAAAAAAATATGTATATTTTCATTTCCCTTACTTACTTAACTTTCATAGAAAATGTCTTCTTTCTGTAAAAAAGAAATGTCTACTCCCATTTTCTTTATTAGAGCCTACATTATGATATCTATATACCTATCGTAACTTGAAAAGATACCTTTACAATACCTTCATAAAAAATACTACTCACATAAAACCGTGTGTAATTTTCAAAAATAATATTAATTTTGACATTTTTTTTACAAAAAACATGGAACAATGACACTTCATTATCAAGTAACATGCATGCTGGCATATATGTCTCACCATAACTTTCGATCTCAACAGTTGTTTATCATTTCTGTTGTTGACCCTCCGCCAAGCCATTTGCTTAAGCTGTCTGGTATCTTTTTTCTTTGCTTCACTCTATCTCTTCGTCCCTCAGTTTTCCCAGTTGTCACAATATATTCCAGCTGTTCCCTTCTCATTACATGGGCAAAGAATGATGATTGTTTCTTCCTAATATTAGAAATTAGCTCTCTTTTTGCTTTGGCCTCTTTCAGAACATTTTCATTACTCTTCTTAGCTGTCCATAGTTTTTTCAACAATCTTCTACAAAACCACATTTCTGCAGTCTCCAGTGGTTTTCTTGTCTGCTGTCCTATTGTCCATGATTCACAACCATATGTTAAGACTGGCTCTACATAACATTTAAGAACTCTTTTTCTTGTTTCCATTGTCAAAAATGGATTGGATGGCAAAATTCAGTTCCTAGTCTCTAGGGACTTCGTCAGAGGTAAAAGCTGGCAAAAATAAAAAAAAAATCGATTGTACAGTATCATCTTCATATTTTGGAAAGCTGCTTTTGTCTGAGCTATGCTGCATCTCACTTCTGTTGTACATCTACCATCTGAGGTTAACATTGTTCCCAGATATCTAAATTCATTTGCCTGTTTTAATATCGTCCCACTTGTCTTTTTTGTGAATTGCGGTGATGTCTTTTTCTTTGCTGCTATCATTACTTCTGTCTTTTGGCTATTGAGGCCAAGTCCTTTATTTTTGCTTTCCTTCACTATAATATCTAACATTTCTTGTAACTCACTTTCACTCAATGCGATTAAGACTGTATTACCAGCATCTATCTATCTATTGACCTTTTGAGCCGTAACCGGCCCATAGGGCGTTGACCAAGATACACCTTCTCCTATATGAATTTTTTGTTCTAGCAGTTTTCTTTTAAAGATATTTTATCAAATCTCGCCATCTGTCTCTGTTCTGTGCAAGCAGTTCTATCTCATTGAGGGAGCCGATTCCTGCTGCTCTTGCCTCTCTCATCAATGTTCTTCTCAGTGTCTCCCTGGGTCTTCCTCTTTTTCTTTTACCTGTTGTTTCCCATATGAGGGCTTGCTTTGCTATTCGGTTATTATGTCTTCTCATCACATGTCCAGCGTATAACCATCGTCTTTATTACCAGCATACCTGAGGTTATTTATATTATGACCTCCAATTGTTATTCCATTATTGTTGATCCCTTTATGGATCTTAAAATAATCTCACTCTACATATTAAATATATCTGGTGACAGCACACAACCTTGCTTAACATCCTGTTTTAATTGTTGAAACATTCCCAATTGGTTTCTAGTTCTTATGGCTGCTGTTTGATTCCAGTACATACTCTATATTATTCTTAGATCTTTGCTGTCTATGTTTATGCCTTCTAAAATTTTGATTATTTCTTGGTGCTTTACTTAGTCAAATGTTTTTGTATAATTTATGAAACATAGGTGTATTTCCACCTCTATGGCTCTTTCTACTAATGATCTTATGATGTATATGGCATTGTTCGTACCTTTACCTCCAACAAAACCACATTGTTCACTGCTAATTTCTGGACTGATTTTGTTTCATACTCTTCACATGATGATTTTTCGTAATATCTTATTCATGTGACTCATAAGACTTACTGTGCAATGATTATCACATTTAATCACACTAGATTTCTTTGGTAGGGCTACGAATAGTAATTTTAATAGGCTGTCTGGTATATATCTGCTGTTGTAAATTTCATCCAATATTTTTGTTATATTACTATTCCAAAATCACCCATGGCTTCAGGAGGCAAAGGTGCCTCACAGCAGCAGAGCTGGAAGTTGTCAGCGACCCATGGCTGATGGCTTGTGCCAGGATCAGAGAACTAGAACCATCCAGACCTAGCTCCACCTCTCTGTGGTGCCTCCAGGAACAGACTAACCTGTCGTCTGGCCAAGTGCGGACGGATCGAGGAGGAAAGACCACCCTGTACTAAAAAATGTGCTGAAGACAAATATGTTGGGCCGAAAAGTGCAAATCTCAATTTTACTGCAAACCACAACACAGACTAGCCCACTTAATGTTCTTTTAAGGACAGATGATGAAGAGGTGTGATCCTTTAGTCATCGGGTGAACGCAAACCAGCCACCCATGGCTTCAATCTCTTCTTTAGTTATATTATCTGGTCCAGGAGCTTTTCCTGCTTTCATATTGCACAAGGCGTCTTCCACCTCTTCTTTGCATATTTCTGGTCCTTCCCATTATCCTTAATATTTACTTCTGTTCATTCATCACCATAAAGATCTTTAATTTATTCTGACCATTGCTCTCTTATGCTTTCTTGTTCAACCAACAGTTCTCCTTCCTTTGATCTCACACAATGACACTTAGGAAGAATAAAATTAAGGAGCACATTAACATTATATGCACAACATAGGGCTTTTTTTGGGTGTGTGTTTGCCAGCTTTCACCTCTGAAATTTCCGTGTTAATCCATTTTTCCCTGGCAGCCATGTGCACTGTGTCTCTCATTGCACAGGCAGATAGCTCCATCCTCAGAGGTACTCATATTTATTCCGTCGATGAGTAATTGACGGAAACAAGTCAGGCCACGCTGCTGAGACCAGGGTGGTTGTCCCTGAGATAAATCATAAATAAAAATCCCAACTGGTGCACAGCCGGGATTTGTACTCACAACCTCATTGTCACAAGGCAAACACCAGGAAGAAGAAGAAGAAGAAATAGGAAAAAAAAAAAAAAAAAAAAAAAATTTATTGAAAAGTGAGAACGTTTAGTAAAGTATATCTTCATTTCGTTGTCTGTTTATGTTGCCCCTATTTTTTAAGAAGGCCCCATGTAACTAAGTTAGATTTGTTTACATATCCTTATATATATTTTTTGTGTTTGTTGTTTCTTGTTCCAGCTGAAGGCCTACTTGGTCGAAACGTCGACTTTTGTTTTGTCCATTACCACGTAAAGCTGTCACCATACCACTTTTTTTCTTTAGTATTGCTATTATCATCTGCTTTACAGCAGCTTCACATCTCTACGCATCTTGATGCCTTTACTTCTTTTTCACTACTGTGTATGGTGAAAATAAAAATCCAACAACAAATTAAATTAAATCCAACACTGAGGGGTCACCAGAATTAATCATTAGAAAGGTGATAAGGAAGGAGGAAATGTTTGTCCATGGCAAACTGTCAAACATTTTTTTAAAAATGTTTTTGATGTGGTAATTTTTACGATGGTATTGTAATCTAGGGTTAACTTTCATAGAAAAATGCCTTCTTTCTGCAAAAACTGACATTCACTACACACATACACAATGTTTTTCGTTTGCTAAAAAAAAATGAGTAATTTTAGCCTGTTAGTAACCAATATTTATGTGCATAAAATAGTGGCACATGTGTCAAAGCTTTGGATTTTGCTGGTCTATATATTTATGACTTCTCTTATAAAATTTAATCTCTAAACTGACTTGCTTCAGGAGAATGGATTTTAGGAGACCCACCAATGTTATCAGATACATTACATATATATTCCTTCAAGGTTGAGTTAAATATATACAATGTGTATAAATGTAGCAGTAATGTGCATTGTGATAACTGTAAATTATTACCAAAATTCAAATAAAGTGGTTGTTTTTATCTTGGTTACCATGGCAATGAGATGATGTTAGCAGAACAAATTCCATTCTTTTTAATTACTGTTAATAGCATTAATACTTCGTATCAAAACAACCCGCTTAAAATTATATCATAAAAAATGTTTTCTTTTCTTACATAAACTTAAGAATAAAAGATAACTAATGAAAACTAGTTTCTAAGTTTTGAACACGCTATAAGAGATGGAAAGTAGGTAGCAGAATCGATAACTTTTTTGGCTCCAAATCAGGATAGCGTGGGTTTTAAACCCAGTAGGGTTCAAATTTTTTTCTATCAAGTGGTGAATAAAAATATCAGACTGTAACACCTCATGGCGACTGCATTGAACAAGGAGCCTTTATTCTCTGGTCCAATATGCTGCTGCAATCCCCCTTCCCACACACAGACACCCAGTAATAGGAAAATGCCATTAAGATCATTTGTAAATAGCTGTAAGAGATTACAAATTGCTTAATATATATATATATATATATATGTATATAAAGCGAAAAATTAGCCACAGATTAAAAAAAATAATCCAGTACATTGCTAGATGCCCTGACATTTCATTTGGTGCCTGCTGATTGTTTAAATTTTCTTTCCTTTTACACAGCACATATGGTTAAATTTAGCAGGATTATATCAAACATTTACCATCCTGTTTGAGCTTGAACAAAATAAGGGGAAAACGAGATATAATGTGTCTTGGTGCTTTTGAACATCATGGTAAAATAACATAAAATACTTTCAAATTTGAGCATCATACATCTACAGAACTGTGGAGTCAAATCCAATACTGAAAATGCATAAAGTATTATATTTAGGATAAACTGGGGTACAACAAAAACCTGACAAAAATTGAATGTAAATTATTCCAAAGTCTGGATTAATCTACTATTTATCCCAGAAGAGAACTGAATGAACAGGATTGTTTCAGCTTGACTTAGCAATGACTCTTCTTTCTGTTGACCTCAACAATCATTTGAAACCACGAGGTGTTTGCCTTATTTTGATTCTAATGAAATTATGTTAGGACAGTGGATGTTCATTAATCACACTTCTCAGCAAAGCTTGCTGGGAACATTCCAGTCTTGCCAGTCCTTTCCTGAGTTCCTTTATACCAGCCATCTTCTCGTTTACGATGGACGTGAATTATATCCCCAAGCTCCAGACATAACTCATGCTCTGTTTGGGGAGGATATGGCACTATACAACAATATCTGAAAACAAAAGCAAATGAAAGAGATAAATGATAAATCAATGTGTAGACTAGTTAACATAACATAAACATGTAAGAAGTATAAACAACACCAATTATTATTGAACTCAGTCTAATTCAGAGATTGGCACCTTATACACTGCCAATTTAATATGTCTATCTATCTATCTATTGTCCTTTCGAGCCAAAGACGGCACATAGGGCAGAACCACAATCTCAAAAACAGAAACCTTGCGTGCCAAAATGGCACATATTGCAGAGATTGCTGCTTCTAAAATCTATGGCTCTGTTTCCATAACAATACTTTTTTACAATGACAGCTTGTCAAGCCACCAATCAACCTCCTTAGTCACCACTTACGACATGCCTAGAAGGTCACAGTGTCACTATTCTTTGCTTCCCTCATAATGAGGCCCCGGTAACACACTGGAATTTAATATGTCTAGTCCACCATAAATTATCATGAAACTCATCAACAATTATCATGACAATTACCACAAATTCTCATAAAATCACTTTCAATTAACATGAAAATCACCACAAATTATCATGACAGTCACCATCAATTATCATGAAAATCATCGCCAATTATACGACAATCCTGAAAATCACTATCAATTATCATGAAAATCATCACCAATTATTACGAAACTCACAACCAATTATGACAATAGCCACAAATTATCATAACTATCACTATCAATTAACATGAAAATCATTACCAATTATCATGACAATCGTCACCAATTATCATGACAATCGCCATCAATTATCATGACAATTATTATGAAACTCACCACAAATTATGACAATAGCCACAAATTATCATGACTATCACTATCAATTAGCATGAAAATCACTACCAATTATCAATACAATCACCATCAATTATGAAAATCACCACCAATTATGATAATTGTCATCAATTATCATGACAATCATCATCAATTATCAAGAAAATCACCACCAATTATCATGAAAATCACTACCAATTATCATGAAAATCACCACCAATTATGAAAATCACCACCAATTATCATGATAATTGTCATCTATTATCATGACAATCATCATCAATTATCAAGAAAATCACCACCAATTATCATGAAAATCACTACCAATTATCATGAAAATCACCACCAATTATCATGCAACTCACCATTAATTTTATCATGGAGCTTTTAGCTCCTCATGTGTCATAAGGCATTTCAAGAAACCCATAGCAGAGGTTTCTTTGGCCTTTATTTTTTGTTTATAAACTGATCTAATGCAATGTGGTCAACATGAACTTTGAAATCTAGGAAGTTGATGTGGGGAATTTCAAAGACCTTCTTGGTTTTACACTGGTTCTGTTCAAGATGTTGAAGCCTGTCTATCATACAGGAACTGCAATACTAGGTCTTCTATATCAACAGATCTCACCACTGTGGGGACAGAAGCAACAACCTTCACTTCATCAGCCGATCTGATCTGTTTTCATCACCACTGCTACAGAGACTGTACATCTGAGCTGAAGGCATCTTCAATTTCTTTGCAAGTGCATGGCGGGTGTGCTTCATACTGGGGAATGTGCTGAGGAGACAATCTGAACACTATGAAGTTGTCCATTGTGCAATGAAGATGATCTGTCGATCAACTAACTATAAAATATATTTTTTAAATGTTAGTACAAACCGTTCTCTGACTGTAAGTTTTGGTCTTGGTTTAGCTGGGATTGGTGGAACAGTTGTGGCATCAAATGAAGCAGCCTTCCTGTGGGCACTAATAACACTGGTGTCACCACTAGCACTCACGCTGGACACAGCGGTTCCATTCACTGGGTAAGAGCCTGACCTGGTTTAAAATTAAATGGTACCCGATACAACAACAAGAAATACCAAAACAGATCCAACCCTAATCTGTGTAAGGTAAATGTAAGGTAAATTATGAGACTAATCTGTGTAAGGTAAATGTAAGGTAAATTATGAGACTAATCTGTGTAAGGTAAATGTAAGGTAAATTGTGAGACTAATCTGTGTAAGGTAAATGTAAGGTAAATTATGAGACTAATCTGTGTAAGGTAAATGTTAGGTAAATTATGAGACTAATCTGTGTAAGGTAAATGTAAGGTAAATTATGAGACTAATCTGTGTAAGGTAAATGTAAGGTAAATTATGAGACTAATCTGTGTAAGGTAGATGTAAGGTAAATTATGAGACTAATCTGTGTATTCAGTTTCACTAATAGTAACTGAAAAAGACCAATGAGGAAGTTCTCAAAGAGGCTAACACAAAAAGGCAGCTCCTAAAAAACATCAGAAAGAAGCAATCAATTTTTCGGGCACATCATGAGAAGAGAAAAGTTGGAATACTTGTTACAACTGGCAAAATAAATGAAAAGAGAGATCGCGGATGACAAAGAGAGAAAATACTTGATAGCTTGGTGTCATGGCATTGAAAACAGTCAACAAAAGAACTGATACAATGCACTATACATAGAAGATTGTGGAAGGACATGATCGCCATCGCCAATGCCAACCGGTATGGCACATGATAATGATGATGAATGGTAACATCAATATGTTAAAAGAAATGTAATAAACAAGTCATGTAAAAAAAAAAAAAAATACCTGAAATAGTGATAAAATACTGATGAAAGATACCAAGGTTGCCCCTGATTATCAAACATCATAAACAAATCTCTATCTATCTATTGACCTTTTGAGCCGTAGCCAGCCCATAGGGCATAGACCCAGATACCCACTCTCTTATCTAAATTTTTATTCTAGAAGTTTTCAATCCTTGTAAAGATCTTTTATTAAATCTCGCCATTTGTCTCTGTTCTGTGCAAGCAGCTCTATCTCCTTGAGGGGGCCGATTCATGTTGCTCATGCCTCTCTCATCAATGTCCTTCTCAGTGTCTCTCTGGGTCTTCCTCTTTTCCTCTTATCTGTTGTTTTCCACATGAGGGCTTGTTTTGCTATTCAGTTATTATCTCTTCTCATCACATGTCCAACATATGACCATCGTCTTTTCTTGATTACTGAAGATATTAGTGGTTGATTGGCCATTTCTCTAATTTCTTCGTTTGTACCATATCATTACCATATAAACAAATGGCATAATGTTATTTCAACAAGGTTGTCCTTTATAATTTATTTAAGTGAACTTGACTGTTTCATCACACGTCTCTAAAATTTCAAAATGACGTAAAAATGCACAATTAATATATACCATTTTTTTTTTTTAACTCAGCTTTTTATTGTCACTATCTATTAAAATGAAACATAATCGCAAGATGCTGTTAACAGTCATCAGCATGTGTGTGTTTTGGTGGTGGGGGGTGTGTGTGATCATTTTAAACTGATATTATACAAATATTTGGTTTCAGATTTCCCACACTTATTCTTCTTTCATTTGCTTTTCAGCATCAAGGGGAGATATAATTTGTGGTCTTTTGCTCTACTGTAAGCCTCTGCTGCTGTTATGTTTCTTAATGTTTCTAATATTCAGTGAATCCATCTTTTTCTTGGCCGGCCCTTAGGTCTGGTGTTCTTGCAACGTTTATTGAAGGCTCATTATGTTGTGTTTTGATCTTTTTGCCTTATCACTTGGCCAAACCATTTATCTGTTGTTTCTTTAAATATTCTGTGGCAGGGATTATTCCTAGCTTTTTTCTCAGTTCTTCATTTCCGATCTTATCTCTCAGACTGTTTTCTGTCATTCGTCTAACACATTTCATCTCAGTAGAGGTTATTTTTCTTATTGTTCTTGCATCTAGGGTCCAGGACTGCCATTGGTAGCACAATGTTGGGATGAAGATTCCCACATTTATGAAGGAATCAATAATGATATGAAGGAATCAATAATGATATGAAGGAATCAATAATGATATGAAGGAATCAATAACGATATGAAGGAATCAATAATGATATGAAGTAAAAAAGTAGTAAAGTACCCCCAGTCATGCCAAGTGGCGTATAAGGGAATATGGTGTTAGTGACCCTATGTTTTACAGACCTTCAGCACATGATTTTTGGGGCAATGTGGTTGGTATTACGCCCGTGCTGCTTTACTTTCCCAGAAAAAATCCGGTACCCATTTAAGGCTGGGTGAACCTGGAAGCCGTCGGTTGGGATCGAACCCTACTCCTTGTCCGTTGTAGTCCAGTTCACTAACCACTGAGCTATCACTGCTCCCATAATAATGATATGAAGGAATCAATAATGAATTAAAATATGCATTCTGCTTTGCTGGAAATGAATAATTTCAGTGTTTCACTGCTACACAATGCTTGAAATAGAAAAAAGGTTGACCTAGAGAAAAACACTAAAAGAACACTGAGGCGAGAAGTAACAACAGCAGGCATCCGCTCCCTTGTTGATGTTGAGAGGCTAGTCCAGAAGAGAGATTAGGGTTGCCAGATTTTTGTCAGGAAAAATAAAAAAGGACAATTTTTTAATTCGTTCGTTCGCTTTCGTCAGCTTTGACCTCTGACGAAGTCCCACCCACTCAATTTTGTGGGACTGAATTTTGCGTGTAAAGTCTGTTTTATCCCATTACAGGATGCCCCTCGCCATGCAGGCAGATTTACTCCGACTTCAGAGGTACTAATTTTTAGGGAATTAGTAAAACCCAGGTGTCCTCGTCAGGGTACGAACCCCGGCTGTTGCCGTGGTAAGCCAACCGCCTATCGATTGCGCTAACCGGGGAATGACTTATTGTAAAGCATTTATGATGCTTTATGTTATGACAATGATACTAAAAGTGATATGTAATCTACTGGTGCTACAACCTACTGCTGCAACTGCTTCTACAACTACAACTGCTACTACCACATTAATAACTAATTGAGGTTAGGCGTGGCCAGATTCTATTGAAATCTATGAAAGAAAGACATTGATATCATAACATGAAAAATACACTTTCTAATTTGGTAAAAATGAACAGGACATTACAATTTTACATTAATTACATGTAATTTCTTCTTATTAAAGAAAACAAAAAAAACTAAACGTTATTGGGTTATTTGTGGTTTATCATCACTGCATTCTGTACATGTCCATAGGTGCTTAAATCTCCTCCTCAGAATGTCCTGTAGCATCTAACGACTGATGGTACAGCGACTGACGACTCCATTTCTGTGTTGGTTGATAAGTCCTTTAATGTGTCCACTATGCCTTTTGTTTCTGGCTGTACCCATCTTTGCTCTCATCTACTTCATCCAAAGGAGAGATGTTAAATTCCTGTTTTTATTTAAGTCCTGAGCTCTTCCCACATCTCAGAGGTCATTAATGATGTCTGTCCGATCCATTGATTGACCGTCTTCAACGACAGCAGTTTGCCAACCTGTCCACTCTTTGAAAAATGTGCAATAAAATGGTGTAACATTAAACTTCCTGGGAACTTTAAAATATTTTCCAAACATTTTGTGGTATGTGAGAAAAATGTAAGAAATCTGTTTACGGGAAAAAGACAAAATTTAATAGCAAAAATTGTCAATTGAGAGTGCAGAATCTTTGTCCTATAATATCTATAATCATAATTTTTTGGCCATGTAATGAGAAGAGAACAGCTGGAATATATTGTAACAATTGGGAAAATTAAGGGATGATGAGATAGAGGGAAGCAAAGAGAAAAGATACCAGACAGCTTAAGAGAATGGCTTGGCAGAAGGTCAACAAAAGAAATGATAAATAACTATCAGGATAAAAAAGTTGTGCCAAGAGAAATTTCAATGATGTTTATGATTCTCTAATATTGATTTTGACAAATAAATAGTAACATGACAACATAATAATTTTCATGTAGGATACATTTATGGTACAACTTCTAAATATGGACTTTTGATCTTGTCCACAGACTCTCAGTGCAAAAAATAGATGGCCAGAACAGGATAATTCAAATTTAATTTTTTTTTAAAGTACCCCCGTCACGCCAAGTGGCGTATAGGGAAATATGGTGGTAGTGACCCTATATTTTACAGACCTTCAGCACATGATTTTTGGGGTAATGTGGTCAGTATTACACCCATGCTGCTTTACTTTCCCAGAAAAAAAATCCGGTACCCATTTAAGGCTGGGTGAACCCGGAAGCCGTCGGTTGGGATCGAACCCTACCCCTTGTCCGTGGTAGTCCAGTTCACTAACCACTGAGCTATCGCGGCTCCCAATTTTAATTTTTAGTTTCACTTTAATATTTACCAAGCCAATTTTATGCTGGTCTAACTAGTTTGGTCTATATTTTGCAAAATAAAATATACTTTAAAATAAAATACTAGAAACAAATTGTGGATGCTTTAATAAAGACTTAAACAGAAGACACACATACACAAACCTGAAATGTATACCACTATCAAAGCATACTACAGCTAGAGGCAAGTTCGGCTCTTGTTCTACTGGAGTTTGCTTTGACTTCTTCCCTTTGCCAGATAACAATTTTACTAGGCCTTTTTTCTCCTTTTCTTTCTTCTCTTTCTGGGGATACAAACAAATATCAGTTATTTTCTGTATCCACTGATTCACAAGTTGTACAAGCAGGTAATGGCAGTCTCATCATGATATATCGATGTGAATTAGGGATAGACATAAGAATACTAATAAATATGTACAGGTTGTCTGATATGTACAGAAAAAAAAGGCAAAAGAAGACTGGCTCAGCCAAAAATGTAGAGAAATAGAAACTATGGAAAGCAAACAAGACCTAAGAGGAATGCACACAGAAATAAAGAGAATGACTAATAAAAATAAAAAAGCCACAGAAGGTGGATGCATTGCAGACAAAAAAGGAAAAATGCTAACAGACAATAAGGATATCATAGATAGATGGCAGGAATATATAACAGAACTATTTCATGATCAAAGGGACAAGAAACCAGTTATAAAATGTACATCAGGCTATAAAATCTTAAAATCTGAGGTGGAAAAAGCTATAAAAACAATGAAAAGGGGAAAAGCAGCAGGACCTGAAAGCATACAGATAGAGATGATACAGGCACTTGAAGATTTTGGCATTGAAGTGATTACAGACATATGCAACGACATATACCACACAGGATACATACCAAATGAACTAAAAACATCAACTTTCATTGCATTGCCTAAAAAGAATGGTGCAGTTGAATGCAGTGACTTTAGAACAATAAGCCTAATGAGCCATGTTACAAAAATCTTGCTAAAAGTTATACAAGGAAGGATTCAGAATAAAATCAATACTGAATTAGATGAGCAGCAATTTGGATTTAGGAAAAATAGTGGGACAAAAGAAGCCATATTCTGCATGAGAACATTAATCGAAAAATACACAGAAGTAAACAAACCAATATATGCCTGCTTCATAGACTACACCAAAGCTTTTGTTAGAGTACACCACAAACAACTTATAGAATGTCTAAAAGAGATACATCTAGATGACATGGATATACGACTAATATGCAATCTATACTGGGAGCAAACAGCAATAATAAAATATAACAAAGAGTTCTCTACACCCATTGATATAAAAAGAGGAGTAAGACAAGGATGCATCCTATCACCAAGCTTGTTCAATCTATACACTGAGCAAATCTTTAAAAACATCATAGAGATGCCAGGCCTACAAATTAATGGAAAGATAATCAATAACCTAAGATATGCTGACGATACTGTACTACTAGCAGAAAATCCTAAAGACCTACAACAATTACTTAATGAAATAAACACGACAAGCAAAAAATATGGGCTAGATATGAATATCAAAAAGACTAAAACTATGATCATAAACAAAGAAAATACTCAAAACCCACAAGTGGATATCAAAATTGAAGGAATAGACCTTGAGACAGTTCAGAACTATAACTACCTTGGACATACTATAACCAGTGATGGAAAATGTACAACTGAAATAAACAAAAGAATAGGAATGGCAAAAAGTAATTTTAATGTCATGAAGGACATACTAACATCAAAACAAATAACACCAGAGCTAAAACTAAGAATAGCAAAATGTTACATCTTCTCAATATTCCTATATGGTGCTGAAACATGGACATTAGACAAGAAAACAGAACAGAGAATTGAAGCCTTTGAAATGTGGATATATAGAAGAATAGGTAGAATTGGATGGAAGGAAAAGAAAACAAATGACAAAGTCTTAAAACAACTAAAAATGAAAAGAGAACTTCTGAACACAATTAGAACAAGACAAATGCGATTCTTAGGCCATGTTAAAAGACACAACAGCCTACTGAAAGTGATCCTGGAGGGGAAAATACAAGGTAAAAGAGGCAGAGGCAGACCAAGATTAACATGGACGAGTAACATCAAAAGATGGACAAATCAACCGATGACAACCTGCACCATCAAAGCAAGAGATAGAGCAAAATGGCGCTCCATGGTAGCCAACCTTCGTTGCGGAGACGGCACTCAATGATGATGACAGGTTGTCTCACACACTACAGTACCAGGCACTCAATAATTCTAAGATCAATGAAAATATTGCAATTAAATTTGAACAGGAATATGCTCAATTTGAGAGAAATAACAAGAAACTTCATATTCGAAGAGATTTTAATTTGGATGATTCCACTGGCACGGGTGGTTGAGCAATTATGGATTTTAATTCATTTGCAGTGATACTGGGGCCTTCAACTAACCATAACCATAAAAAGAAAAGTGTCTGCAGTGTGTGTGAAGCACCTAATTATAGCAACATGCCTGATGCCTGAAGAGCGTTAGTGTACAGTACATGAGTTCACACAGGACAGCTGGCAGTGTAGCTGGAAGATTCTATCCTGAGCATACTGTACACTAACACTCGCGAACAACAACCCAAATGTATTGCGTGGGTACCCTCAGCCAAATAACATATATCAGGAGAGAGGTACATCAGTCAGACATGTCACAACAATTAGGTATCACACAAACACACTTCTTTTCATTTCTCACATAATGAACGTTACACCTCTTAACATTTTGAAACATTATCTTCACTTCTACAATTATTGAGAAAATGTCAGGTTTGGTGGCGTGTAAGACATCCAGTAAAATTATGCTGATCAGCAGTAAAGCTGGTGTTAAGTAAGGAAAAACAAAAATCACACAGAAATTGTATGTTATTGTTTCACAGATAAATGACAGAACTACACAAGTGATGTGCGGTTCTGTCATTTTTCTATAAATCTAAAAATAGAATTTCTTCTTCTTCTACATTTCAACGCCCTGTAGAGTATAAGTCTTCAACAAGCACTTTCCAAGCTGTCCTGTTTGATGTTATTCTCTTAAGGTCACTCCATATTTTTCCCATCTTTTTCATTTCATTAACCTGTTTTAATATTGTTCCATTTACTTGAATTGTGCATTAGGAGATGTCTTACTCTTTGTTGCCACCACCACTTCTGTCTTTTTTCTGTTGAGGCTGAGGTCTTTATTTTTACTATTCATCACTTTATAAATAATTTTCTGTAACTTACTTTCACTCCCAGTGATTAAGACTGTGTCTTCAGCATATCTCGGGTTTTTTATATTATGACCTCTGGCTGACATTCTGGGTATGTCCTTTATGATATTATTATAATCTCAATTAGTGCAATCACCTCTACCTCACATTAAAAGATATACAAAACTAACATGTTCTTGTGTAAAAATTAACCCCAGTTTCCATTTCACATAAAAAGATGTGTAAAGTTACCCCAGTTTCCATTTCACATAAAAAGATGTGTAAAGTTACATAAGTTTCCACTTCACATAAAAAGATGTGCAACGTTACCCCAGATTCCATTTCACGTAAAAAGATGTGTAAAGTTACCCTAGTTTCCACTTCACATAAAAAATTGTGAAAAGTTACCCCAGTTTCCATTTCACATAAAAAGATGTGTAAAAGTTACCCCAGTTTCTATTTCAAATAAAAAGATGTGTAAAAGTTACCCCAGTTTCCATTCCAAATAAAAAGATGTGCAAACCCATTGATTTTCTACCTACAACTACAAACAAAAATCTCTAAACAAATCTCATTTACCTTATCTTTACCAAAAGTTGCTCCAGCTAAAGCAGATGTGTCAATACCATGGCTCATGACAACATTGGGAGGAGTAATGTTTGATGAGGCTGCTGACATGGACTGCTGTATGCCAGATATGCTGGGAGGGACCCACAAGGAATGATGAGGGGAAGAGGTAGTTGATGGTGGTGGGGCCGGTATCAGTGGCCTGGACAGGCCTATATGTGGAGGTACTAAAGGTGATGGTGACGACGACATCTGTGCGGCAAATACATGCTTTGGGGATGTTGACATAGAAGTGTTTCCAGGACTAGAAAGAGACCTCAGCGGGGCATTTCCAAGATGAGACAATGGCGATCGTGACATTTGAGCTGCAAAATAAAGTAAACAATGTGAACTTAAGAAGCAGGAACGAACATTAATTGAACATTTACATTATTAGCTCACACAATCATCTTAATCCATCAATCCATCTGTCCATCCATCCATCCATCTATTGTCCTCTCAAGCCAAAGACAGCAATCAGGGAAGAAATTACATACTGTCTATATCAGATAATCTTTGTTGTCAAGTGTCACACCTTGCACAGGATCTGCATTGTATCTTGTCATACATCCCTGTTCTGGGTGAGTTTTTTAAATGTTTCTCTAGGTCAGCCTCTTTTTCTTTCTTTCTGGTTTCCATTGGAGGACCTGGTTTGAGATTCTCTTGCTGTCCCTTCTCATCACATAGCTAGTATTTCTTCCCTTGGCCAGAAAAAACTGACATAGCAGTTAGTAGCTGGTATGTCATGTGGGGCTACAACAAAGTTCCACCATTCTGTGTACTCCACAAGCATCATTCAATAGTTGTCCAATGCTTGGCCTATACATTGTTCATCTTTGTCTATATTATCTTGTTAGGTTGTCCTAGGTCTGCCTCTCTTTTGTCCATCCTTCCAAGTTCACTGATGGCAATTCTTATTCTTTAAAGATTTAAATGAATATCTACATATTTCTTCCTCTTTGATGTACATGAAAATTAAAGTGTAGATTAGTTATTAATGTTTCAAAGAATTTAATTTGTCAAAGGTATGGAATCTAAAATTACAACTTATCACTGCATTGTCTCATAGGTTGGGCCTGTCAGAGTTGGGGGCTGGGAGCAATATTCCACCAATAGGGAAGGTTTAGAAGGTGTCTCATCTCTAACACACGATGTGGCTTTTGAAAATAAATAATTAAATTTGGTTAAAGTGTCATTTTCAAATCCTACACTGTAGTATTGGGAGTTTAAAACAGCACACTTAACATCATTGTGTGAATACAGATCACATGGTTAGTACAAAAATTATACATATGACAGCTTAGCAGAAATGAACAAGTAGCCATTTTAAGACATAAGAGAATTGTCATCTTTTTGATACCCTAAGAAAAGGAACCTCTGATAAATTTGACTGGCACGGATAAGATGACAACCAAATGTTTGCTACATAAATGTTCAAAATATGATGAATAGAGAAGACATGGCCATCATCAGTCCCATACTTGGATGAGCTGTATGAAGATGTCATCAGTCCTTCGTCTGACCAATTCAGAGGAAGAGGTATGTTTACAGCACTCAGAAAAATTGACAAATAATCAACAACAGAAATAAATATGGACCAAAGCAGGCTCAAACCCGTACTCAGTGGCACAGCGCCTTGCCACGAAAAGCCAAACGCTAGGGAACACTGCCACTCAGCTAACTAAAAAAATTGATCGTGGCAAGGTAATTTTTTCAGTGGTTAGTGAACTGGACTATAAAGGACAAGAGGTCAGGTTCGATCCTGATCAACGGCTTCCAGGTTCACCCAGCCTTTAATGGGTACCGGATATTTTCTGGCAAAGTAAAGCGGCACGGGCGTAATACCGACCACATTACCCCAAAAATCATGTGTATTAATACAATTTAAACCCCTATGTACTGTTAATGTAGCGCATTAATACAATTTCAACCCCTATGTACTGTTAATAAAAACATATTAATACATTTTTCTTCCTCTTCTTTTCATAACCTTGAGTCATTGGGGCACCACTGACAACCTTCTCCATTTCTCTCTATCTTCAGTCATTCTTTGAGACTGTGCAATCAAGGTCTGTTTATTCTATTCTTTGATGTTATCTTCCTATCTCTTTCTCTGCCAACCTTTTCTTCTTGTCCCTTTCACAGTTCCTTACAGGACTATCTTTGCTAGCTCAGACAGCTGACATACGTGACCAAGCCATTCCTTTTTGCTCTTCATCACAATTGACAAAAGATAATGTACTCTGATTTCTTCTTGGGCACATGAAGAATAAAATGGTGTTGGTACTTATAACTGTACATGATCATTGGCATATTTATAGGTGGATTTGGTTAGTATTATATCAGGCTACACTACTATTTCTGACAACATATTCAGCACCAATTTTTAGAGACTGGGTAGAGCTCTTAAGACAAAGCAACTAGAAAAAAAAAACAGCAACAAATACAAATTTGAACTCCAACACTCTGTGAAGCAGACAAGATTTTGAGTGCTAACTACCTCACCACTGCAGCTTCACACAACTATGTACTGAGAGTGTGCAACATAAATACACCTTATACTGAAGCCTCTGTGGTTGAGTGGTTTGTATATTTACTACTGATCAGAAGGGTTCAGGTTCAATTGCCAGGAGTGGAAAATTTTTTTTAAGGCTGACAAAGCTTCTGGGTTTACCCAGTCTTTATAAATAGGTACCAGAGATTTTCTAGAAAGTAAGAGCAGACTGGCTTTATACCAGTCACACTGCCCAAAATGCCTCACTGGTAAATAAAAAAATATGGTCACCAAAACCATATTTCCCATATAGGTCAAAGTATGGAAGAAATCTTTTTTCTTATTATTTTTATTTTATGCTTTACACTGATGAAATGAAACAATATCCTAAGTGATTATGGTATTACCTTTACATTAACAATTAAAGTGCTTTCCTAATTAATGAAGTAAAGTGCTCTGTTATGCCAAGTGGCGTATAGGGAATGTGGTGTTACTGACTATAATTTTTACAGAACTTTGCCACATGATTTTTGGGGTAATTTAGTCGGTATTATGCCCCTTGCTACTTTACTTTCCCAGAAAAAAAATCAGGTACCAATTTAAGGCTGGGTGAACCTGGAAGCCGTCAAACTTGACCTCTTGACCGCAGTGGTCCAGATCACTAACCACTGAGCTATCGCGGCTCCTTAATTAATGAAGAAACATTTAAAATAATGAACCAACTTTGAAAGGGGGACACATATTTTCATGCTAATTACCTGCAGTATTCATTTTTGCTACTCTGGGTAGAAGTGGTGGCGCATGAGTTACAGTCTCTCCTGTGACAGAAATTAGTTGTTGATCACATGCAACTGCACATTGAACAGTTGTGCTGGGTGCTGAAAAGGTAGGACCTTTAGCTCTGACATTCAACAAGTTGGAGCTGACTGGTTTGAAAGCACTTGAATGTCTGTCAAATGTGAAAATTAAACACTGTTGTTGAGAAAATCATTTCTTTAATGGATTAATTATACATTTAATAGTATCTATCCTATCTATTGTCCTTTTGAACTGAAGATAGAACTAACTCAACATGTTAGATGAGCTTTGCTATTAACTCTTTCTGCACAAAAGTTTTTATCAATGCAATAGAAAAGATTTCAGAGACAAAATGTTTCATGGACTTTATGGTTTTAAATAACAATCTACATGTTTTGTTTTTATCTAACACATAAGATTTTGTATATGAATTTTTAGGTAATAGAACAAGGAATTAAATTTCATCAATAAAAAGATGATAAAAGACAGAAAGAGCTCTCCAGTAAAGAATGTTTACAGGAGAATATATAACAGCTCATTTAAAACTTCTAATAAAGTTTACGTGGAATAAATTAAAATAGACGCCGGGTGATGTACACTGCAGTTAAACATACAGAAAAGGTTAAGCATCAGACTTCGCACATGTCCCTGTTCTGGATGAGCCTCTCAACCTTGGCAAGGGTACTGATGTCTGCTGTTGATGCCTCTCACATCAAGCGTTCTTTTAGTGGTTCTCTAGGACAGCCTCTTTTTATTTTACTCTTTGATTCCCATTTGAGGGCTTGCTTTGAGATTCTCTTGTTGTCTTTTCTCATCACATAGTCAACATATGACCTTCTTAACTTGATTATAGATTATATTTTTAGATCCTTGTTATGTCTCTAATATTTGCACTAGTCTTAATTCATTTCATGGTATACCAAGTATTTTCCTGAGGCATTGTTTTCAAATACATCTAATTTATCTTCTATTTATTTCTTTAGTTGTATTCCAGCTATTGCACAATCTTCTATCCACAGTGGATCATATCAATTCTGTTGTTGACTGTTTTCCATGCCATGACACCAAGCTATCTAGTATCTTCTCTCTTTGCTGTTCTCGATCTCTCTTTCCTGGTATTTCGCCAGTTGTAACCAAGTATTCCACCTTTCCTCTTCTCATGATGTGGTTGAAAAATGTTGATTGTTTCTTTCTGTTTTTTAGGAGCTCCCTTTTTGTGTTGGCCTCTTTGAGAACTTCCTCATTGGTCTTTTAGCTGTCCAGGGAACTTTGAACATTCTTCTGAGAGCCTTTTCATTTTTTTGTCTACTGTCCATGATTCACTTCCATATTTCATTGGCTCTATATCCCTGATGACCTCTCTTTCTCACTTCTATTAACATAGACTTGTTGCGTAAGACATTTTTCATTTTCCAAAATACTATTTTGGCCTGAAAGGTTCTGCTTTTAATTTCTGTGGTGCATCTTCCATCTGATGTTATTATTGTGACCAAGTATTTGACACGTTGAGTATACCACTTGTTCTACATACTCTTTGTTTCCTCATTCATCTTAAGATATAAACCAAAAAAAAACTATTCCACATGTTACACTTTGATATTTATTTTGTTTAAAATCCTCTTTATTTTTCAATGTTATAAAAAAAAAAAAGGTATTTGAAGCAAATAAAAGTTTACAAAGACACATTAAAAGCTACAATACAGAAAACTAAAGTCACAACACCTGAGCATCTGGACATAATTTCCTGGGAACACACCAGCAACACCTGAACGTATACAGGAGCCTTTGTACCATCCGTCTTGGCACTTTTCAACAACAGTGTAGTGATCTCCTTTGTGCAGTTCAAGTTCGTCATCCTTTTTAGGTTTGTAGTTGTACAAGGCAATATATCTGAATGTTATGGAGAAAGAATGTCTTGCTGCCTAAACCAAATCTGTTTAGCTTATTATTTGAGATGTATTTTAATATCATCATATAGTACCATGCTTGTATGGATCACAGTTGTTTGTCACTGATACTTTGGTAGATTTGCTCATTTGTCTTTCCAGGAAGATAAAATACACGTGTTTCATGTGTTATACATTCAAAGTGATCAGGAAAAGTTGTATCTTAAATCTTAAAAATTAATATTGTATCTCCCTAGACTCTCAAGTTTGCCAATCTTTTATCTTTTTTGTTATGAGCATTAACTATTAAAGTATCATCCATACATAAAAACTGACTTTAGTTGAAAATTATACTTTTTATGTGTGGTGCTACAAATTGAAACCACTTCCATAAAATATCAATTTTAAGAATGAGAGGTGAGTACTAGACTCAGGCCATCCGTCCGTCCGTCCGTCCGTCCGTCCGTCCGTCCGTCCGTCCGTCCGTCCGTCCGTCCGTCCGTCCGTCCATCCGTCCGTCCGTCCATCCATCCATCCATCCATCCATCCATCCAGCCATCCATCCAGCCATCCATCCAGCCATCCATCCATCCATCCAGCCATCCATCCAGCCATCCATCCAGCCATCCATCCAGCCATCCATCCATCCATCCATCCATCCATCCATCCATCCATCCATCCATCCATCCATCCATCCATCCATCCATCCATCCATCCATCCATCCATCCATCCATCCATCCATCCATCTATCTATCTATCTATCTATCTATCTATCTATCTATTGACCTTTCGAGCCGTAACCGGCCCATAGGGCGTAGACCAAGATACACCTTCTCCTATATGAATTTTTGTTCTAGCAGTTTTCTTTTAAAGATATTTTATCAAATCTCGCCATCTGTCTCTGTTCTGTGCAAGCAGTTCTATCTCATTGAGGGAGCCGATTCCTGCTGCTCTTGCCTCTCTCATCAATGTTCTTCTCAGTGTCTCCCTGGGTCTTCCTCTTTTTCTTTTACCTGTTGTTTCCCATATGAGGGCTTGCTTTGCTATTCGATTATTATCTCTTCTCATCACATGTCCAACGTATGACCATCGTCTTTTCTTTATTACTGAAGATATTAGTGGTTGATTGGCGATTTCTCTAATTTCCTCGTTTGTTTTGAATTCGTTCCATTCTATACCAAGTATTTTCCTTAGACATTTATTTTCGAATGCGTTCAACTTTGTTTCTATATCTCTTGTTGTTTTCCAGCTTTCACACGCATACGTAAGGGTTGATAGTACATTTGATTTGAATAGCCTAAGTTTTGTGTTTGTGCTAATGAGTTTTGATTTCCACAACTTTTCAAGGCTTCTGAAAGACATTGCTGCTTTAGCCAGTCTGATTCTAATTTCTTTGCTCGTATCCCCTTCTCGATCAATGTGACTTCCAAGATAGATAAAGTGATCGATCTCTTCTACTGGTTTGTTTTCCATGTATATTTTGTCACATCATCTATACACAATGCAAAATTTCAGCTAGAACTAAAATACCTTTTTTCAGTTTCTTTGTCCAGCTGTCACAAGATATTTCAGCTGTTCCCTTCTTATGACACATGTTCGAAATTATAATTCTTTCCTCCAGATGTCGGGAGCAGGGTTTTTTTTTTCTTCAGCTCTTTCAGAACATCCTCATTACTCTTTTTTAGCTGCCCCACCAGTCTCAATATATTTCTGTAGAAACTACATTTTATGTGACCTCCAAAAAATATTCTTGTCTGTTATCCAATTGTCCATGATTTACTTCCACATGTTAAGACTGGTTCTACACAATGAAGAACTTTTTTTTAATTCTCTTAACAGGCTGGGTTATGTAAAATCTTTTTCTCCACTCAAATATATACTGACATATACTTTAAAAGATAATATATAAACAGCACTGTTAACCTTGCAAGCATGGTCACTATCATTGTCGCCAATTCAAAAATGATAGTATGTAAAATGTATGTATAAAGCACATAATAAAGTATAAATAGTAGAAATCAGCTTAAAATTTATCTGAGCAATGAGTGACATCATACATTTTATGTTCTGTAAGAAATACAAACAAAACGAACATTAACTTTAGCAATAGTATTACTTAGCTGTGTCTTACTTATTGGAGCATTAAATATATTTTCTTTTCCAAAGCAGCAAGGAAGGACTAAGTCTTAATTTGCATACTTCAAAGACACCTTTACTTTGCACAGAATCATGGAAAGATTGAATCTTTATTTCAACACTATGTAAATGTATACACTATATAAACCTCAGTGCAAAATAAAGACAAGTGGAACAATATTAAAACAGGTAAATGAATTTAAATATTTTGGAACTTTGTTAACCTCAGACGGAAGATGTACAAAAGAGGTGAGATGCAGAATGGCTCAGGCAAAAGCAGCTTTCCAAAAAATGAGGAAGATACTATGCAATCTATTTTTGACAATAGAAACAAGAAAAAGAGTTCTTAAATGTTATGTAGAGCCAGTCTTAACATATGGAAGCGAATCATGGACAATAGGACAACAGACAAGAAAATCACTGGAGTCTGTAGAAATGTGGTTTTACGGAAGAATGTTGAGAGTACCATGGACAGCTAAGAAGAGTAATGAAGATGTTTTGAGAAAGGTCAAAGCAAAAAGAGAGCTAATTTCCAATATTAGGAAGAAACAATCATCATTTTTTGGTCATGTAATGAGAAGAGAACAACTGGAGTATATTGTAACAACTGGAAAAATTGAGGTACGAGGAGATAGAGGGAAGCAAAGAGAAAAAATAACAGACAGCTTAAGAGAATGGCTTGGCAGAAGGTCAACAACAGAAATGATAAATAGCTGCCGAGATCGAAAATTGTGGAGAGACATGATCACCTACGCCAGTAGGCACGGTACTTGATGATGATGATATAAATGTATGTGTGTGTTTGGTTTCTGATCAACATGTTCTTCACATGAGGGATAAATAAGAATGAAATTTTAAAAAATATTGCAGGAAAAAGACACTAAAATGTTAATGAGAACTAGAAAACAATATAACAGGCAAATGTACTTAGTAAAATGCTTCCCTTCTTTATCACTCACTCTACAATGGATGTAATGACATTGTATGCTCATATGAGCCAGAGCAATGAAGGCTATTGCTGAGTTAGCCAAAAGAGCATTGAGCTGTCTCTGACAAAGCCTGGACATATCAGCAATCCCAGAGTACTCCTAGGCTTAGACAATTAGAGTAGCAAGCCATTTTAGACTGCTGCCACCACTAAGAGGACATCAATGTGCTAGATTAAAGCTAAGACAGTTGTGTGTGACCTGGTAGGGGCAGTTGATTCAATAAGAAGGGTTGCACAGAATAATTTTAGTTATTATATGCCGAATATAGTGTGAGCCTTCAAGTTCAATGCAGCAGGAGGTTGATGCAATGGGAGTTATGACCCAGGTGGGACCCCTAGAGTGACAAGAAGCTAAGGGGTTGAAACATTTGCTCAACAGAGACACTCTTCTGATGATCAGATTTCATCCTGCTGTAAAGCTCGAGTAAAGAGTTTCCTGATACTACTGTAGAAAAGTTGTGATGTTTGCAACTTTTGGTACAACACATCCAGCTTCACCGCTGTATTTTATAATTTGGGATTAAATCCTTCTTTAATTATTACTTATTTAACCTTGCTTTTTAATAGCCTGTTCCTTAGGCTCCACTCCATGTAGATGTAGTAGGATCTTCATCACTTATTCTTCACTAACCTTGATGCCTGCAGTCAGATATGAATTGATGACTGATTTCAGCTCATGAGTTTATGAATGGACAACAAAAAAAACAAGATGGCCAGGAAACCTATGATGCACCAGGAAAAATGAAAAGGATAACAAGAAAAGTAGATAAATCTTTACTGTGTTATAGATCTTTATTGTGGCAACAATGAGGCTGAGAAAACAAAGACAGTGAATGTATTGATACACTCAAAATATGGGATCAGTCATTAATGCTATAAAGCTTATGATCATTATATACATCTTTTCTTTTTTTATAATGCAATAAAACATTGCCACCAGCTCACAAGTATACTCTCTTTTTTGTTAACTGTTTCTTTCAAGATACACAAATATATTTACTCAAATCACTGCAACAAATAACAAGGACAAAGTATCTTATATTATTTTATTATGTTTCAAAAATAAAATTAATAATAATCACTGACACTGTAAAACAAATAAAAACATACTACAATATCCCTCTTCACTACAAAGAGAGCTTATCAAACGTATTATTGACATTTATTGTTTTAATCTACTTCAACATTACATTTGATGGCAAACAAAACAGGACACAGCCACTTACAAAGGGGTTGTTAGAGATCCTGTCTGCCCACTATTTGATGAACTAGATGATGCAGAAGCACTAACAGCAGCCTCTGATGTTGTTACGGGGGATGATGGGCACTGTTAAATAAAAAAAAACAGATAAATAATAGCCTTCTTTGCATTATTGTCTTTACAGTTTTTCTTCTGCTGTGATCATAACTTATTAAAACTGGGATAACGGTTTCACTTATGGAGTCTGATGTGGGGCTTTAGTTGTACAAAATTGTTTCTCTTATGGAGTCTGATGTGGGGCTTTAGTTGTACAAAACTGTTTCTCTTATGGAGTCTGATTTGGGGCTTTAGTTGTACAAAACTGTTTCTCTTATGGAGTCTGATTTGGGGCTTTAGTTGTGCAAAACTGTTTCTCTTATGGAGTCTGATGTGGGGATTTAGTTGTACAAAATTGTTTCTCTTATGGAGTCTGATGTGGGGCTTTAGTTGTACAAAATTGTTTCTCTTATGGAGTCTGATGTGGGGCTTTAGTTGTACAAAATTGTTTCTCTTATGGAGTCTGATGTGGGGCTTTAGTTGTACAAAATTGTTTCTCTTATGGAGTCTGATGTGGGGCTTTAGTTGTACAAAACTGTTTCTCTTATGGAGTCTGATTTGGGGCTTTAGTTGTACAAAACTGTTTCTCTTATGGAGTCTGATTTGGGGCTTTAGTTGTACAAAACTGTTTCTCTTATGGAGTCTTATGTGGGGCTTTAGTTGTACAAAATTGTTTCTCTTATGGAGTCTGATGTGGGGCTTTAGTTGTACAAAATTGTTTCTCTTATGGAGTCTGATGTGGGGCTTTAGTTGTACAAAACTGTTTCTCTTATGGAGTCTGATGTGGGGCTTTAGTTGTACAAAACTGTTTCTCTTATGGAGTCTGATGTGGGGCTTTAGATGTACAAAACTGTTTCTCTTATGGAGTCTGATTTGGGGCTTTAGTTGTACAAAACTGTTTCTCTTATGGAGTCTGATTTGGGGCTTTAGTTGTACAAAACTGTTTCTCTTATGGAGTCTGATTTGGGGCTTTAGTTGTACAAAACTGTTTCTCTTATGGAGTCTTATGTGGGGCTTTAGTTGTACAAAATTGTTTCTCTTATGGAGTCTGATGTGGGGCTTTAGTTGTACAAAATTGTTTCTCTTATGGAGTCTGATGTGGGGCTTTAGTTGTACAAAACTGTTTCTCTTATGGAGTCTGATGTGGGGCTTTAGATGTACAAAACTGTTTCTCTTATGGAGTCTGATTTGGGGCTTTAGTTGTACAAAACTGTTTCTCTTATGGAGTCTGATGTGGGGCTTTAGTTGTACAAAACTGTTTCCTTCTCAAGAGAGTGGGCATGAGCCACATTTTCCTCCTAAAGAATGAGTACTCATGAGGCAGTCATGTAAAATGTGTTTTGCTGTCATATCTGCAGCGGCACAGACTGGTGGAATATGTTTTGCTGTCATATCTGCAGCAGCACAGACTGGTGGAATATATTTTGCTGTCATATCTGCAGCAGCACAAACTGGTGGAATATGTTTTGCTGTCATATCTGCAGCAGCACAAGCTGGTGGAATATATTTTGCTGTCATATCTGCAGCGGCACAAACTGGTGGAATATGTTTTGCTGTCATATCTGCAGCGGCACAAACTGGTGGAATATGTTTTGCTGTCATATCTGCAGCAGCACAGACTGGTGGTACCTACCTATCTTGAATTGGAGTGCATTAGGTGCTACTGTGGCCATAACGGAGGCAGAGTACGATAACTTGGTCTCTCCTTCAGAGTCGATAATATCCATTTCCTATGTACTTTGGGTGGTCTTGTTTCCACTTTGAATGGTATTGTCTTCTTGTGGTAGTTTCACTCCTTTGGCTAGTTTACTTACAAACTCATTGCCTTTTATATTGTAACATGATCCACTGGATCAGTACTCTCTATAAATAATGGCACACCACATGGGTTATCATCAAATTATTCCAGAACATGTATTAGAGTATATATTCGTCCATTTGTGTTGGAACATGTATTAGAGTATATATCCGTCCATTTGTGTTGTCACTGTTTTCTGAAGAAAGACAAATGTAGACCAAAACATCAAATATTTTGAATTGTCCTTTTTTGTAAAGCTGTCAGCATACTTTGTAGGAGTGTTTGTTACACCCTACCACTTGTTCCTTGTCATCAAATTAACTAGCTCATCACACCTGAGATTTTTCTAGATCAGTACTATTAGAGCTGACAGCACATCGTGACCGATATCACCAGTTTCTTGGGCCCGACATCACCAGTTTCTTGGGCCCAACATCACCAGTTTCTTGAGCCCGACATCACCAGTTTCTTGGGCCCGACATCACCAGTTTCTTGAGCCCGAAATCACCCGTTTCTTGGGCCCGACATCACCACTTTCTTGGGCCCGACATCACCAGTTTCTTGAGCCCGACATCACCAGTTTCTTGAGCCCGACATCACCAGTTTCTTGGGCCCGACATCACCAGTTTCTTGAGCATGTTACTTTTTATTTGGATGGCCAGTTCTACAATAATAACATCAGATGGAAGACGCACCACATAAATAAAAAGCAGAATAGCTCAGGCCAAAATAGCATTTCAGAAAATGAAAAAATACCTTATGCAACAAATCTTGGTCAATAGAAATGAGAAAGAGAGTTCATCTGTGCTATATAGAACAATTCTGACCTATGGAAGCAAATCATGGACAGTAGACAAACATATGAAAAGACGATTGGAGGCCACAGAGATGGGATTTCTCAGAAGAATGTTGAAAGTTCCTTGGACAGTTAAAAAGACCAATGAGGAAGTTCTCAAAGAGGCTAACACAAAAAGGCAGCTTCTAAAAAACATCAGAAAGAAGCAATCAACATTTTTTGGGGCGCATCATGAGAAGAGGAAAGTTGGAATACTTGATTACAACAGGCAAAATAAAAGGAAAGAGAGATCGCGGACGACAAAGAGAGAAAATACTAGATGGCTTGGTGTCATGGCATGGAAAGCAGTCAACAACAGAACTGATCCGATGCACTGTAGATAGAAGATTGTGGAAGGACGTGATCGCCTACGTCAACCGGTTTGGCACACATGATAATGATCATGATGACCAGTTCTGCTGCAGCTCTGAGGACTTTGCTTGCAGCTTTATAAATGCTCAAGAGTTTTCCTGTGGTTATGACTTTGGTTAGCTTTTTCTGGGTAATGTGTCTTTTTTTTCATTCGCCAGCTTTTACCCCTGATGAAGTCCCTAGAGACTAAGAACTGAATTTTGCGTGTTAATCAATTTTTCCCTGGCAACTGTGTGCACAGGGGTTCCTCGCACACAGACAGATAACTCCGACGTCGGAGGCACTTATATTTTTTTCGTCGAAGAGTAATTGACGTTTCAAGCCAGGCCTCGCTGCTGAGACCAGGGTGGTTGCAGCAGAGAAAAATCATAAATAAAAATTCCAACCAGTGCAGCTGTGATTTGAACCCACAATCTCTCTGTCTCGAGGTCGGCGTCTTACCTCGAGACAAACCAGTCCCCGGTAATGTGTCTGAGAATAACTCACACTCATCTGTTGCTGGTGGCATTTGTAGCAGAACCATCTGTGTAAACGGACAAACAGTCCTTTGTTTGGTTCTCATCTATATTTCCTATAATGCACTGGAGGGGGAGCATAATATTTATATTTATAAAAAGTTTTATAAAGAATTAATCACAAAAAGCTTCTGTTAGAGGTTAATTTTCTTGTTGGACCCTAACAGAGGTTATTTTTCTTCTTGTTCTTGCATCTAGGGTCCAACAAGAAAAATAACCTCTACCGAGATGAAGTGTGTGCAGGAAATATACTGAGAGACAAGATCAGAAATGAAGAACTGAGAAAAAAGCTAGGAATAACCCCCGCCATAGAATATATAAAGAAATAACAAATAAAATGGTTTGGCTAAGTGACAAGGCAGAGTGATCAAAACACAACACAATGAGCCCTCAATAAACGTTGCGAGAATACCAGACCCAAGGGTTGACCACGAAAAAGATGGATTAACGGAATATTAGAAGCACTAGGAAACATAACAGCAGCAGAGACAAACAGAAGAACAAAATACCACAAATTATATCTCCCCTCAATGCTGAAAGGCAAATGAGGAAGGAAAGAAGAAGTATAGCTTCTGTGATTTACAGAGCAATCACTTTCTCTTTTTTTTAACCTTGGTTTTCCAAATAAAAGAGATATTATAGTCATTCTCAAAGTCCATGTTGATTTTGTGCTGATGTGTGGACACTGTTTTATTCACAGCAGTTTCCCACTGACATTTTAGTTGTATTTTGGTAATCCTCAGTTTAAAATTATAACCATATATGATTAGTATATGGCCAATCCAAACTGAGTAGTAAAAATTAGTAATTAAATGTTAGTAATATTTATGGTGAGAAATTTTTTTCTTCCATACTATACAAAAGTAGCCTCGGTGGCTGAATGGTTAGTGTGCTTGCTTCCTAATCAAAATGGTCCAGGTTTTATTCCTAGAAGTTGCAGACTATATTTCAGACTGAAAAGGCTCTAGGGTTCACCCAAACTCTAAAAATGGATCCAGAGATTTTTCTGGGAAGTAAAGGTGGCCTGATGTTATACCGACATCAACACCCAAAAATGAGCTGTATTTATAGAAAAATATGGTCACTAATGCCATAATCACCATATACCTAGCAAGGCGAGAAGGGAGCCTTAACTTTCTCTGACATTACAAAGAAACAAACTGTTAATAAATTTAATATTTCCTTATGTGGATACTATTTTAAAGCACAAAAATTGCAACTAACTTTTATCAATATTCTCATTTTACAGTACAATGGATATACGTCCAAAAAAAATGAATAAAATTAACAAAATCAGGAACTTGATTCACATAATTTATTTTATTACTTTGCTTTCTAGATGTGGCAAAGGTTAATCCTGTTCAGTCTTCAATGTTCCAATACCTCTTCTTTTAGCCTAGTACTGTATCCTGTAGCATGGACTTAAGAAGGCCTGTAGATGATGTAATATGTACATATATTAATTTTTGTTTCTTTACTGTTGATAGTAGATCTTCCGCTAATCCTTTGGATCACCAGGTCGTGTTGCACACTTCCTCATTGATATCTTTCTTAGTGTTCATCTATCAAGTGGGCATGGATGTGTATGTCATTAGTTTACGGTAAGTCTTTCAGTCTATCACATTCTTTCTTTGGCATCATGAGTAAATAATTGTACCCTGACAATGGCCATTTTGGTCTAAGCTCAACTTTTAACTGCTTAAGGATCATTAATGTGTGCAAAGTACACACTCATCACTATTGAGTGTCATCTCCGCATCAAAGGTTGGCTATCATAGAGTGCTATTCCGCTGTCTCTTGCTTTGATGGCGCAAGCTGTTCTAGCCTGACTAATAGCGGTCTTCTTCTTCTACCTTTCAGCTCCCTGTCTTCAACAAACACTTTCCGAGCTGTTCTGTTTATTGCCATTCTTTTAAGATCATTCCATGTCTTCCCCTTCATCTTCATCTCTGCTTCCATCAAGAATACCATGGTCTTCCTCTTTGTCTTTTCCCTGGGGATTCCAAAAAAGGGCCTGTTGTGTAATACTTTCACTTGGCTTCTGTAGCGTGTGTCCTATCCAGTGCCATCGTCTACGCTGTATTTCTTTATCCACTGGTATTTGACTGGTATATTTTCCATAATTCTATGTCAGCGATTTTGTCCTACCATTTCCATCCTTTTATTCTGTGTAAGCATCTATTAAATAGCTGTAGTGAACAAAAAAAAAAAAACTACATGTGTAAAAAAAAACAGAACAAATTATTTTTATGGCAATACAAGTTATATATACGTACATTTTTAGGGGATTGTGAAACTATGGAATCAGCTTCCAATACTACTGATGATGGCAGCGATAAAGAAGATGAGGAAAGTGAGGAGTTGGCATCTGAGCTGACTAGGGACAAAGTGCCTCCTCCAGTTAGTGTAGCCTCTGCAGAGTGCCTCTGTTGTGTGCGATCATTGGAGGCATTTGTTGTATTTACCGGTGAAGACAAAGATGGTGAAGTGAACGAATGGCGCTTGTTCTGTGGCAATAATTCGGATGTTGTTGTTATTACTGATGATGAAGTGGAGGTACCGGTCATGACTGGTTCAGGTTGGGGGTCACTGGTTGGTATAATAGATGCCTCCGGTGAAGTTGTTTCAGTTTCTGTTGGTGTTAATACTGTCAGATGATCATCTTCAGGTGTGTTTGCGGAAGCACTATCAGCAACAGTGTTTGTTGTTATTGTTGTAGTAGCACTGCATGTGGTAGCAGCAGCAGTATTGTTGCTGTTAGTTACAGTTGTGGAGTTGGCATCAGCTCTAGCTGAGGTGGTTGGTGCTCCTGATGTTAATACTGAGCCTGATGATGTGATTGGGGTGTTGGAAGATAAAGGAAAGCCTGGAAGAATGGTCAAGTTTGATTTTGTGTTTATCAAGCTTCTGGCAGCCTCATTTAACTGTGAAGATAGAAAAATGTTATAACAAATAATGATGGATAAAAACCTGCAAAAAAAAAAATAAATAAAAATGAGAATAGTATTTACTTTAATTTATTTTAGTATTTTATGTTATTATTTATATTATAATTTAATAATAACAATTTTAATTTAAAAAATTAATTATAACACACATTATTTATATATTATATTTATATTCTATTATTAATATTTATTTTATGCATTTAGAGAAAAGTATTAACCTGTTTCTAATTTTTAAACACCCATATAAGTTTATTTGTAGTTTCCAATTATTACTCAATAGATTATAAGCACCAAGAATAACCTATGAAGATACATATTAATTGCAAATTAGAAGAATCATCTACCACTTCAATGTCTCTCAAATATATCCATTACAAATTTCCAAGAAATATTAAACCAACACAGGTTATGCAAATACAGCAATATAAAACTCCACAACCACAATTTTTGTTGTTCCTGTTACATTTAATTGTGGCTTTGAAATAGTTGGAAATATCAGAAATATCCCTAATTAGAAGTTGCGTACTGTTTTGTGTAACATATGTAATGCACCACAACATGGGTCATTAAGTATGTGTTTGTCACGTACATCCATGTTGTAAATAGTTTATCAGCTCATTAGTTCACTAGCTGACTCAATAACCCTTACATGGGTCAACAATGGCTCCAAATGCATGAGTAGTGATGTTGGAAAATCAGATGAGTCAATGAGAAATTAGAAAGTGAATATTTTCCTCAACAAAGAAAATCATGATTACTATAGCTACAATAGAACTAGGGTAAGAACATATCTTCGATCTACAAAAATGTGAAGAAGAAAGAAATTATAATTGTTTAATTTTTGTATTAGTTGTTGATCTTTCTCTTTCTCACACTAGAAAAAAAAAATTATTTTTTGGTCATGCTATGTCATTTGCCCTGTCGCCAGGACAAAGTTTGCATTCCTCTTCAGGTCATACTTATTGTTGTTAGTATCTTATAACTGGCTGTTTTCCAATCAACTTAATTTATGTCTGATTTCTGATAGTTGATTCTGAGAACAAATTAAAAACACAAACCTTTAAACTACTATATTCACTGAGCATTGAGCCTGTAATTATACCCAGTAAACCATAAGGGGACTGGATGGTCTAGATGTAAGATGTCAGCCTAATGGTATGAAAGTCCTGAGTTTAAATCTCACCACAGTTGGTGGGAATTTTATTTAAATTAGGATTCTGTGGTTTCTTCATGGCTTTATCTTCCCCCTGTTTCAGGGTAGAGAGATCCAAATTGGAATAAAGCAGCTGATTGTTGTTGATGTAATGCCCCGTGTTGATGCAGACAGGGTGCTCTCTTACTTATTGATGTGGAGGGTTGTAACGGCTATCATCACATTCCTGGTTTTTACTTGAAAAGTTGGAGTTCGGCTATGCTGGAAAACTACAAGTCCAACATAGAGGTACTGCAATACTACGTCTTCTATATCAGTAAGAGCCACCACTACAGGGAACACTGCGATCCTAACTTCTGTTAGCCAGCCTGTTTAGACGCAGGGTGTTACTGGAGGAGGTCACGAGGAGGTAGAACTGCTGTGTCTTGGTCAGCTGATATGCGCCGACCTGTGGTCACAGGAACGTAGGCTCCCCCAGCTGATAAACTTGTAATGTTTGAAAATTTGGTTACGGAAGGCCCCGGTATCACTGCAAACGAATTAAAATCCATAATTGCTCAACCGCCCGTGCCAGCGTAATCATCCGAATTGATATCTCATCTCCCAAACAAAGAAAGGTAACTAGTCCCCATCGTAGCAATCTCAGCACACGCCAAAAGACATAAGGCAAAACTGTACAGAAAGTAAACACAGCCAACTGTTCCTTGTCATACGATATCATCATTCATCGTAAACAATTGGAATATCGAAACATGATCAAAACGGACGAGACACACAGCTCATGGTGTGCACAGAGCACTTAACTCAGTAGCTCCTGCAACAAGCTGGACTAAAGTTGTCAGTCAGCATTGGTAGTGCAAAAGCAAATTATAAAAACTCTTGAATTCTCTAAGGTTTGTGCAAGATGGGTTCCACAAAATCTAACAAGTGAGCACCAATTGCAAAGAAATGACTTTCTTCTGAACCAATAGAGTGTTGGAACATGAAGAAGAAGAAGAAGAAGAAAAGAAGGACAAGAAGATGAAGAGGAAAAAAAGAAGAAAAAGGTGAAGAAGAAGAAAAAGAAGGTGACTACTGAACTTTCAAAATACTAAAACAAACATAACTGAACATACCTTTACAAAAGTTATAGGAAATATTCCAATTTTATCCCCTTTCTCCCTCCAGCCAGTTGTCATCAACTTTCCTTATCACAGTTAGCATCTCATCCTGAACAGAAATTCATTATGACATTTTTTTAATTGGATAAGAATCTTCAGTACTTGCAGTATTTTATATATATTGGACAAACAGGTCGATACCTAGGAGACAGAATCTGTAAACACTTATATAACATCAAACATGATTCTGGCAATCCTGTTTTCTTCCATTTCAGATCTTCTGGCAATCCTGTTTTCTTCCATTTCAGATCTTTTAAAAAAAATAAACTATCTTAACCACACATATTACCACTGCTGGTGTATGTCGGGGGGGGGGGGGGGGGGGGGGGGGGGGGTGTGTGTGCGCTCATGATAGAACCAGAGGGATAAAGGCCGCTTGGTCAAAGCAGTCACCATGATGTGCAAGACCCAGGATTTTTACCCCAACAGAAAAAAAAATCCTTTCTGGTCTACAGTGGGTTTGCTATACCATTTCCAATCACCAGGCCATAATAGCTCTGATGACTTCCGTGTTACTGGCATCATCTCTTGTTCCTCTGATGACTTCCGTGTTACTGGCATCATCTCTTGTTCCTCTGATGACTTCCGTGTTACTGGCATCATCTCTTGTTCCTCTGATGACTTCCGTGTTACTGGCATCATCTCTTGTTCCTCTGATGACTTCCGTGTTACTGGCACCATCTCTTGTTCCTCTGATGACTTCCGTGTTACTGGCATCTCGTTCCTCTGATGACTTCCGTGTTACTGGCACCATCTCTTGTTCCTCTGATGACTTCCGTGTTACTGACATCATCTCTTGTTCCTCTGATGACTTCCGTGTTACTGGCATCATCTCTTGTTCCTCTGATGACTTCCGTGTTACTGGCACCATCTCTTGTTCCTCTGATGACTTCCGTGTTACTGACATCATCTCTTGTTCTTCTGATGACTTCCGTGTTACTGGCACCATCTCTTGTTCCTCTGATGACTTCCGTGTTACTGGCACCATCTCTTGTTCCTCTGATGACTTCCGTGTTACTGACATCATCTCTTGTTCCTCTGATGACTTCCGTGTTACTGGCATCATCTCTTGTTCCTCTGATGACTTCCATGTTACTGGCATCATCTCTTGTTCCTCTGATGACTTCCGTGTTACTGGCATCATCTCTTGTTCCTCTGATGACTTCCGTGTTACTGGCATCATCTCTTGTTCCTCTGATGACTTCCGTGTTACTGGCATCATCTCTTGTTCCTCTGATACCAATAACCTATTTGCAATGGAGAACCGACTCAAGTTTACTTTGGTACTCTCCAACTGAGAGGACTAAACTCTTTTCTTTAATCACTGGCCTCCTCTCCATTTCTTTCCTGTGTCGTATATCTATTCTTCCCTGTGTTATCTTTATTACCTCTCTTGCTCTTCTTCCCCTTTGCAACATCCCTATCCTCTCTTGCTTCACATTTTCTTCGCACCCTATGGGATACCTCCATTCATTTTTCCAATTTACATTGTTTGGTTCCTTTGGTCTAATTAAATCCTACCTGCCCTATTGTCTATTAATTTTTTAACCAGACTATGAAAATCCTAGCCACTGTCTTTCTCTGCCATCTTTTATAGCTGTGTCATGAATTTTGGCTTTGATTTTTGTGTTTAATGTGTATAGTTTGTTTGATATACCCGATGAAGGCTTTTGCTGAAACATTGTAGTTTGTCTAGTCTTTCTGTTAGTCTAGTTGCTTAATACCATTTTATGTTATTTTACATGCAGTATCAATCAAGTAGACTGATAAATAAGGACATGTGTAAGGAAGAATGATATTGAAGATGACCATTCATGTTTCTCCACGACCCAGCAATAAATTTACCTCAAGTCAATATTAACCTGTCAATCTTTAAAAACAAAATTACAAAACCTGTAAGAAAAATTACAAATGTCAAACATTTAATAAAATATGTCAAGTCTTGCATGAAGATATATTTAGTAATCCAGGTGTTTATTTTCATTTGATTTTAGACCTTTCATTCAGATGGGGAGATATCCAAATTAAAGCAGGATGAAGGGTTTTCAATTAAGATGGTTCATCAGCCTTTGTCTGAGAGTGGGATGACACCTGAGGGTCATAAATCAGTGGACTACACCACAGTGGATAGTGACCTGGTTGAGTGCAAATCTGTCAGTTTTATTTGTGGTTCAAATAAAATATAAATTAAATTTAATATTATGCAAGGCAGTGAGTAGAGCTGCAGAGAACATGTAAAAATAAACATAAGACAGTATTATGCAGCTAATCCAGTAGAGAGACAAGACAAACTATGTCGTTTCGGCAATGGCCTTTGTCGGGTACACTATAACATATATAAATATAAAGACAAGCACAATAAGCAAGTATTCATCTCAAACCACAAAACAGCTTTCGCTGACACATCAGTTTGTCTCTTCTCTCTACTGGTTTAGCTGCATATTATTTTATGTTTATTATATTTGTGGCTAGTTTCTCCACTGAGTGGATATTATTTCAGTGTTTTAAATTAGCAAAGCAATGTAGTTGGCAGCTTCCTTTGAAAAGAGAATAAGGTGATAATCCAAAGCTGTTTATAAACCTTCTATTCCATAAGAGAAAATGACAGAACTACATCTTGTACATGTGACTTATTGATATGGAGATAAAAACAAATACAAAATATTGAATTATTGATATGGAGATAAAAACAAATACAAAATATTGAATTATTGATATGGCTTTAGGACCTCATTTTATTTGCACCACATCCACTATTGTAACACTGCAGCTTAACTCTTCTCATACGTTTAACCGCACTGTGCGCCATGCCATTTCAGCCGCATACATTCCACTGCATAGTGCATCACTCTCAATCTAATTGGTGTGAACTATTATCAAACCATATTCTTATTACATGTCTTGTATCATCTTGGTATTGGGGAAATCTAATACCTTATTCAATTATCTCAAAATTCATATATATTATGTTATATGTTAGATAAATAAATATGTAGATTAATTCTTAAAACCATGAAAAATTTTGACTCTTATTTCTCTTCCATTGCATTGATAAAAAAAGCTTCCTTACTGAAAGAGTTAACAGATCTATCATTAGAGACACCATCAAATCATGTTAATAGGGGGACTGGTTGGTCTCAAGGCAAGATGTTGGTCTTGAGACAGAGAGGTTTGAGTTCAAATCCCGGCTGCACCAGTTGGGATTTTTATTTGTGATTTCTCTCTGCAATTACTCATTGATGGAAAAAATATGAGTACTTCCAAAGACGGAGTTATCTGCGGCGAGGGATGCCTGTGCACACGGCTGCCAAGAAAAAACAGATTAACATGCAAAGCTCAGTTCCTAGTCTCTAGGGATTTCGCCAGAGATGAAAGCTGGCGAGCGCCAATTTTTAAAAAATCATGTCAATAAAATGTTCTCTGTGGCAGAAAACACAATTGTTTGTCACTGATACTTTAGTTGATTTGCCCATTTGTGTTTTACAAAGAAGATCAAAGATGTATATTTATTCAATTATACATTCGAAGTGATTAGAAGATGCATCTTAACATTTGTAATCTTTTGTGGTAAAAAAAAAAATTGAAAATTGCAACCCAGAAACTCTCAGATTTGCCAATATTTTATATTTAATTGTTACCAGAACTAACTTGTAAAATATTATTCACTCATAAATAATAACTTTATTTTTATGTATTGTGGAATTTTGGGAGCCGCGATAGCTCAGTGGTTAGTGAACTGGAGTACAAAGGACAAGGGGTAGGGTTCGATCATAACCGACGGCTTCCGGGTTCACCCAGCCTTAAATGGGTACCAGATTTTTTTCTGGGAAAGTAAAGCAGCACGGGCGTAATACCGACCACATTACCCCAAAAATCATGTGCTGAAGGTCTGTAAAATATAGGGTCACTAACACCATATTTCCCTATACGCCACTTGGCATGACGAGGGTACTTTACTTTACTTACTTATTGTGGAATTTTATGTTTTGTGAGTTGTGTCACTATTGAAACCACTTCCATAAAAGATCAATTTTAATACTGAGTAGAATGTGGTAGGTCCATGAAATTTGCATCAATAAAGGCTGCCACATTTTTTAGATTATAACTAAAATGTCACCCAGCAAGACAGAGAGGAATCATGAAGATACAGACTTTCATTAATGGATGCTTACGCAGAATAAAAGGATGGAAATGGCAGGACAAAATCACTAACATAGAATTATGGAAATGTACCAGTCAAATACCAGTGGATAAAGAGATACAGTGAAGACGATGGCGCTGGATAAAACACACACTGCGGAAGCCAACTGAGAGTATTACACAACAGACCCTATTTTGGAATCCCCAGGGAAAAAGACAAAAAGGAAGACCAAGGAATTCTTGGAGAAGACAGATGGAAGCAGAGATGAGGAAGACATGGAATGATCTTAAAAGAATGGGAAAAAACAGAACGACTTGGAAAGTGTTTGTTGAAGATCTATGCTCCACTGGGAGCTAAAAGGTAGAAGAAGAAGAACGAGAGGAGCACTAACAATTATACTAAGAGTACACATCTGTCATGTGTCCGGTCAGAGAAGTTGACAATTTTCTAGTTATACTCATTTTTTGCATTATATAGTTGCCCCAAATCTCTACATTCTCTGTGGCCTTTTTATTATTTAGTTTACAGTCAGCATTTCTTCCAGAGCATGACTCAAACATGAGCTGCGATAGCTCAGTGGTTAGTGAACTGGACTACAAAGGACAAGATGTCGAGTTCGATCCTGATTGACGGCTTCTGGGTTCACCCAGCCTTATATGGGTGCAGCACTTCTGGGGAAGAAAAGCAATATGGGTGTTGACCACATTACCCTAAAAGTAATTTGCTAAAGGTCTGTGAAAACTACGGTCACTAACACTATATTCTCTATACACCACTTGATGTGATGGGGCTCTTCACTTACTTTATGATTTAAATAAAAAAATTAATTTTAATTTTAAAAAGCATACCTTTTTGAATGACAAACAGTCTTTCTCGCCTTCATCTTTAAGTTCAAAATCATAAAGAGTAATACACTGTGGAATCTGTGGCAAGGGGACCAATACCTGTAGATATACATGTTAGATCTTAAAAAGCCATACCAAACATGTTTAACATGAAATATGGAGACTAGCAATGCTGTGCTGTGAAATCAATCATTGAACAATATCTGATCTGACTACTGATGTAAGGATCATTGAACAATATCTGATCTGATAACTGATGTAAGGATCATTGAACAATATCTGATCTGATAACTGATGTAAGGATCAGTGAACAATATCTGATCTGATAACTGATGTAAGGATCAGTGAACAATATCTGATCTGATAACTGATGTAAGGATCAGTGAACAATATCTGATCTGACAACTGATATAAGGATCAGTGAACAATATCTGATCTGACTACTGATGTAAGGATCATTGAATAATATATGATCTGATAACTGATGTAAGGATCAGTGAACAATATCTGATCTGACAACTGATGTAAGGATCAGTGAACAATATCTGATCTGACAACTGATATAAGGATCAGTGAACAATATCTGATCTGACAACTGATGTAAGGATCAGTGAACAATATCTGACTACTGATGTAAGGATCAGTGAACAATATCTGACAACTGATGTAAGGATCATTGAACAATGTCTGACTACTGATGTAAGGATCATTGAACAATATCTGACTACTGCTGTAAGGATCAGTGAACAATATCTGATCTGACTACTTATATAAGGATTATTGAGCAATAACCTGACTTCTGATGTGAGGATCATTGAACAATAACCTGACTACCGATGTAAGGATCATTGAACAATAACCTGACTACTGATGTAAGGATCATTGAACAATAACCTGACTACTGATGTAAGGATCATTGAACAATAGACTACTAATGTGAGGATCATTGAACAATAACCTGACTACTAGTGTAAGAATCAATGAACCATACCTGACAAAGACTATTCCCTTACTCGTGATAATCCTACCTAGCAAACCTGTCCAAGTGAGTAGAGATTAACAAAAATAAAAGGGACAGCAAATTTAGTCCCAAAAATGTTGCATTTAATGTGTTGTGCCAAAAAGTGAATATAACAGCTCATTGTAAATTACAACATTGCACAAAATATACTAATTTCACACACTTTTCTGGGTGAATAAGGCAGTACAAACACTAACAAAAACATTAAAATAATTTAAAGATGGACAGAACACATGTGACAATAATACTTCTCCTATTGCATACACTTTTATGCATCAATATTTATAAGCTAAAAGAAAGTATAGTCAGATTAGGGGCTGATAATATCTTCAAGCAGCTTATCTAGGAGTGATAACGGTGATGGCCACAAGTCGTCTTTGGTCATCATATGTTTGTCACGACTTTAACAGATGTTTGGTAGTCATTATTTTGTTTACTAAAATGGCAAGAAACAGGAAGGTTTGGAAAGTGTTTGTTGAAGACCTATGCTCCACAGGGAGTTGAAAGGAAGAAGAAAAAGAATCTTGTCTGTGAGTTATTCAGTTTCTGGCAGCAATGCCAGTCCTTGATAGTCATTATGCCTGTGCAACAGTCGTATTACTGATCTGTTTGTATTTTCCACTTAATTTCCAAGAGATGCATTTGTTGCACTAGGAAACATATGGAAGTCCTTTGGATATTAGATTAAATACTAAAATAAAAATGTTCAACTCCAATGTTAAGTCAGTCTTATTATATGGCAGTGAAACATTAGAACAACTAAAATGACAATCATGAAGATACAGACTTTCATTAATGGATGCTTACACAGAATAAAAGGATGGAAATGGCAGGACAAAATCACTAACATAGAATTATGGAAATGTAACAGTCAAATACCAGTGGATAAAGAGATACAGCGAAGATAATGGTGCTGGATAGGACACACACTGCGGAAGCCAATGAGAGTATTACACAACATGCCATTTTTTTTAATCCCCAGGGAAAAAGACAAAGAGGAAGACCAAGGAATTCTTGAAGACAGATAGAAGTAGAGATGAAGATGATGGGGAAGACATGGAACTATCTTAAAAGAATGGTGTGAAACAGAACTGCTTGGAAAGTGCTTGTTGAAGACATGCTCAACAGGGAGCTGAAAGGTAGAAGACAGTCGTATTTATTAGAGGTTCTTATCCTTGAGGTATTAAAATATAATACTTTAATATATTATAGTCTGTTCAGAGTTGATAAGTTCAAAGAAAGCAGAACTAGTTATCTTCAGAATGGTGACAGCTCAAATGGCTTGTTAAGATACAGTTCTGGTGATGGCCACAAGAGAGTTCTCTGTTCATTGCAATAATACAACACAACTTAGAACAACAAAGAAATGAAATGATGGCTACAAGAGAGTTCTCTGTTCATTGCAATAATACAACACAACTTAGAACAACAAAGAAATGAAATGATGGCTACAGTTACATTTTAAGACAAAGAATCTTGTATTAGTGACATACAATTATATTAAAATTATTGATAGTTAACACATGCAGACAACTTGAAACAACACATGTTAAATCTTCAAAACAGAGATTGTAGTTTTCCATCAGGTTGGAAAGGTTGATGATGGTATATGTAAGAAGAATATTGAACCAGGGTCACAGGAACCAACAATATAAACTTACCAGTACTAAAAAATATCCAGAAATAGACAGGTGAGTAGGGGGTGCATGTTACATACTGTTTGTTTGTCACAGGTCAATCCTCTCTGCAATCTGAACAAATCCATAATTGCTAAGATTCCTTCTCCAGTACATTTGTCAATGTTTTGCAACCAACAACATCAATTTTACTTTAGTTTACTAATCTTGACTTCCCTGCACAATGTTCATGTGTGGCCTCTCCCTTTCTGATTTGCTGTTCTTTTAGCCGTCACAGATAAGTAATAACTACTTGAGTAATTTACTAGTCCAGCCTCCCAGAGGGCATTCAGAATACTATCATGGTCCATTGTTCATCCATTCTTTTAACAGCTGTATCTGACAACCTGCCAGCATGTTTGCTGCCTCTTACTTGTATGTGCCATTGGTATGGTATGTCTTATGGGAAATATGGTGTTAACACCCTTACTTTTCAATGATTATATGTGTGTATTATGGTTGATGTTATCAGTACACATTTATGTATTTCTGCTATTCCAGAGAAAACTGTCAAGTACCCATTTTAGAGGCTGGTGAACTATTTGTGCATTAACTGCTATGCTATCAGAGACAGTATGTGCATTAACTCCTTTGCTACCAGTTTCCATAACGAGAAAGATTAATTCTTCTTTCTTTCTTCTTTTCTCCTTTCACTGATACCTAAAAGGTGTCGTGGTTTATATCATTTGTCGTTGAGTTGCTCGAATTGTCTGAATTAGTGATTTTCCTTTGTTGTTACATGTCTCTGTCACTGCATCTATCCATCTTCTTCTGGGTCTTCCTCTTGGTCTTTTTGCATGCATTCTCGAGAAGAACGCCCTTGATGGTGATTGGTAAGGATTCATTCTGACCAGGTGGCCAAACCATTTAAGTTGTTGTTGTTCTATATATTCTTGGCAGGGTTTTGTTCCTACCATTTTTCTTATGGTTTCATTTGGCATTCTATCTCATCTTGTGTTGTTTGTTACTTTTCTCAAGCATTGCATCTCACATGTATTTATCTTTCTTAAAAAGATTAATTAAAGTGAACATATTAAATACAACGTAAATGTTACAGTTTTATTCATTATTAATTACTTAGGGTAATGGTTTCTAACAACCTCATCACATGTGTCTTACAGGGAACTGTGAAAAATGGAAGACAAGGAGGTAGACAGAGGAGATATTGAACTAATGATATCAAAGATTTAATTGGGAAAGTAGTATTTAAAAAAGAAAAGAAAAAATGAATTGGCACACAACAGGATAGAATTGAGAAAATCATTGACATATTTTTGTGTTGGAGCCCAAAAGATCCAAGAGAGCTAAGGGATCAAGCAGGAAAGCATGTGTCTCATAGCAATTCTATTTCAAATGGTCATGGCACCAAAGATGTCATGGTTTGGTTAAAACAATTAATTCTCCGCACCATTATGGGCAATCACTCAATTGTATTTTGTTAATTTAACTCATGTCATCTCTAACACCATAACATGTGGGGAGGAGATTGGAAGAGGAAATGAGGGAAAAAAAGGTACTACACTCAAAAGAGTGTTAATTTTTAGATCAAAGAGAAAAGTGTTAACATTCAAACCTGAACAAAATTAGCAGGAAAAAATCCAGAACGACCGTTGATTTCACCATGAAACCAGTTGTCATCAATCTTCCGCCGCAGCAGTAGTACATCACCTTTCTTAAAAGCTAAATCACTGTGAGAAGATAAAAGCACACAAATTTACAAATCTGCTGATCCGAAAGGGCAGCATATTTCCTTTCCATTAAAATATAAGCAAGAACTATTTTAATTTTTTTTTTAATTAGAAAGTTAAACTCTACACAAGGCCCAAAATTAGATTTTTCTAATGAAAGATTTCAAACTCAATAAAATTATTATTCATTATTCTATTAGGGGAGCACAAGTTAAGCAACCTGCAATTACCACCGCTAGGTGAGCAACCCAAAGCTGATGAAGATCTCACTTCAGCTCTCATTTGACAACAGATTACATCAGACCTGAATGGTTAACTCACTGCAGTGATTTTATCTGTTGACATAGAGGATCCAGTATTACAATATCACTGCAGTGATTTTATCTGTTGATATAGAGGATAGTTACACTGTGACCTTCCAGGCATGTCGCAAGAGGCGACTAAGGAGGTTGATTGATGGCTTGACGAGCTGTCATTGTAAAAAGTATTGTTATGGAAACAGCGCCATATATTTTAGAGCAGTGATCTCTGCAATATGTGCCATTTTGGCACGCAAGGTTTCTGTTTTTGAGATTGTGGTTCTGCCCTATGTGCCGTCTTCGGCTCGAAAGGACAATAGATAGATAGATAGAGGATCCAGTATTGCAGTATCTCTATGATGGACATGTTCCAACTTCTCTAGTAAAACACATGAAACCAGGAAAGTCATTGCATCTGCCATAAAATGTAGGGATATAAGAGCTAATGACTTATGCCAAAATTGTGGCATTTGATCATCATTGCTCACAGTTGTTTGTCATTGATGCTTTAGATGTTTCTCATTCGTGTCTTTCCAGAAAGATAAAACAAATACTTCTTCTATACCCATTCAGATCTGAAACAAGTGCAATGTTTGAAATACTTGGGCACAGTGATAACATCAGATGGAAGATGCACCACGGAAATAAAAAGCAGAATAGCTCAGGCCAAAATAGCATTTCAGAAAATGAAAAATATCTTATGCAACAAATTTATGTCAATAGAAATGAGAAAGAGAGTTCATGGATGCTATATAGAACCAATTCTGACCTATGGAAGCAAATCATGGACAATAGACAAACAAATGAAAAGACGATTAGAGGCCACAGAGATGGGATTTCTCAGAAGAATGTTGAAAGTTCCCTGGATGGCTAAAAAAACCAATGAGAAAGTTCTCAAAGAGGCCAACACAAAAAGGAAGCTCTTAAAAAACATCAGAAAGAAGCAATCAGCATTTTTTGGGCATATCATGAGAAGAGGAAAGTTGGAATACATGGTTACAACTGGCAAAATAAAAGGAAAGAGAGATCGCGGACGACAAAGAGAGAAAATACTGGATAGCTTGGTGTCATGGCATGGAAAACAGTCAACAACAGAACTCATACTGTGGATAGAAGATTGTGGAAGGACATGATTGCCAACGCTAACCGGTACGGCACATGATGATGATGATACCCATTCAGAGTAATCAGAAAGATAAAACAATAACTTCTATACCCATTCAGAGTAATCAGAAAGATAAAACAATAACTTCTATACCCATTCAGAGTAATCAGAAAGATAAAAACAATAACTTCTATACCCATTCAGAGTAATCAGAAAGATAAAAACAAAACTTCTATACCCATTCAGAGTAATCAGAAAGATAAAAACAAAACTTCTATACCCATTCAGAGTGATTAGAAAAAAAACTGTATTTTAACATTTAAAAACTTATGTGGTTTACATTGAATATTGCATCCACCAAAACTCTCAAATTTTCCAATCTTTGGATTTTTTTTCTTAAAAGCATTAACAACTAAAACATCATTCACAAATAAATATTTACTTCAGCTACAAATATAACGCTTTGGGTGTGGTATGAGAATTTGAAACCCTTTCCATGAAATGTCAGTTTTAAGGTTGAGTAGAATGTACTAGGCTCAGGACATTTTCATTCATAAAAGCTGTAAAATCTCCAAGATTAGAACTAAAATACCACTTAGTTAAAAACAAACAGCTATGAATATGTGCATGCTGTTATTCTAATTATGTTTTACATACACATTTTTTAATGCTTACAGCATGCATCATCCACAAAAACTGGAACCTGCATAATTCTATCTTTTCTGCATAGATGTTACATTGTGCTTGTGCTTGCATGTGTAATGCATTATTTGACAAAAGTTGTAAGTTAAAAGCAATTCAGACATCGTAAAAACAATAACTTATTCTGCCACTCTTGAGATAACATCTGTTATAATTATCATTACAAACCCTGGGAACAAATTATTACGGCAACTGAAAAGCCATATGATGATATGTCTATTTTCATATCTACAATATGTTTATTTTTTCCCTCCTAAAATTATGTTCCCATTCTTGTGTGCAAAACAATCATCACTAAATGCTTCATTAAGTATCCATTAGCCACCCTACTCTTTTTTTATGATCATATTTGATGATTTCAGTCAAGTGCATGACCTTAGTTGAGGGCCAGAGTCACTATGTTTTCTACATTATATTTTATATGTAAGTGACAACAGAATTAAAAGTAAACATCAACATTTTTGTGTCAAAAATTGTAATTCTAAAACAGTAGAATTTTTGTAATAACTACCAGTTTGACAGAAAGAGAAATAAAGTAAGAAAGTAAGAAAGAAAGAAAGAAAGAAGAAAGAAAGAAAGAAGAAAGAAAGAAAGAAAGAAAGAAAGAAAGAAAGAAAGAAAGAAAGAAAGAAAGAAAGAAAGAAAGAAGAAAGAAAGAAAGAAAGAAGAAAGACTGAGAAAAAAAAGCTATAGAACTCATACGTAGGGAGGTCAAAAAGTAATGCACACCAATTTTTTTCTCGGAAACTATTCGGGCAAAATGTGTGAAATTTTCACAGATTGTAGCTGAACATCCCCTTGACACTACCTATTTTCAACATAATCTCCGTCCAAGTGTATTGCCTTACGCCAACGCGAAACTAGGTCATGAATGCCTCGTTTGTACCAAGTTTTGTCCCGCTCGCGTAGCCATTTTTTAACTGCACGGATCACATCCTCATCATTGTCAAAGTGTGTCCCACGCAGGAATTTTTTGAGTGGTCCAAACAGATGGAAATCTGAGGGAGCCAGATCAGGGCTGTAAGGAGGATGGGGCAGTATAGTCCAACCAAATTTGTTGATTGCTTCCCGTGTTATCAGACTTGTGTGAGGGCGTGCATTGTCATGTTGAAGCAACAAATCTGCAGATGGCTTATTAGGCCGAACTCTGTGGAACCGATTTTTGAGTTTTGTCAGTGTATTGATGTAAGCTGTCGAGTTGATTGTCTCACCTCTTGTCATTACATCAACAAGAATCACACCATCAATGTCCCAGAAGACAGTGATCATCACCTTTCCGGCTGATGGAGATGTTTTGAATTTTTTTCTTTTGGTGACTGCGGATGATGCCATTCCATTGACTGCATTTTTGTTTCAGGCTCATAATAATGTGCCCACGTTTCGTCACCGGTAACAATTTTTGACAAAAACAATACTCCTTCAACACCGAAACACTCCAACAATTCAGAACAGAATGTTTTCCTTTGAACTCTGTGATCATTTGTTAGGCACCGAGGAACCCATCGAGCGCAAATCTTTGAATATCCGAGAGTTTTAAAAATTGCGATTGCACTTACCTTGCTGACTGTAAGCTGCAATGCCAATTGCTGACTAGTGATACGCCTATCCTTACGAATAATGGCATCAGCCCGGTTTAACATGTCTGTGCTGGTAGCCGAGGCAACACGTCCAGAACGCGGTAAATCATGCAGCTCCACTTGTACACTTTCTGCAGCTGTAATTCTCTGAACCCAGCGACTAACTGTGCTCCTATCGACTGCAGAACATTTGTACACTGCACACAGTCGTTTATGAATGTTTGCCACAGTTTCTTTTTCCGCAACCAGAAATTCTATGACAATTCGCTGTTTGTAACGGACATTGTTGACAAGCTCCATTTTAACGGTTCATAGATTGCGTAATATTTATCAAAATGCTGTGCAATTTGGTACACATAATTGGAACATGTCATATTCCAAGTGTGCAAAATTTCATATTCCTATCTTTATTATTAGCCGAGAAAAAAATTGGTGTGCATTACTTTTTGACCTCCCTTCATACATTTAAATTCTCGGAAAGAGAGATAAAGATATAAAATTACTAGAAGTGAAATGGAATTTACATGACAACAAATTCTAGCATAAATATACAATATCATCATCGTGATGTTATCAGTTGCAAACTGTTTAAAATTGAGGTCCATTTTCTAAATATCTTCTTCTACATTCCCTGTCCAGTAGTTTTAATGATGACTTCAGCCAATTATAACTTATTTTCCTAATGTTAATCTATTTCTCCCGATTTAAATTTAATGTTAAGAGTGGATACCTGTTCCTGCTTGTGTCATCTATGACATTTCTTGTTATTCTTGGTGCACTGATATTTGTAGATTTGCATTATAACAGAACAATACATGTACTCTCATTTATAGCTCACAAAGTAAAGCAAAACAAGCATTTATGTTGCAAGATGAGCTTATCAGAGTCATGTAACCTGTATTGAAAACTGGCAAAAATACAAGGTGAAAAGTGAGTGCAGCATGGAAGAGTTACATGGAACCTGTATTGAAAACTGACAAAAATAACAGGTGAAAAGTGAGTGCAGCATGGAAGAGTTACATGGAACCTGTATTGAAAACTGGCAAAAGTAACAGGTGAAAGGTGAGTGCAGCATGGAAGAGTTACATGGAACCTGTATTGAAACTGGCAAAAATAGCAGGTGAAAAGTGAGTGCAGCATGGAAGAGTTACATGGAACCTGTATTGAAAACTGGCAAAAGTAACAGGTGAAAGGTGAGTGCAGCATGGAAGAGTTACATGGAACCTGTATTGATAACTGGCAAAAATAACAGGTGAAAAGTGAGTGCAGCATGGAAGAGTTACATGGAACCTGTATTGATAACTGGCAAAAATAACAGGTGAAAGGTGAGTGCAGCATGGAAGAGTTACATGGAACCTGTATTGATAACTGGCAAAAATAACAGGTGAAAGGTGAGTGCAGCATGGAAGAGTTACATGGAACCTGTATTGATAACTGGCAAAAATAACAGGTGAAAGGTGAGTGCAGCATGGAAGAGTTACATGGAACCTGTATTGATAACTGGCAAAAATAACAGGTGAAAGGTGAGTGCAGCATGGAAGAGTTACATGGAACCTGTATTGAAAACTGGCAAAAATAACAGGTGAAAGGTGAGTGCAGCATGGAAGAGTTACATGGAACCTGTATTGATAACTGGCAAAAATAGCAGGTGAAAAGTGATGCAGCATGGAAGAGTTACATGGAACCTGTATTGAAAACTGGCAAAAATAACAGGTGAAAGGTGAGTGCAGCATGGAAGAGTCCCAAAACACATCTCAAACTGAAGGAGATGATGAATCTTCCTTTAATCTTCTGGGAAGATGGCGACCATGCCCGCAGGTTCTTGTAAGGTGGATGTCCTAGTTACTGGCTTGTTATCATGTTCTTCTAACAGCCATAACCGATTCACCTTAGACAATCATCTGATCTCCTGTATGGGTTGCCTCACCCATGGGGCATCAGTGTATTCTTTTCTCACAATAATCTATTGTCCCTCTCTCTCCCCATCTCACCCCCTTTCTTGCTTTCATTCCCATCTCCCTCCCACTCTCCTCTCCTTTCTTCCTTCCCTGCTCCTGTTTTGAACACTTACCCCCTGACATGATCACCCCAGGTGATATTCAAGGTCTATATACACATATGTAAGTTGGCACCCTTCCACAGGAATCATGATCCCTATTTACCAACTTATATTTATAATTAAAGCAGCACTGTTCTTCTTTGTCTGTTCTCCACTTACATTTATTATCCTTATCAATACATATTCTGCCACTTTATATTCCAGTTCTACCTTACTCTCCTTTTTTTTCTCTTTTTATTCCATTTCTATAAAGCTGCTTTTATACCACTCCTGTCTGACACTCTACCATCCTGTACACAGTCCTCCATAATTCCCCTATTACACTTCATTTATCCCTTTGTTGCCCGAGTAAGGTATGGCTTTGTTTGCTTGTTTTCACTCCATAGTATACACTTCTCTATCTTTGGCAGTTACCTGTGTCACTCTTGACTGCAACTCACACTTCATTCTATCACCTTCCAATCTCATCCGACTTATCTAATCATGTGGATGATTTCTCCCCGCCTCCCCCTCTCGCATTTGATCCCATTTGACTCACAGTCATCTACTCGCTGGAAGTGTTTGAATCTTGTCTTAGTTAAGTCTCAGTTAAATTTATATATATTTTAGCTTACTAATTTTTTTTATATTATCAATTTGTATCCACCAATATATAGCACATCTCCCTTTCGTTTTATCATATCTCTTATCCCTCTTTTTATTTCTCCTTGATTTACCTGTTCCTCTCATTCTAGATGTAGTAGAGTTTATCTTTATTTCATTGTCCGTTTGTGTTATTCTCATTTTCTGAAGAAGGCTGCATGTAGGCCGAAACGTCAGTATTTTGTTTGTGTTCCTTTTTTGTAAAGCTGTCACTATACCTTGTAGGGGTGTACGTTACACCCCACAACTTGCTCCTGACTAGGCTTACACTGAAGTTCAACCTTGCTAACACTACAACCACATTGCAAAATGGCTGCATGCCGCCTTGTTTTCGCAGAGACTAACACAGTCGCTTAAAACATTTTGGTTGCTTTGTTTATTTTAAATGTGTGTGCTTTTGAGAAAACAGGAGTGAGAAAGAGACTGCGTGTTATCTATTCAATGGACCTGTTTTGGAATTGTCACCTGTGTCGCCGATTAGGGCTGCATGATAATCGACTTTGTCAACACAGAATTCGCCACCACAGTTTAGTGGGAGGTGTGACATGAGTGAAGCAGATATGGGAAATTCCCGACTGCAGTGAAACTGATTCCATAAATAGAACCTTTAATCTCATTTTTCTCAGTCTGTTACTGGATGGTTCACATTCTATTATGCTCATTCCTTTTCTCTTAGCAAAATTCATAATAATTTTTTCTTCCTGTTTGAATATAGTTATGTTCACAGAATTGTACTACAGGTTTCTTTGGTAAAATTAAATTAAACATCCAGACAAAGAGGGAATTTTACAAAAGTGACATCAAGTAGTGGTCACAGACTTTCATTGAGAAGTGCAGGGATTAAATACATTAGGAAGACAAGAAACAGTAAAGAATAAGTGCAACAAAGCCAATACAACTACAGTGCTTTTTAGTGAATACTGACATGGAATGTCACATGAAATATATTTCATCTGTATCTCAGTTTCGTAATTTGGTTGATTATACACACAATAAGTGGTGATCTCTGCAATATGTGCCATTTTGGCACGCAGGTTCTCTTTTTTGAGATTGTGGTTCTGCCCTATGTGCCGTCTTCGGCTCAAAAGGACAATAGATAGATACACACAATATCACAAAGAGGAAGACTTCATAAAAGTTTAAGATTACAGCCCAGCTTGAAGAAGGAGACAAGAGATTCCTAAACTATAGCGATTTCAAATAAGAAATAATCTGACAACACAAAAAGGAGGACTGATTCAGCTCACTGTTGTATTATTGTTCTTTCTGAAATGGTATTTTAGTTATAATCTTGCAAATTTTGCAGCGGTGATGAATGAAGATGTCCTGAGTTTAGTACATTCATCTCATTCTTAAAACTGATATTTCACTAAAATGGTTTTTTAACTTCTGACATCTCACATATAAAGTAACATGTCTAACTAAAGTCAATATTATTTAAGTATGAAAAATATTTTAGTATTTAATGTTCGCAACAAAGTTATCAAAGACTGACAAATCTGAGAATTTCTAGAAGGTTATTATTGGTTATTGGTTATTGGTTATGGAAGGCCTCGGTCTCACAGCAAACGAATTAAAATCCATAATTGCTCAACCGCCCGTGCCAGTGGAATCATCCGAATTACCAACTCATCTCCCAAACAAAGAAAGGTAACTGTAGTCCCCATCGTAGCAGTCTCAGCACACGCCCAAAAGACATAAGGCGAAACCGCGGCAGAAAGTGAACACAGCCAACTGTTCCCTGTCATACGATATCATCATTCATCGTAAACAAGCGGGATATCGAAACAGAATCAAAACGGATGAGACACACAGCTCACGGTGTGCACAGAGCACTTAACTCAGTAGCTCCTGCAACAAGCCGGACTTGGAATATGAGGAAACTGCAAGAAGGAACACTTTTCAGACATAGCCTTCAATGGTTCCTGCCGCCTATCCACCATATACCATGGGAGTTCACGTCCTCCCGAAAATGATGATCGTCATAGCACTTGATGATGTTAGGCCGTCATTGATGACTCCAATTCCAAACATATAGACACACAGTGGTGGTAATTTGTCATTTCCAATCCAACAGAAGCCACATGACCTGTAGTTAGTAAAACCACAGAGAGAATATGATTTTGTGACCTTCACTGATTCACTCTTAGATGTGAATGTGTAGTTACACAAGAGGAGAAGTTTTCAACTACAGTGATTCCATTTAAGGCAATTCTGGGATAGCAAGGCAAGTCTCCTTTATAGCAGCAGAACTTGATGTTCTCCGCTCCTTCTTGTAGCTGCTGCCACACGATTCTGATGTCTCATTAACTTGGACATCATTCAAGAACAATGTCAGATTAACATTCCATAGATATGGCTCTCCAAGACGTTCCCCTCTAAGCATGTAACTAGTGGATGTTATCATCTCCAAGACCTACCACTATAAGCATGTCACTAGTGGATGTTATCATCTCCAAGACGTTCCCCTCTAAGCATGTAACTAATGGATGTTATCATCTCCAAGACCTACCAATATAAAGCATGTCACTAGTGGATGTTATCATCTCCCAAAACTTCCACTCTAGGCATGTCGCTAGTGGATGTTATCATCTCCAAAAAGTTCCACTCTAGGCATGTCGCTAGTGGATGTTATCATCTACAAAAAGTTCCACTCTAGGCATGTCGCTAGTGGATGTTATCATCTCCCAAAACTTCCATTCTAGGCATGTCGCTAGTGGATGTTATCATCTCCAAAAAGTTCCACTCTAGGCATGTCGCTAGTGGATGTTATCATCTCCCAAAACTTCCATTCTAGGCATGTCGCTAGTGGATGTTATCATCTCCAAAAAGTTCCACTCTAGGCATGTCGCTAGTGGATGTTATCATCTACACAAATTTCACTCTAGGCATGTCGCTAGTGGATGTTATCATCTCTAAGACCTTCCACTCTAGGCATGTCGCTAGTGGATGTTATCATCTCCCAAAACTTCCACCCTAGGCCTGTCGTTAGTGGATGTTATCATCTCAAAAAGTTCCACTCTAGGCATGTCACTAGTGGATGTTATCATCTACAAAAACTTCCACTCTAGGCATGTCGCTAGTAATTGCTGTCTTACAATTTTGTCTTGTTTTCTTGTAATCATTTTTCTCCACAATTTCTTCATGTGCTCCTTACATGTACTTTTTAGCTCAAACACATTCTGTTGTAGAAAAGTGGATGCATATTCGGAGACAGAGGCAGGGCATTCTGTGAAGTATGCCTATGGACTGAACAAGGTGGAGTGATTTTGTTGCTGCCCTATATGACGTCATAAAACATGCCTCTCAATTACTTTTTCTATCTGAGGTCAAGGACAAGAAGAAGAAAGAATGCATTGGTCGTTTATGTCCGTATAATGTCAACATTTAGTGATGCACCACCATTGTACAAAACACATGCACACGTACGCATGAAATATTAATAGTGTAGCAAAAACTAACTCATCGCTGACACCAAAGCCACAAAGACGAGAAATAAAAACAAATGTCTCAGCAAACATGACATGATTGTTGAAGATCGTTAAACTAAACTCTCGCTTCTTTAAACAAGAAAGTAACATCTTGGTACCATCACAGCCACCATTTTGAACAAGTTAGGACTTGGCGTGGTCGTCGTGTGTCTTCCAGCGGCACACCAACACAGGTACGTTGGAGTGATGAACAATGTAATCACTGACGCTTCCCAAGATGGTCCGACGGAACTTGCCTAGTCCCCTAGTGCCAGTGATGATAAGTGTTGCTTTCTCTTCCTTAGAGATGCTAACAATCTTTTCACCCGTTTTCCCGATGCCGTACGGAATTTACCGGAAATTCGTTTAGAGAGCAGCTTGTCCCTGTACTTCTTCTCCAGGTTGTCCACTCGTTCCTCCAGCTCCTTCAAGAGCTGCTCCACTACAGCAGGGCCATCCTCACATTAGAAATCGTGTGTTATCAAGAAACATTGAAATGTCCGTTCATAATTCATGAACACGTTAGAGTGAAAACCACCTATTACATCACAGTGATTGTTTGCATGAAACTTTAGAATATCCATGAAGCAAAAATATTGCTATTCTTTATTCAACAAATACAACAGATTTTGTACATTGGCGAATTCCTTTGATCTCTAAGGACCATTCCAAATACATTGATTCAAATTTTAGATTTTACAGTAAATATGCTAAAAATTCCAGTTCAATTCTTTTCAGAGGCGTATCTACATAATACTTTTATAGATCAAGTAACTGTGTGTATTGCCCATTATGTGTAATCGCAAACATGATTCAAAACACCATTAGACCCCAGGATGTGCTAACTGCACCCCAAATGAATGATGGTAGACACATTTTGATATGCAAACATATTTGTTGACATTGTACATACACTGATTCTATCAATATAATACACCTTTTTCTTATTTGTATTCCTCACAAGCTGCAACAACTCGGGTTTTAAATATGTGTTGTCGAATTTGACATGTTCATTAGCAAGCCATGTCTTAATTTGATCTTTTTGTATTTGATGCAGTTGGTACTTTGTCTTCTGCTGACACAGCATTGAGATAAGATGCATTATCCATTACTAGCCTTGAAGGTCTATCCAGGACTGGAAAAGATCATTCTCCAACCAGTGCCTGAAAATTTGTCATTCATTTCTGTGTGGTAGTCTCTACCGTCAGTACTTTTTTATTGGAAAACAATTCAGCCTCAAGGACAAGTTTTCACTGCTTCCAACATTCATTAGTATTTTGCACTGGCCTTTGCAGCTGGGAATTGTTCTTTTCTGTTCACTGTCTATCTATCTTTTGTTCGTCTGAAGTATTGTCTATATCTGCAATGTCGTTTCCTGAATAAATGTTACTGTTTTTTGTAATTCTTGCAGTGGCCAACATAGTTTTGTATGTAGTGTTGTATCTATAGGCCAATGGATTGTCCTCAGTCTACTATATTCAGTAGTTAGTAGTAATTAGTCGGTTGTATCCAAGATGGAGGGATTATTTTTCTCCGGCTTGGTGTAGAACCGTTGATCAGAGGTTTAACAAGCCGCTATCGTAAAACGATTTTGTTAATGAAACGAAGACCTGATACAGAATGTGTGAATTAACAGTAGATAATAGTGATAGTTTTTTTCGGCCCTAAAACAACAACAAAAATAGTATTCTTGAATGTATGAACAATGGCCGCGCCGATGAAACAAGCACAAGTCGCGAGCGAGATGGATAGATACGATCTAGATATTTTAGGATTAAGCGAAATGCGCTGGCTTGGAGCAGGTAGGAAATCTGTTGATAATAAAATAGTAGTTTTTTCTAGAAGGGAAGATGGAAAACACCGTGAAGAAGTAGGCATAATGATGACAGACATAGCTGCTAGAAGTTTATTAGAATGGGAACCGGTAAATAGCCGTCTGATACGAACACGCTACAAAACACATGTGATGAGAAGAGATAATAGCCGAATAGCAAAGCAAGCCCTCATGTGGGAAACAACAGGTAAGAGGAAAAGAGGAAGACCAGAAAGACACTGAGAATAACGTTTATGAGAGAGGCAAGAGCAGCAGGAATCGGCTCCCTCAATGAGATAGAGCTGCTTGCACAGAACAGAGACAAATGGCGAGATTTGATAAAATATCTTTAAAAGAATTGAAAACTGCTAGAAACAAAAATTCAGATAAGAGAAGGAGTATCTTGGTCTACGCCCTATGGGCCGGCTACGGCTCGAAAGATCAATAGATGGACTATATTCAGTGCAGTCTTGAAGTATGAGTTCAGCAGTCTGGGATGCTTGTCCACATGTACATGTAGCTGAGGTGCCGATCTTGAATTTTGTATACATGTGACTGTGGAGTCGATTGTGTCCTGTTCTTAGGCGTATAATGATAACTTGTTCCCATCTACTCATATTATGAAAGGCATCCTGAATTGGGGCTTGTGGTCTTCTGATTGATTTGATTATTTGTTTCTTATGATGGTATGTAATCGTTGTATCTTGTTGTGTGCCTGTTGAACTTTCTTTTGCCAACTGATCTGCTTTCTTATTTTCAGGTATTCCACAGTGAGATGGTATCCACTGCAGGGTGGTGCTTGCAGACTTGTGTCAATAAAGTCTGCAGATGTGGTAATTTTTTGATTGTAGTGCATGGAGTACTGATCTTGCATCGGTCAAAAACATTACAGGTGTTCACTGTCTACAGAATGTCGTTTTTTTAGCATAGTTGTAGTGAGCATTGACCCAGGTTTCGCTTGCATTCCAAACTCATTATGTTGATATAAATGTCAGCTTTTAGAAGCCAACATTATACTACAATAATTTCACAATATTAATTGGATACAGCTTTAAGATGAATGTCTGCGCTGCATTATAATGTTACTTGTTTACCGGTATCAAATGAAAGTCAAGTTGATGCCAGAGAAGATTAAGAACTTTTATTTCTTTGGCCTATTTCAATGTGAAAACACAGCTATATTTAGAACAACATGACTGAAACCATAGATCTGCAAAATTATGTCCAAATCCGTGAGGTTGATTTTAATATAGCCTGAAGAAGAAATCTTGCAAGTTAGATCAAATGTCTATGAGTCAAAAATATTAATATAATGTCATGGATATTCTAAGGCTGCATGCACAAAATCACTGTGATCAAACATGTAGTTTTCCATGTGAATTAAAAGCAAATATGCTCATTAATTTTTGAATGGACTGTAATGAACAAAGTACCACATTAATTTGCTATTCGTTAAGTTTGGTAATAAATTTTATGTGAACTCACTAAAACAACTTGCAATAATAGTGTCTAGTCTAACTAGATTGAGAGGAAACTGAATATATCAGAAACAATAAGAATCAGAAATCAACAGGAGAAAGCGGAACACATTTATATGCAAGATATGATGTGGGAATCCCCTAGAATGTCAAAGAGCTGAAAGCTGGAATGATCTTTGGAGTCAACTCTTCTAATAATCATTTAGCTTTTTATTGCAATAATCTATATACAGAGTTCATCACTGTAGTACTTTTGTGACATGGCTTCCCTTTTATTACTGAGAAGTTGCTTAAGCCAAAAAGAACATTGCCAAAATTAAAGAAGACACAATCTCATATTACAGATATTGAGTGTAAGCCTGACATGAATAGCAAGGGATGGGTTGTACCGAATGCAACAAGGGTTCATATTTAAACTAATCAGCCATTTAGAGACCACTAAAGACAGGTTTTAAGACAAGAAAAAATAAAACTTACTTCTTTTCCGATGAGTCATAATTATACAATGCCTTCGCACATGGCTGAGTGCCCTGGAAAATAAAAAATATGTATTATCAATACAAGAGTTTAAAATAGTGGCTTTTATGTTAAATAAATTCATTACAGTGCGTGGGAACAGCAAAAGTGTCTGAATGCTTGTTTAGTGATAAAAATACACAAAAGATAAATTTCAGGGTGGATACACTTCAGCAGGCTTATCTGTAAAGGTATGTGTCCCCAGATGAAAGGGTAAGGAAGGTTATAATAGCTGAGAGAAACACTTTCTACACTACACTTTCAGATGCTGATATTTGGTATAATGATGATAAAGCATATCATATTCCTTGATATTACCTGTCCCATTTTTTTTCCCATTTATTTCATAGTAATGTAAAGTAAAGTACCCCCATCACGCCAAGTGGCGTATAGGGAAATATGGTGTTAGTGACCCTATATTTTACAGACCTTCAGCACAGGATTTTTGGGGTAATGTGGTCAGTATTACGCCCGTGCTGCTTTACTTCCCCAGAAAAAAAATCCGGTACCCATTTAAGGCTGGGTGAACCCGGAAGCCGTCGGTTGGGATCGAACCCTACCCCTTGTCCGTGGTAGTCCAGTTCACTAACCACTGAGCTATCGTGGCTCCCTCATTCATTTCATAGAAAATATTAATAAGCGGTGTTCACAAGTGTCATCATCATCAAGTATCGGGACTGCTGGCATAGGTGATCATGTCTCCCCACAACTTTTGATCTCGACAGTTATTTATCATTTCTGTTGTTGACCTTTTGCTAAGCCATTCGCTTAAGCTGTCTGGTATTTTTTCTCTTTGCTTTCCTCTATCTCTTCGCCCCTCAATTTTCCCAGTTGTTACAATATATTCCAGTTGTTCTCTTCTCATTACATGGCCAAAAAAATGATTGTTTTTATTGGAGTGGGGGGGGGGGGGGGTGATTAGAAAAAGCACAACACATACATTTAACCTGTTAACCTGCTTATTTTCTCTGAGAAATAGCTAATCTTGTTAGAATTAATTAAAACCTTTTATTCATAACAAATTTCTCATAAGTTCCCAAAGTCTTATAGCAACATGCATTTATAATTCAGTTAAAAAAAAAAAGGCATACCTTTGCCACTGACCAGACCTGATCCCCACTTAAGAACAAGTGGACTTCAGATGACAAGCTTTGATTGACCTTTTGCCCAGGTATTTACAAAGATTGGTAACAATTAATATAATATATCTGTGCTTCAATGGCCCCAAAAATAATTTGTCTAAAAATTCTCAAATCAAGTTTACAAGACAATGTTGACCCGCGGCAGGCAACAAAAGCTAATAATGACATTGGAATAATATTTACAGTGGAGACAGATTATGGTGGTTTACCAGTTTTTTTTTCACATTAATATCTTTCAGAATTAGGGTAAATGCATAAAAATGTGAACCTGTTGTAAAGTTGACGATAAAAATGAAAAGAAAAAAGAAGGAAAAAAATTGTATTGTTACAGCTTTACCTATGGGAGCCGCGATAGCTCAGTGGTTAGAGAACTGGACTACAAAGGACAAGGGTAGGTTCGATCCCAACTGACGGCCTCCGGGTTCACCCAGCCTTTAATGGGTACCGGATTTTTTTTCTGGGAAAGTGAAGCAGCATAGGCATAACCACATTACCCTAAAAATCATAATGTGGCAGACCACATTACCCTAAAAATCATGTGCCGAAGTTCTGTAAAATTTATGGTCACTAACACCATATTCCCTATATGCCACTTGGCGTGACGGGGGTACTTTACTTTTTTTTTTTTTTTTTTTTAACAGCTTTACGTATGTGGGGGAGAACACAAAATCAAAACGACTTGCCTCTCAGTAGGCTCTTCAGCTGAAACAATGGACACAGCAGAAATATATATAAATATATCTATCTATTGACCTTTCGAGCCGTAACCGGCCCATAGGGCGTAGACCATGATACACTTTCTCCTATATGGATTTTTTGTTCTAGCAGTTTTCTTTTAAAGATATTTTATCAAATCTCGCCATCTGTCTCTGTTCTGTGCAAGCAGTTCTATCTCATTGAGGGAGCCGACTCCTGCTGCTCTTGCCTCTCTCATCAATGTTCTTCTCAGTGTCTCCCTGGGTCTTCTCTTTTTCTTTTACCTGTTGTTTCCCATATGAGGGCTTGCTTTGCTATTCGGTTATTATCTCTTCTCATCACATGTCCAACGTATGACCATCGTCTTTCTTTATTACTGAAGATATTAGTGGTTGATTGGCGATTTCTCTAATTTCCTCATTTGTTTTGAATTCGTTCCATGCTATACCAAGTATTTTCCTTAGACATTTATTTTCGAATGCGTTCAACTTTGTTTCTATATCTCTTGTTGTTTTCCAGCTTTCACACGCATACGTAAGGGTTGATAGTACATTTGATTTGAATAGCCTAAGTTTTGTGTTTGTGCTGATAAGTTTTGATTTCCACAACTTTTCAAGGCTTCTGAAAGACATTGCTGCTTTAGCTATTCTGATTTTAATTTCTTTGCTCGTATCCCCTTCTCGATCAATGTGACTTCCAAGATAGATAAAGTGATCGATCTCTTCAACTGGTTTGTTTTCCATGTATATTTTGTCACCTGTTGGAATTAAACTAGTCATGACTTTAGTCTTTTCATGATTGATCTCAAGCCCAATTTTGCTGGCTATTAATGATAGTTCATTTGTGTTTTCCTGCATCGTTTTTATCTGACTGCTGATGAGAACTATGTCATCAGCAAAGTCGAGGTCTTCCAAATGGTCTCCTTGTATCCATTTGATGCCTTTATTACCAGTGCAGCATTTCTTCATTATGAAGTCCATAACAATTCCAAATAACAAGGGCGATAAAATACATCCTTGTTTAACCCCAGTTTCTATTGGGAAACATTCGCTCAGTCCTTCCTCTGTTCGAACTGCACATGTGTAACCATCATACATGTCTTTGATAATATTTATGATTTTTGATGGTAAACCATATTGCTTCAGAATTTTCCACAAAGAATCTCTATGAATACTATCAAATGCTTTTTGAAGTCGATGAAGTTAAGTACAAACGGTTTTTGCTTTTCAATGTGTTCCTCCAATATAAGTCGTAGAGTGAAAATGTGGTCAATACAGCTTCTCCCTTTTCTAAACCCAGCCTGTTCTTCACGCATTACTGTATCTATTGAATCCTGTATTCTATTTAGGATGATTTTGCAGAATAACTTTGAGGCAACTGACAAAAGTGTCACGCCTCTCCAGTTGTTACAATCTCTAAGATTGCCCTTTTTTGGGATCTTAACAATGATTCTTTTTTCCATTTATGAGGCGTCTTCTCTGTTTTCCAAATGATGTTGAACATTTTTTGGAGATGTATTAGATTATGGCTATCAATTGCCTTGAGGATCTCAGCTGTTAACTTATCCTCTCCAGCAGCCTTGTTATTGGTCATAAGCTTTAAGGTGGTTTCTATTTCACTCAAGGTGAAGTCATCTAAATTTACATTTAATTCTGCTGCTGGTGTTTCAGTTTCAAAATCTATTAAACTGTGGGGTAGTGGACGGTTAAGAATTTCTTTGAAGTGTTCCGCCCAACGGGCTTTTATGTCTGCGCTTGTTGTTAGCATTGATCCAGATTTGTCTAGAATTGGTGTTCCACTGGATGTATAGGTGTTTGTCAGCATCTTTTGCACAGTATAAAGAGTTCTGCTGTCTCCTGTAATTGCAGCTGTCTCTGCTTTCTCTGCCAAATTGTCTATATAAGCTCTTGTATCTCTTCTTGCTGAACTTTTCACTTTGTTGTCTAATTCTTTGTATGTTGCTTTTGCCAGAACCTTTCCAAGATCTGTCTTTACATTAGTCATGGCTCTCTTCGCTTCTCTTCTTTCTTTGATGTATTTCCACGTGGTGTCTGAGATCCAAGCTCGTTTTTCCATTTTCTTCAGTCCAGCACTTGCTTCTGCTGCTGTCATTAGTATTTTGCTCTGTGAGTCCCACATCTCATTGATATCTAAGTCTATTTCACCGAGTGCTGTATAACAATTACTTAGCTCTATGTTAAACTTTTCCTTTATGGCTTCATCTTTCAGTTTATGACTATCAATTTTATGTGTAATTGACCTCTTCTGTTGGTTTCTAAATTTTAATCTTATTTTCCCAATGCACAGGTTGTGGTCACTATTAACATCAGCACCTCTGTAAGCTCTTACATCTATTAATGATGATCTGAATTGTTGTTTAATACATAGGTGGTCAATTTGATTGGAGGTTCTATCATCAGGAGATATCCATGTTGTTTTGTGAATATTTTTGTGTGGAAATAATGTCCCACCTATAACTAAATTTTCTATTAAACATAATTCTATTAATCTTTCTCCATTCTGACTAGTATTATCACAGCCTTCTCTCCCCATCACATGTTCCACTCCTGCATTATCTTGTCCCACTTTGGCGTTGAAATCTCCCATTACAATTAAAAGATCGTGTTTTGGTATTTTGTTTATAAGTTGTTGCAGTTGGTTATAAAAATCGTCCTTAACTTCATCATCAGCTTCGTTAGTAGGCGCATAACATTGAATAATGAAAGTCTTCCATGTTTTGTTTTGTAGCGTGTTCGTATCAGACGGCTATTTATATAAATATATAAAAGTATATAAATATTTGGAAGCCACGATAGCTCAGTGGTTAGTGAACTGGACTACAAAGGACAAGAGGTCGAGTTCGATCCTGATCAACAGCTTCCAAGTTCACCAAAACTTTAATGGATACCGGATTTTTTCTGGGAAAGTAAAGCAGCACGGGTGTAATAACGACCACAATACCCCAAAATCAAGCGCTGAAGGTCTAAACAAATTAGGGTCACTAACACCATATTTCTTATACGCCACTTGGTGTGACAGGGCTCTTTACTTTACTTTTTACATAAATATTTGTTTATATTTGTGTCCATTGTTCCAGCTGAAGGCTTACTGAGCCGCAATGTCCATTTGATTTTGTGTTCTCCCACACATACATAATGCTGTAACCATTACAATTTTAAAAAACTTTTTTCCTGTTTTTATTATTTCAGAATTATAAGTGAAAGAGCAGCAAGCACATATTTACCTAACCTATATACGTAGTATCAGCATTACTTGTTTTCTCAGTTATATTTGTGTATTGCACACTACATTCAACAACTGCATTCACCAGTGTCTAATAACTTTAAATACACAGCACACACACACACACAATTAACCCTAAGTGGGGCTGTGAATCTGCTTGCCTTACCTGCCCTTGACTAACTGCCTCCTTGTTTGGCATTGGCGATGTTGCTAACACATTAAAAAAAAATATTAGTCTGTTGTAAATCTTTAAGCATTTACAAAATCAAGGTATGCCCATTTTTTTCCTATTTTAGTCTGTTTTTTTCTTTTACTGCTGATCATACTTCTTCTTCTGTACAACTCCCTGTGTAGCATAGATAAATGCTTTCCAAGCTGTTCTGTTTTTTGCCATAGATTTGTACAACCCTATAGAATTACCATTCAAATGATATTTTTGTCTGTTGCCCTACTGTCTAGGATGCACATCCGTATGTCAAGACTGGCTCCATACAACATTGAAGAACATTTTTTTTTATTTCCACTGTCAATTTAAATTTGTTATCTTTCTCAATGTTCTGTATTTTCTCTGAGCATAAATTGTGTATTCCTTACCAACTTGCTAAGTTTGTCGAAAGTTAAGGGCCTAATTTAAAAACATACATGGGGGCAGCCAGGCAGATGTTTACCCCATGTGTGTGATCGCTAGTTGTCACAGATCTTTTTACGACCTAGTTGTAACTTTTTAGATGTTTGCATTTTAAAAATGCATATCTGATCTTGGCCTCCTTCTTGAATAGAACACTTGACACAACTTTTAAAATCCTATATATCTATTAGATACACTTTTATAGCCTTTTTATTAAGCAAAAAAAATTTGGCTTTGTGATTTTACTTCTAAGAAACATGTCAACTTGTCTGAATAAATATGTGTCTATATTCAGACAACGTAATTCAAAATATATATTTAGATGGAAAATTAAAGACCACTTTTAGTTGATTTACCGTATGTCACAGGATGCATCTATCTTCGAGGAATCTAAAAATGGATAGTTTAACATCATTTTAAATAGCAAATGATTAATTAATTTATGCCATATTTCAGTCTATTTTTAATTGGTAGGTCATAAATGCTAGCATATTTGAAGATTTTTGGATCATATTTGACATTTTTTGGGGGGTATAAAAATCTGAGCCCTAGTTATTATCATTCCATAATCCATTTTTTCAGTTTTGTGATGCAAAATTATTAATGGTTTATATAAATCTTTAATTGGTTTATTGTCATACTTTGATCTGATATCACATTTGAATGTATAGAAGAGTAGGAAGAATTGGATGGAAAGAAAAGAAAACAAATGATAAAGTCTTAAAACAACTAAAAATGAAAAGAGAGCTATTAAACACAATTCAAACAAGACAAATGATATTTTTGGGGCATATTAAAAGAAACAGCAGCCTACTAAAGTAATCTTAGAAGGGAAAATACAAGGTAAAAGAGGCAGAGGCAAACCAAGACTAACATGGACAAGTAACATCAAAAGATGCCCAAGTCAGTCTATGACAACCTGCACTATCAAAGCAAGAGACAGCGCGGAAAGGTGCTCCATAGTTGCCAACCTTCGATGTGGAAATGGCACTAAATGACTGATAATTGATTGATCACATTTTTTAGTGGGGAAAGGGAGACTTTGATTGTATAAACAATTTTGATGTGCTAAAGAGAATTATAAATAAATCCAAAGTAACAAGGAAGATAAAGATAAGGAAAATAATGGGCAAAAGTAGCAGAGCGTGAATGAAAGAAATAAACAAAAAAGATAATAGACCCTGCAACTTTAAGTCACAGAAGGAAGAAAAATGAACAGAAACACAAGGAAGTGAAATAATTTTGAAAGACAGGCGTGACTATGATATCATTTATGATAAAGAAACTTGGGCTGATATTAGTCAAGTAATTACCATATGAAATAGTGGAATATGAGTTTTTCCATGTAGGATAAATAAACAGGAGTGCTGACCTAAAAGAAAATATAAATTATTTGAAAAGTAGAAAAACAAAGTAAAATAGAAATTGTAAACCTATTTGTCATCTTGTAAGGGTAAACTGTAGTTTTTAATTTATTTTCAAATTGTGTACATATAAGGCCAAATATAACATTTACAGAGAGAACAAAAACAAAAAGAGAATATATGGAATCTCAGGCTTATTACTTATTTATTGACTGAAATAAACATATTGTAAAATTTGATGAAAATGACTCTAGACTAAAACAGAAAGTAAATGAAATTAGGACTACACGACCAACATTCTTTAAATATGAGAAAATACATAACCTGAGGAAACAGTGCCCTACTCTGGCAGAAATATGGAAAATGCAGTGAAGGAGTTTCTGTAATTTTATTGAAAGAAAAAGAAAGTTCATACAAGAATGTAAACCTTTCATTAACAGATCAAGAAGAACAAGATTGAAAGGAAGATCAATCAGCATCACCATTATACAATGCTTACCATACCTTTTTTTTCATAAATTTCATTATCACAATACAATGCTTTACTCTAACATTCAGTATGACTAAATCACAATAATACAATAAAGTAAAGTACCCCTGTCATGCCAAGTGGCGTATAGGGAATATGGTATTCTATCTATCTATTGACCTTTCGAGCCGTAACCGGCCCATAGGGCGTAGACCAAGATACACCTTCTCCTATATGAATTTTGTTCTAGCAGTTTTCTTTTAAAGATATTTTATCAAATCTCGCCATCTGTCTCTGTTCTGTGCAAGCAGTTCTATCTCATTGAGGGAGCCGATTCCTGCTGCTCTTGCCTCTCTCATCAATGTTCTTCTCAGTGTCTCCCTGGGTCTTCCTCTTTTTCTTTTACCTGTTGTTTCCCATATGAGGGCTTGCTTTGCTATTCGATTATTATCTCTTCTCATCACATGTCCAACGTATGACCATCGTCTTTTCTTTATTACTGAAGATATTAGTGGTTGATTGGCGATTTCTCTAATTTCCTCGTTTATATGGTATTAGCGGCCATAAATTTTACAGTCCTTCGGCACATGATTTTTGGGGTAATGTGGTCGGTATTACACCCGTGCCGCTTTACTTACTTTCCCAGAAAAAAATCCAGTACCCATTAAAGGCTGGATGAACCAGAAGGCGTCGGTTAGAGTCGAAACCGACCTCTTGTCCTTTGTAGTCCTCACTAACCACTGAGCTATCGCGGCTCCCACAATAGTACAATGCTTTACTCTAACATTCAGTATGACTAAATCACAATAATACAATGCTTTACTCTGACATACAGTATGACAAGGCCACCATAATACAATGCTTTACTCTGACATACAGTATGACAAGGCCACCATAATACAATGCTTTACTCTAACAAATGGTGTAACAATACTAAGGACAAACTTTACTAAACAGCTATAAAAGGAATCCCAAAACTGGGATCACAAAATGCAGAGAGGAAGTAATAACTTATAAGAAAATAGGGATAAGCCTGATAAGCAAAAATGAGAATAAACTTAGACATTTCTGTACATAAATGACACAATGATTAATAAGACATTTAATAAATCATAAACTAATATAGGTAGAGTCAAACAGATGTGACAGAAATCAGAATGCTCACAAAATAATTAACATATGAAGATTTTCTCTGTAAAATAAGGGGTAAATGTATATGATCATCTTCTAGCTGATGACTATGAGACCTGAAAAATATATGCATTATAGCATTCATTATCCCATTACTGTATGGGGGTTAATATAGGAATGGAGACTAAAGGTTGCTTGTCCTGAGCAGTTGCCATGAGGTATTCAGGTCTGAGTTTTTATTTAACCCCCAACAAGGTTTCTGTTTTTGAGATTGTGGTTCTGCCCTATGTGCCGTCTTCCACTCAAAAGGACAATAGATAGATAGAAAGAAAAACTTTTGACCCTACCTACATTTGAATCTGCATTCTCCTAGTTTGGAGCATGAGGTGTTATCAATTCTGACAAACGTTCTAGTTTGGAGCACAATGAGTTATTGATTGTGCCAAACATTCTCCTAGTTTGGAGCACAATCGATTCTGTTAAATGTTCTCCTAGTTTGGAGCACAAGTTATCGGTTCAGCCAAATGCTCTCCTAGTTTGGAGCACAACAAGTTATCGATTCAGCCAAATGCTCTCCTAGTTTGGAGCACAAGTTATAGATTCAGTCAAATGCTCTCCTAGTTTGGAGCACAAGTTATCGATTCAGCCAAATGCTCTCCTAGTTTGGAGCACAACATATCGATTCAGCCAAATGTTCTCCTAGTCTGGAGCACAATGAGTTATCGATTCTGTCAAACATTCTCCTAGTTTGTAGCACAATGAGTTATTGATTCTGTTAAATGTTCTCCTAGTTTGGAGCACAAGTTATTGATTCAGCCAAATGCTCTCCTAGTTTGGAGCACAATGAGTTATCGATTCAGCCAAATGCTCTGCTAGTTTGGAGCACAAGTTATTGATTCTGCCAAACGTTCTCCTAATATATATAAAAACTTTGTCCACTTTGAAAACTTGATGACAATATCTATTTTTTTTTAATATTTAAAAAGAATCAGCTTGCGGAAAATACTGCAAATCTATAAATTAATTACTAAAAAGAAAAAGAAAAAGAAAAAACCTTTAACACACAGAGACTAGTCAAAGTAGCTAATTGTTTGAAGTAACAGTTGTCCTCCAAAGGTGTCACATATATGTCATTCTGTTGCAGCATTGACAAACAGGATATGAGACGGGCAAAAGAGGATATCCGTAAAGGAATGTGATGGACAATGTTCTCAATAATGGAAGATATAAAATATGCAGAAGACATGGCATAACTGTATTATTCCAACCAACACATTCAAAATAAAAAACAAGCAGATTGCACAATCAACAATTTAGACTGAACATAAACCTTAAAAAGGCAAGAGAAGTTACATTTAGCTTTATGAAACCCTAAGCTTGTCAAAAAGGAGAATTAGATGAAAAAAGCATCACAAATACATTCACACACACAGGAAACAGCGAGTCAACAAGAATTTGAACAAAATAGAGGACCACAACCTAAGCGACCTGAGGTTGCAACATCCGGGTCACTGGACCATATTCACCAAAATCTCACTTTATCTCCAGGTTACAGTTTCTGTCAAGACAGACTGGCTAATCAAATGAGGATCATCAAGGCCCCTAAAATTGTTGAATATGTTGAAATAAAAGACCTAGGACAGCAGCACTTCTACAATGGACAAAATCCAACTTTTCTAGCAGAATTCAAGAAATAAAAAAATACAACTTCAACCTGCCACATCACAATCCTGGACCTATGAGCTAATCTTTTGTGCAAACCCCATGACTTTAACATCATTATAGTAGACAAAATGATGAAAATAGCCAAAAAAAGATTCTTTCAATTTCTGAGATTCTCCCAATATAACAAAAAAAATCAAATGAAGGATATAAAACAGATAAATTGCAATGGCAGTTAGCATCTTTCTTCAACGGTCAAACCAATCTCAGAGCCTGAATAAAGTAAAGACAATCTTGAAACTAGCTAGGGAAACAGAATGGAGAAAGTTATGGAAAATATGAGTAAGAACACTGCAGTTTAAACACACTCAACAGATATGAGCAGACCAAGTATATTCAGAGTCAGGCTACTTTTCCCTGAGAGCAACGTACATAAGATAGGACTCAGTGACCTAGCAACACACGATTGCAGAGCATCCAGACAAACTTTAGACCATATCCTACAGGACTGCAGCACTCTCAACACCATAAGAACACAAACATGGCCTATAGAAAAAACCCTGTATGATAAGTTATGGGAAACTGGTGAAGACCTCAAACACAACCTCTTGTTCGTGACCTGTACAGGTCTAAATGTCTAAACACATAGCAATAGCTGAAGAAGATACATTATCATACTTTCAGTGCTTCTGTATCAGAGAACAGAAAAACAGAATTGAAAGCTTCTAGACTGTCATAATTTCATACACCCTGTTGGAGAAATTCATAGAATAAAAACCTCCAGTTTGTGTAGCTTTGGGGGTGGTCTGAATATTCATGCTATTAATATGTGTTATGGTAAACACACTAATACTGATAGGCAGACTAATTTGGCCAAACAAAATTTTGTAAATTGCTAAAATGGTGCTAAAAGTAGGAAACTCACAGGGACAACAGGCATGCACTGGAGCCAGATAGGTCATGCAGAATAAAAGATATTTTTTTTTCAATACTATCAAAAGAAATGTGATGCAGAAAATTCAGATATGAAGAGAGATAGATGAAAGACAATCTATTAGAGAACAATGAAGGCAGAGTTGTACAATATTGGCCAGATTTTATGAATCACGCAAAGGATGGCAACAAACACAGCAAAGTGAAAGGATTCTGTGGCTGCCTTATAAATTTACTAACTGCTTTTCCTGTTTTGTAACCACAAAGAATAATTAATAACTAAATGCTCATCTGTTAGGTTAAATGCAAGGCATCTTTTTTTTTAATAAAAAGTAACATTTCAGCTATACTCTCAGAAATGTTACAGCAATTTTGGATAAAGATGTTCAGAATCTAGTACGCTCCCCTCATAATCAAAACTGATAATTTTGTGGAAGTGGTTTCAATTTGTGACACCATGCACAAATCATACATTTTTTTAAGCTAAAGTGAATATAAATGTGTGAATGACGTTTTAGTAGCCAATACTTGTAAGTAAAAGATCAAAGATATGCAAATTTGAGAGTTTTGGGGGTACAATATTTAACTTAACCACAAAAGTGTTTAAATTTTAAGATATAGCTCCTCCTAATCAACTGGAATTTATACTAGAAAAAGTATGTGCATTTTATATTTCTGGAAAGATACAAATGGGCAAATCAACTAAAGTATTAGTAATAAACTGCTATGACAAACATCTCAAGGCCTACCTGGCCGAATCATTGACTTTAGTTTTGTTAATTACCACATAAAGCTGTTACCTTACCACTTTTTCCCTTCTTTTTTTTTAAATTGTCTGTGACAAACATCTATAAGATCTACAAATTTAAATTTAAAAAGGTAATGAAAGCATTAAGACCATAATTTTGTACATTACCTGTCTAAATGGGAGACTTGATACAGGATCATGCACAGGATGTTGGCTAGATCCTACTCCCTTTGATGGACTTGAGCTTAAGCTTGCAGAAGTGTGTTGCCTCATCCCACAACCTGCATATCTTTGACCTTTGGTTTTCAGTCCCTCCAGTATTCGAACCACAAGAATATTTGTTGGTAGGTCTGAAACACGAACTGTTACCAAGGCTCTGCATTCTGGACACCTCAGTTCATGTTTTGTAAGGATAATTTCATCTAGGCACTGACGGCAGAATGTGTGCTGGCATGGAAGAACCTTACAGCTTTGATCAAAGCGTTCTAGGCATACTGAGCATTCTAGAAGCTCGCTTATTTGTTTTTCATCCATTTGATTTACGGAAACATTAATAATATTGTGTTTCTTGGCAGGACTGTCACAATAGTTTTCACCACAATTAATTCAAATAAATTCAGTATTTTACTACACTGTAGTTACTACATGTTAAAATAGATGGTCTGTTTGTCTCTATTTATGTGCTGTAATTGTTGAATAAAATAATAATTATTTGTAATGAATTGTCATTGATATTTTGTATTTATTTTATGAATAAATCACTGTAACACAACAAGAAAATGCCAAAGTGAAGTTAAGGATTCATTTTCCTCTTGGGCTGAAGACAGCACATGGGACGGAAGTCACAGTTCTCCATGATTGAAAATTTGCTGCTAGTTCTTGTAGGTCGTGGTTGTTTCTTAGTTCCATTGTTAAGTCTTCCCAGGTAATTGTTCTGCATAGCAATTTACTGGGTCTGCATTTGTTTGTTTTACCAGATGGTTTACTCATGAATTTGGTCAGGAAGCCGTTCTTCATTCATTCTCAGCACATAGACAATGTATTTCCAATAGTGTTTTCTTATAAAGCTCTACACCTATTCTTGTTTAGATTCGTCTTATCTGTTCATTTGAAATATATTCTTTAGAACTTATGTTTGAGATCCTATAATCTATAAAGATTATATATCTTATATCCTATATTTCTTTTCAAAGGCATTTCATTTCCTATCCAGTCTTAGTGGATTTCCAACTTTCAATTTCAAATCCATATCTTTTTGTTAGCGCTGATATCACCTTGCACCGATAGAATACTATTTTGATTATTAATCTGTGTAATATCAATTGTTAAATCATTTCAATTATAAATGATTGGATTGTTTATAAGATTAGATCAGAATGAGAACTGTTATATTATTTATAGACTAAGACATTTATAGAACTGATAGGTAATAATAAACTAATAGAGAGGAACAGGTCGCCGTTGAAGATAAAAATTAGATTTAGATCAGGAATGGGAATGATTCTGTGTGCAGAAATATATTGATTGACAAATTTGAATAATATGGCATCATCATTTCATTATCATCATCATCATCATGTATAATTATAATTGTATATTTCAATGAATGATTCAATGGCGTTGACTGTTGACCTGGCATTAGCCGTGATTATTAGTTGCTAAAAGGATTAAAGATTAGCATCATGAATGTTATTATTGTTATGTTTTAATGTTTACTGTCATCTAATATATTTTTATTCTAAATTATAAATAGATTTAAATCTCATAACTATTATAACTCAACACGGTCAGCAATACAGTGCAGTGCTTTCACTTGGAACAAGGCAAAGTCGGCAAAGCATAATTTTTTTTTTAATAGTGTAGAAAATGTCAATGTATGCATAGTTTTGGCTCTGTTGATAAATCAAGCCTTCAACATATCAACAAACACCGTTCATCTTACTTGTCAATACATATTTTTTAAGTATATACTCTGTAAATCGAGAACAAGGCCAACAACATGCGAAATTGTGACCAAAACAAGTTTCTCCAGCCGCCATCTTACAACGGAAATGAATGTGAAAATAACACTTCCTTGACAGCATTTTCAAACCGACGACCAAAGCTCTCACAAAGCTGTTCTTATCTTATTTAAAATGGGAACAAATCACGAATCCACTGTTAGGAGCACTTATAATAACTGAGTTTATTGCAACAAAAGAATTTAGCATATTAAAACATTTTACAAAATTAATATGCGAACAAATGTGATCATTAATTCAAAGCAAAACAAACACAGTAGCCTTGAGTAGCAGACACCTGAGACCTCAGTCGGCGACGGTAAACCGGTAAAAGTTTCTCTTTAAATGGAAGGACCGTCACCATGTAAATGCGAAATATTTTTCTTTATTTTCTTGTTAAATAAACAGAATAAGAATAGCGTTTCTTTATTTTATCTTTAGTATTTCAGTTATTATTTTAATATACGGTCTATAACTGACGTAATAGCAATATTCCAGGAACCTCATAGCGTCTGTAGCAGTTAGTTGTGTAAGTGTAAGAGTAAGAGCGAGAACGGCTCAGAACGCCATCCAACAATTCCAATGGAATTCTATGATAATGATTATAAAATCATCATGATATCAAATAAGTATCGTAGTATAATATTAGCTTACTTAAAGATCAAATAGCCAACAAATACTAGACTGAGAACTATTAATTAAATGTTAACACTTACTCTCTCAGCTTAATTATTATTACTAATGACATTACAATTATCGTTCATTCAAATCAATGAATTCCATCAGCTGCAGCATGTTTATATTTATAATTAAAACAAAACACGTAATATTGATTATATTTTGTTTAGAATTAGTGTTATTTTTAGAACTGTGGATTAGGTTAAATGATTAAATTGTTTCCCAAGTTAAAATTTTAGTAATTCAATAACTCATGTAGCATTTCCTTTTTTTATTGGAATAATTAATGTAGCAAATAGTAAATACAGTACTTCTAGTGCACTACTGATGTTTTTCAATTAATATTAATTGTAAAGTGAGACTAAGAACTTCTCGAATTATAGTTTATATCAACAGTGGCATTGCTGCTGACCTCAATCAGGAGGACAGGATACTATTTTCCCACACTCACCACTAGTGTTTGGGTGCTCACACTGTGACGTACAGTGACTGAGTGAAATCTGAAGTGCTCCTTTCCTGTGAACTAGGCAGAAGTTAGAAAACGTGTGGGATAGGCAAAAGCAAAACTCATTTCTTATTTTTTTTTTTTAATCTGTGAATGAAATACAGAAAAAGACAAACCAGAGACACATTATTGGATAATAAAGCATACATTGGATTTTCAAGTTTATCATGTAGAAAGCCCTTGGTAGTTAATTAGTCTAATTTTGGAAGATTGTAAATTGCTGTGTTGGCAAATATTTTTTTTAAAAATAGTTCCAACATATTCTTCCCTAAGAATATGTTTACTTTATTGCATCATATTATAAGTATAGTAGGGAAAGAAAACTAGATGGCAATGAAATACAAACACTTCCTAAACATATAATGTATAGCCAGTAAGTGGAAAAGCCCACAGGCAGCTGTATATATATCAAACATAAGTATATTTTTTCATGTTTTAAAAAACACAAGTAACTAAAGTACAATTGATTGCCATGAGAGATTGCCAAGGTAAAATATTGTATCATCATCAAGTATCGGGCCTGCTGGCGTAGGTGATCATGTCTCTCCACAACTTTTGATCTCGGCAGCTATTTATCATTTCTGTTGTTGACCTTCTGCCAAGCCATTCTCTTAAGCTGTCTGTTATTTTTTCTCTTTGCCTCCCTCTATCTCTTCGTCCCTCAATTTTTCCAGTTGTTACAATATATTCCAGTTGTTCTCTTCTCATTACATGGCCAAAAAATGATGATTGTTTCTTCCTAATATTGGAAATTAGCTCTCTCTTTGCTTCAGCCTCTTTCTGAATGTTTTCATTTCTCTTCTTAGCTGTCCATGGTATTCTCAACATTCTTCTGTAAAACCACATTTCTACAGACTCCAGTGATTTTCTTGTTTGTTGTCCTATTGTCCATGATTCACATCCATATGTTAAGACTGGCTCTACATAACATTTAAGAACTCTTTTTCTTGTTTCTATTGTCAAAAATAGATTGCATAGTATCTTCCTCATTTTTTGGAAAGCTGCTTTTGCCTGAGCCATTCTGTATCTCACCTCTTTTGTACATCTTCCGTCTGAGGTTAACAAAGTTCCCAAATATTTAAATTCATTTACCTGTTTTAATATTGTTCCACTTGTCTTTATTTTGCACTGAGGTGATGTCATTTTCTTTGTTGTTACCATTACCTCTGTCTTTTTACTATTAAGGTTATTATTACCTTTATTTTTGCTTTCTTTCACTATCATGTCCAACATTTCTTGTAACTCATTTTCACTCTTAGCGATTAAGACTGTATCAGAGCATACCTTAGATTATTTATATTATGACCTCCAATTGTTATTCCAGGCATGCCCCTTAAGGATCTTAAAATAATCTCACTATAAATATTAAACAAATCTGGTGACAGCACACAACCTTGTCTAACACCCTGTTTTATTTGTTGAAACATTCCCAATTGGTTTCCAGTTCTTATGGCCGCTGTTTGTTGCCAGTACATGTTCTTTATTATTCTTAGATCTTTGCTGTCTACATTTATGCTTTCTAAAATTTTGATTATTTCTTGGTGCTTTACTTTGTCAAATGCCTTGGTGTAGTCTATGAAACATAGGTATAGATCTGTTTTCACCTCTATGGCTCTTTCTACTAAAGATCTTATGATATAAATGGCATTGCTTGTTCCTTTATCTCTAATAAAACCACACTGTTAATCGCTAATTTCTGTACTGATTTTGTTTCGCACTCTTCGCATGATGATTCTTAGTAATATCTTAGTCATATGACTCATAAGGCTTATTGTGCGATGATCATTGCATTCAATCGCACCGATTTCTTTGGTAGGGCTATGAATATTGATTTGAGCATGTCGTCTGGTATATATCCGCTGTTGTAGATATCATTCAATATTTTTGTTATTATTTCTATAATAACAAAATCATTCCATTCTATTATTCCAAAATCACCCATGGCTTCAATCTCTTCTTTAGTTACATTAGTCGAGAGAGGTACAAAGTTTTAGTCCTCGCCCTTTTTGTGGCTTCAGTAATTGTTAGTTAATGTTATTTCAGCACTTCCTTGATGTTGTCTGTCCAACTTACTCTAGGTCTGCCTCTTGCTCCTCTGCCTTCTCTTTTAATATATGCCCTGTATGGTAAGGAATCAAGTGGCATTCTTTCTAGTTGGACAAACCAGTTTATTTGTGGTTTCCTAATGTAGCTTAGGATTAGTTCAATGCCTACTCTTTTTCTTATAATATTATTTAGATTCTGTCATTTCTTCTGGTCACTCCTAGCATTTTTCTCAGACATCTCATCTCTGTGGTGACAAGCTATCCTTTATTCTTAGTCATAAGTGACCATGATCGGCATTGGTAGCATAGTGTTGAAATGAATATACTCTGTGTCAGATATTTCTTGGTTGTAATAGGTATTGCTTTGTGTTGAAGTATAGGGGATAGCTGCCCCAATATTTGGTTTGCTAACAACTGTTAATGTGACTCCACAGTGTTTCATCAGGCCTCATATTGACAGAATGAGAAAGTTATGATTTATTAACCTAGCCCAAAGGGAATTCCGGTTGTTTCCAAAATGGAGGAATTATTTTTCTCCGGCTTGGTATAGAACCGTTGATCAGAGGTTTAACAAGCCGCTATCGTAAAAACGATGTTGTTAATGAAACGTAGACCTGATACAGAATGTGTAAAACTGGGGTTAAACAAGGATGTATTTTATCGCCCTTGTTATTTGGAATTGTTATGGACTTCATAATGAAGAAATGCTGCACTGGTAATAAAGGCATCGAATGGATACAAGGAGACCATTTGGAGGACCTCGACTTTGCTGATGACATAGTTCTCATCAGCAGTCAGATAAAAACGATGCAGGAAAACACAAATGAACTATCATCAATAGCCAGCAAAATTGGGCTTGAGGTCAATCATGAAAAGACTAAAGTCATGAAAAGTTTAATTCCAACAAGTGACAAAATATACATGGAAAACAAACCAGTAGAAGAGATCGATCACTTTATCTATCTTGGAAGTCACATTGATCGAGAAGGGGATACGAGCAAAGAAATTAGAATCAGACTGTCTAAAGCAGCAATGTCTTTCAGAAGCCTTGAAAAGTTGTGGAAATCAAAACTCATTAGCACAAACACAAAACTTAGGCTATTCAAATCAAATGTACTATCAACCCTTACGTATGCGTGTGAAAGCTGGAAAACAACAAGAGATATAGAAACAAAGTTGAACGCATTCGAAAATAAATGTCTAAGGAAAATACTTGGTATAGAATGGAACGAATTCAAAACAAACGAGGAAATTAGAGAAATCGCCAATCAACCACTAATATCTTCAGTAATAAAGAAAAGACGATGGTCATACGTTGGACATGTGATGAGAAGAGATAATAATCGAATAGCAAAGCAAGCCCTCATATGGGAAACAACAGGTAAAAGAAAAAGAGGAAGACCCAGGGAGACACTGAGAAGAACATTGATGAGAGAGGCAAGAGCAGCAGGAGTCGGCTCCCTCAATGAGATAGAACTGCTTGCACAGAACAGAGACAGATGGCGAGATTTGATAAAATATTTTTAAAAGAAAACTGCTAGAACAAAAATTCATATAGGAGAAGGTGTATCTTGGTCTACGCCCTATGGGCCGGTTACGGCTCGAAAGGTCAGTAGATAGATAGATAGAAAGGGAACACATGTGTTAAAAACTAATTATAGCAATAAATTGTTATATTTTAATGAAATATTAAAATTGGAAAATGAGTAATAAATAATTAATATATTCTTGGAATAATTCAATCAACAGCTAGGTCATATCATTATGCAGACGCCCTAGTCAAACATAGTAGGGGCCAGAAATGCCAAATAGCTACTGGGCCAGAAGCAGTCATCATCTCACAGCTGACTTCTTGCTTCAGAATCTTGAACCAGAACTGGTAAAGACCCCCAAGCTCCCCATGATTGGCATGGAAAAAGACAACGCAATCTGGCTATGATTTTAGGGATCTAAGATAGGAGGCATCTCATTAACCAAAAAGGCTTTATGAAAGCCAAAAAGGTGCAAAATATTGCAGTCTGTTGTTATTGAGTTATTTGCAGGTCATCATCATTGCACTCTGAACATGTCCATAGGAGGTCAGATCCCCTCCTCAGCAAATCTCACAATGTCCAGCGTCTAATGACTCCTGTTCTGATTTGGTTGATAAGTCTTCTTAAATGCCCACTAAGTTTCTTGTTTCTGGCTGTGCCTATCTTAACTCCCATCTCTTTCTTCGGAAGTAGTGATGTGGACTCATGGTTATCGAAGTCCTGTGCCCCTCCTACATCTCGGAGAGCATTGGTAATGTCCACCCAATCCATTGGTTGACTGTCTTCAATGATAACGCAGCTAGCCAACCTGTCTGCTCTTTCATTTCCGCGTACTCCCGCATGTTCAGGGACGTAGACAGAGGTGACCATACATATTTTTTACCTCTGGATTGAATCTACCCTTTGCATGTGCACAGAACCTGCCTCCACGTGTTGTTAATGACAACACAACACATCTGTACCACTTGGATGCTTTTTTTAAGATCGGACAATGAAGAGAAGAAGTTGTCGGACGAGCACAGAAGATGAGTAAATATGGTACATGTATCCTGGGCTCATAGAGTTAATGCAAAACAGGAGAGATCATTTCAATTAAGAGATCTGTGAGTGATAAGATGGCTGACTAGCTTCGAAAATAGGGAGTATCAAACAGATGATTAAGTTATCATTGTAGAGATGAAATTCATCAAGAATATGTTCATACAGATTTCAATATCTTCTTTTTCAAATCACTACAGACCTGACACCATTTGCGATCTTTCAAGAAAAGGCCTTTGTAAAATCTTAAAATTAAGGATAGACAACAACAAACTTAGACAATAAATGATCAAATTTTTCAAATTTGAAGAGGGCATTCTCCAGTTTTGCAGCTTTTGCAAACTAGTGCAACACAGATACACCTTGGATATGGGTAAAGGCATAATAGGACTTCTGGTTGTTGTAGTGGGCCAAGATGGCCAACTTATCAAATCATCATTGGGACTGATGACATTTTGCTGCAGTGTTTGTTCAAATGAACCTTTCTGATCTGGATTTTCATTTGTGGAGACTGGTGGTCTGGTTGCATTCACTTGACCACAAAGTCACCATGGTTTGGGCATCAGCATGCAGAGATTCATGCTGTAGGTGACTGATTATTGATTAAAGTCAAACAGTATCAAGCCCCAGCTTTGATCTGCATTCAATTTCAAATGTGCCGCCTGCCAGACTATGGTCAGATCAAGTGTTTCGCCAACGTGGAGGCCCACTTTCATTTATTGAGACAGCGATTCTTGAGGCACGCTCACTAACTACAAAGTCTACAAGGTGCAGGTACATGAAGGCCATACTGCCTGCAATGGTAGTTACAGCGATCTGGAAGTGTGCATCACAACCTGAGCACCTTTTTTCAGTACATGACACTAAAACAGTATAAACAATCAGGCTGCTCACTGTTTTGCTGGAACAGGGGTGTAGTAGATATGGGATTACCCATCAGCAGAAGGCCAATCTAAAGTCAAAAAACTTAAAATGCAGAGCTGTTGTAAAGTTGATGATAAAAATGAAAAGAAAAAAAAATAAGGAAAAAAGTGTTTGTTTACAGCTTTACATAGGTGATGGACAACACAATATGTTGCAGCTCAGTAGGCGAATTGCAAAAAGGTACTGACTAAAGATCTAATTACAAACCAAGACATCAACAAAATAGTTGATGAATTTAGTAGACTAATAATACAAGCTGCCAATTAAACAATACCTAGAGGGGCACAGAAACACTACAAACCATACTGGAGTAGTGAACTAGAGCGACTGCACAATGACATGGAAATATCTCAAAAGCAAGCAGAAAATAACCCTTGCCAGGAACACCACAATAACTATCAGCATGCTAAGGCCAAATTTCAATGGGCTAAACTACAAGCCAGACGGGGAAGCTGGAAAGAGAAAACAGAGTCCTTGAATCTTGAACGAGACACAAGAAAAGCGTGTAAGCTTGTAAAACAGCTGAATGATGAGGGTACAGAAAGGAACACCAAAATTACACTGAAGAAGGATAGAAACATCCTAACAGGTAAGCATGCAGCAAATCACTTTGCAGACTCCTTTGCAAATGACAATAATATTGAAATTAGCCTAGAGAAATGACAAGAGACCTGTTTAAAACAACAAAATGCAAGACAAGAAGAGACCGCACATGAAGTCATGGAAATATCCATTACACAAAGAGAAATAGAGCTGACAATATCCAACTTAAAAATTAAAAAGTCACCAGGCAGTGATGGAGTGTCCAATGAAATGATTAAGAACTTGGGAACTGCAGCTAAAGCAAAACTACTGCAGATCTACAACATTTGCTGAATCACAGGTAGAGTGCCACAGGCATGGAGAGAAGCAATTATGATACCATTACTAAAGCCAGGAAAAGATGGTTCAACGACATCCAGCTATAGACCAATCAGCCTTACAAGCTGTTTGTGTAAAACAATGGAACGCATAATCAATCTCAGACTGCAGTGGGATCTGGAAAGTGAAAATCTCCTTGTCCCACAACAAGCAGGCTTTAGACAATGTTACTCTACCGAAGATCAGGCAACCTATCTTTCCCAGGAAATTGAGGATGCGTTTCAAGAAAAGAAACTGGTACTAGCAGCATGGATAGACCTAAAGAAAGCATTTGATAAGGTATGGAAGGAAGGGCTTTTGAAGAAACTAAGAAATTATGGAGTAAATGGCAGGATGTACAAACTGGTCAAAGCATACCTGTATAACAGGAGAGCCAGAGTGCAACTGGATGGTCTTAAGAGTAAGAAGGTCTATCACGCCAGGGGTTCCACAGGGAGGGGTACTATCTCCAACACTTTTTCTGATCTACATCAATGACCTAGTTACTGAACTACCACATGGCATCAAAGTGGCAATGTATACAGATGACTTGGTAATGTGGTGCACAGAGGAGTATGCAACAGTGGCCTCCAAATTGCTACAAAGAGCTATGAATGCACTGAATTCATGGACAAATAGATGGTGTATCAACATCAATACAGACACATCTCAGAGTTACATTTGATAACAAGCCACTTGGAAACAGCAGATAAATAAGGCAACCCAAAAAGCAAGGAGAAAGTTGGCTATTCTAAGAAAGCTGTGTGGAACTACGTGGGGTGCGAGTGGGAAAATACTCAGTAAAGTTTACCAACAGAGTATACGCCCACATTTAGACTATGGATCATCTGCATGGTGCTCAGTATCAAACACCACACAACAAGAACTGGACAAAGTACAAAACCAGGCACTTAGGATCATCCAGAAAATTACCACATCTGCAGACCGTATTGACTGAATTCTGCAAGCACCACAGGGTTGCCCTGCAGTGGATCCCATCTCACTGTGGAATACCAGGAAATGAGAAAGCAGATCAGTTGGCAAAGGAAGGTTCAACAGGCACACAACTAGATACACCGGTTACATACCATCATAAGAAACAGATAATCAAATCAATCAGAGGACCACAAGCCACAAATCTGGATGCCTTTCATAATATGAATATATATGAACAAGTTATCATTATACGCCTCAGAACAGGACACAATCGACTCCATAGTCACATGTATACAAAATTCAAGATCGGCACCTCAATTACTTGTACATGTGGACGGGCGCCCCAGACGCATACTTCAAGACTGCACTGAATATAGTAGACTGAGGAAAATCCATTGGCCCATAGATACAACACTACCGACAAAACTATATGGGCCACTGCAAGTATTACAAAAGACAGTAAAGTTTATACAGGAAACGACATTGCAGATATAGACAATACTTCAGGCAAACGAAAGATAGATAGATAGATCAGTAGGCCTTCAGCTGGAACAGTAAACATAACATAAATGTATATAGGTAAACAAGCAAATATAACTAAATGGGGATATGATACTAGACAAGGATTTGGCGCATATATGAGAGAAATGTTTTTTTCAAGTGACTTTGCTGAGCATACTTGACTGAAGCGTGGTCTACTACCAACTGGACAGATGGTAGTCACTTGATATTTTTTTCTTCTCAAAAGTGGGATATCTGGCTAGAGAGAGAGACAGTTTCATTCAGATGAGCTGTAATGAGTTCAGCATTAAGCAAACAACCTGAGGAACTTGAATCTCTAAACCAGCTGAGTTGTGGCTGCACATAAGTAGTGTTAGTGTTTGTCATGGAAATCATCACCACCAAGTACGTAACCCTTGACAACGTTATGTGGGTGTGTAACAAAAGAGTTAAAGGTTGATTGGTGAAGATTAAGATTGTGATGAAGATGGTGATGAAGAAGCAGAAATTGATTGCTGAAGATTAAGATGAAGATGGTGATGAAGAAGTAAGTTGTTTGTCTAGGCCTGCTTGGTATTGGTTTGACATGATCTACAGCGTTTGCTGTTTCTCCTGGACTATATGGTTTCATTAAAGTCTAAAGACAATTATAGGTCACAGAGATGGGATTTCTCAGAAGATTATTGAAACTTCCTTGGATAGCTAAAAAGACAAACAGGGAAATTCTTAAAGAGGCCAACACAAAAAGGGAGCTCCTAAAAAACATCAGAAAGAAACAATCAACATTTTTCGGTCTCATCATGAGAAGAGGAAAGTTGGAATACTTAGTTACAACCGGCAAAATAAAAGGAAAGAGAGATTGCGGACAGCAAAGAGAGAAAATACCGGATAGCTTGGTGTCTTGGCATGGAAAACACTGAACAACAGAATTGATACGATGCACTGTGGATAGAACATTGTGGAAGGACGTGATCGCCAACCCCAACCGGTATGACACATGATGATGATGATGATGAAAGTCTGGGCTCACATAGTTCGTTACATTAATTATTCCAAACGTTTGTACAAGGGAAATAAATAAGATTTTGGTTTATGTCCCTTCATTTGTTTATGCGCAGTTGTCTCCTCTAGATTTGAAAAAAAAAAACTATAACCTATGGGAAGCCAGTGGTGGGGAGTGTTAAACACTCCAAGGTATGAAGACAGCTTTACAAGGGAGGAACACAACACAATACTGACGTTTCGGCATGTGGCCTTCTTCAGAGTACAAGGACAACGAAAACAAACGGTGAAACACAATTATCCATAACTACTTGATCAGAAGAATAGAGAGGTGGACAGAAAAGAAGAAAGTAGGATGTAGAAAAATGAAAAAAGAAGAAAGCTACATGAGGGGAGGTAGGATGAGTGTTAAGATGTATAAATTAGAAAGAATATGAGAATAAATATATAAAATTATATCACTTAGCTCGAATAACTTGTCTGTCCGCCAGGAACGAAACGAAAGAATGACCCCATAGACAGGAATCCACGTGGTGGAAGAAGGGGAACAGAAATCGTGGGAAACAAATGAGAAGGGGGGGGAGCGGGACGCCAGACCAGTGTCAAAACACCCGTCGTGATGAAAAGAAACTCAAACAAAAGCGCAGGTAAGGCCTGACAAAGGGCGGTAGAAGGAGATCATAAAACTACAGGAGCCTAACAAAGGGTAAGATAGATAGATAGATATGTGATGTCAAAGCAAGGGACAGAGAGAACAGAATGGCGCTCCATGGTAGCCAAGCTTTTATGTGCAGACGGCAATCAATGATGATGAGGAAACATAACAGTATGAGCGGAAACAGAGGAGAAAAAAAACACGCAAATTATATCTCCGCTCGACGCTAAAAGGCAAATGAGGAAGGAAAAAAGAAGATACAGCGGTCAGAACTATCTGCAATGCTCCTCTTAGAGTGGGCGTCCGAAGACCAAACGGGGGCGGGGCTAATCCAAACAGAGGAATCGCAGAGGATAGACAGGTAGGGAGAGGGAGGAAATACTGATACGAGGAAGAGAAATGAAAAGGAGGAGAAATGAAATTATTTACCTATAACCTATGGGGACATCTAGGATCTATTGCATCAAATCTCAACCCCCCTCCCCGTTTGGTCTTCGGACGCCCACTCTAAGAGGGAGCATTGCAGATAGTTCTGACCGCTGTATCTTCTTTTTTCCTTCCTCATTTGCCTTTCAGCGTCGAGCGGAGATATAATTTGCGGGGTTTTTTTTCTCCTCTGTTTCCGCTCATACTGTTATGTTTCCTCATCATTGATTGCCGTCTCCACATAAAAGCTTGGCTACCATGGAGCGCCATTCCGTTCTCTCTGTCCCTTGCTGTAATGGTGCAGATTGTCATAGGCTGACTTGTCCATGTTTTGATATTATTCGTCCATGTTAGTATTGGTCTGCCTCTGCCTCTTTTACCTTGTATTTTCCCTTCCAATATAACTTTTAGTAGACTGCTGCGTGTAACATGCCCCAAAAATCTCATTTGTCTTGTTTGAATTGTGTTTAGTAGCTTTCTTTTAATTTTTAGTTGTTTTAAGACTTCATCGTTTGTTTTCTTTTCTTTCCATCCAATTATACCTATTCTTCTATAAATCCACATTTCAAAGGCTTCAATTTTCTGTTCTTTTTTTCTTTGAGAAAAGAGAGAAGTTTATTGTTACAATTGGACACAGTGAGATAAGAATCGTGGTTCTGGTCGTAATAAACAATGTATAATTGAGTTATTTGAGGGTCATCATCATTGCACTCCCAATCTTCCATAGGTGCTCAGATCCCCTCCTCAGCAAGTCTGACAGTGTCTTCTTATACGCCCACTAAGTTTCTCGTTTCTGGCTGTGTCCATCTTAACTCCCATCTCTTTCATCCGAAAGAGTGACATTGGACTTATGGTTATCGAAGTCCAGTGCCCTTCCCACATCTCGGAGGGCATTTATGATGCCCACCCAATCCATTGGTTGACCGTCAACGATAGCGCGTCTAACCAACATGGCTACTCTTTCATTTCCTTGTGCTGCCGTATCTCCTGGGACGTAGACAAAGGTGATCTTACGTGTTTTTTTACTTCTGCAATGACTCTACCCATTGCATCGTATACAGCCCGCCTCCACTTTTTTTTTTATCATGCTCATCGAATCACTCAGTATACAGACGTGGGTGTAGTCTTGTGACTCTAACCAGATGAATACCTTGGTCACTGCCATCGCCTCCATCGTCATGCTACTCATAGACATAACGTATGTACCACTATCTTCCTTGACTATTCTGCCTGCCGTGCGTGCTGTAAATGCCCATTCCCTCCTTTGGTGTCGTCTTACAGATCCGTCTGTATAGATGACTGCATCTTTCTCATCGGTGTTATCCCGGATGAGACCGTTGACCTCAGCATTAACTACGACTGAATTCTGCTCCCTACATTTCCTGTCAAGTGTGGCAATACACAAGAATGAGCTCCTGAATGACGTCGGCACCGGTATCCACTCCTTGCCAGTGTTGATATTGGTAAGCCCACAGACCTGTTTGATGACATCTTCTGATCGGCCCAGCCATGATTTGCCTCAGATTAGCCTGGCACCTTTTAATGTGTTGAGCTTGTGGTGCAATGGAGGCTCTTTGTCTGTACTTATCTTCAGGTATGCTCGTGCCCTTCAGATCTTGATCCTGTCATCCATGGTTAGAAAGTCAAGAAGACACCTCATTGCTACACAGGGAGTGTCCCTCGTATACCCCAAGATAATGCGCATAGCTTCATTCTGTACTTTTTCCAGCCTATTAATTTGCGTTGTACAGACAGTAATAATTGCTAGGCCGTACTCATTGGTGCGATGACTAGTCCCTGGAACACACGGGTAAGTAGCCTCTGCTCAATGTTGGCAGCTGCTATGACCTTCAACGCGACTAATCCTTTGCGGGATTTTGTTATCGCATGGTCGACGTGGTCCTGCAAACGCAGGCTGCGATCAAACGTAACTGCGAGATACATTATCAACCAGTCCCTGGTCACCTCATCAGCTCCCATTCGTACCACCGGTGTGTCTGTGTTAACAATATGATTGTTTAGGGAGAACCATGCAACTGATGCTTTATTAGGATTAACCAAGGCACCTGATACTCCACACCAGGAAGAGATGCGATCGAGTTAGTTTTGCATTGTGGAGGCGATTTCCCGTCAGTCTATTCTCTGTCGATATACCAGAATAGCATCAGCAAAAGTCATAGTTCTTCCCCTCCCATCCAGCTGTTGTTCCGTGATCGTTATTGTGTGCACGTTAAATAGAACTGGTGACAATGGTGAACCTTGTGGCAGCCCTGGACAAATGGATGTTGGCTCAGATGACCAACTTCATCATACATCTGAGTATCACCTTCCTCTGAAATAGTGCTGCAGCGATCCATCTAATGAGGAAGGGGTGCACCGCCAGTTTGAGGAGCATGTGCATGAGATATTCAAATGGTACCCTGTTGTATGCATCCTCCAGATCTATAGCAGCAGCACATGTCTCCTCTCTTTTGTGGAACACTTCGAAGACGTCATAGGCGAAGACTGCCGCATTGAGCCATGTCTATTTGTTATATCTATAACCTCCGAGTGTGATTGGAAATGCGCGTTTCTGTTCAAGGTGACAGTCACATATTGGGCAATTAATATCTCCAGTAGCTTGCCCAACAACAGCACACGTCAAAATATATAAGGCGTTTCCTCACCGAATTGAACGCATCTGAACTGTCCTTCGTCATGCGATATCATCATTCATCGTAAGCAATCTGAATATAGAAACGCATTTGGATGAAACACGCAGCTCACAGTGTGCACAGAGCTCTCTACTCAGTAGCTCCGGCAAGCCGGGCTTGGAATATGAGGAAACTGCAACAAGAAACATTTTTCAGACAGTGACTCAACGGTTCCCTGTCGCCTATCCACCATATTGACCGGAAGTCCATTATATTACTAATATATTGACATCAACCTGCTCCCAGACGTTCGTGAAGACGCACAAGATCAAATACATAGAAATTGGCACGTTTGTTACTGTAACTAACGATTCGTGAGATAAATGAGCCTTACAAATAAATCATTACAATACAAAAGGACGAGCCAGAAAAATAGTCTCGCGGACCTCACTGGACCCGCGAGCTGTCGTTTGCTCACATCTGATATACATAATAATTGTCTCTTATTGTCCAGATGGTGCATATTTACTCCGAGATAGGTTTGATTGGTATCACACCGCGCGAACACTCAGTCAGAGTTGCTCTGAGCAAGTCTCTCTCTAAAAGCCAAATACTAAATAAATCTGACCGTCGTTTACTAATCTTCAGATTTGAAGGGAAAATAATGAAGACTTCAGTTATCGCCGTAATTGTTGTACTCGCAGTAAGTAAACGCCAAACGCTTTTTTTATTTCTTACAATTTGTTTTTAAAGAAACAATAGAAACTCTCAGTCACAGAATAACACAGCAGCTCATTAATAAACTGGTAGAGTCAATTTGACTGAATTCTTTGAGATAACTCCTGAATAAATTGTTAGATTTAGTTTGACTGAATTCAAGGAAACTGCTCCTGAATAAACTGTTAGATTTAGTTTGACTGAATTCTTTGCGATAACTCCTGAATAAACTGGTAGATTTAGTTTGACAGAATTCTTTGAGATAACTCGTGAATAAACTGGTAGATTTAGTTTGACTAAATTCTTTCAGATAACTCCTGAATAAACTGGTAGATTTAGTTTGACTGAGTTCTTTGAGATAACTCGTGAATAAACTGGTAGATTTAGTTTGACTGAATTCTTTGAGATAACTCGTGAATAAACTGGTAGATTTAGTTTGACTGAATTCTTTGAGATAACTCGTGAATAAACTGGTAGATTTAGTTTGACTAATTTCTTTGAGATAACTCGTGAATAAACTGTTAGATTTAGTTTGACTGAATTCTTTGAGATAACTCGTGAATATACTGGTAGATTTAGTTTGACTGAATTCTTTGAGATAACTCCTGAATAAACTGTTAGATTTAGTTTGACTGAATTCTTTGAGATAACTCCTGAATAAATTGTTAGATTTAGTTTGACTGAATTCAAGGAAACTGCTCCTGAATAAACTGTTAGATTTAGTTTGACTGAATTCTTTGAGATAACTCCTGAATAAACTGGTAGATTTTGTTTGACTGAATTCTTTGCGATAACTCCTGAATAAACTGGTAGATTTAGTTTGACTGAATTCTTGAAGGTAGATCGTGAATAAACTGGTAGATTTAGTTTGATTTGAAAAGGCCAGAAAAGACAGAATCAGAAATGATATTATAAGAGAACGAGTAGGCATTTACCCAATCCTAAGCTACATACAGTAACAACAAAACACTGGTTTGCCCATCTAGAAAGAAGGCCGTGCGATTCCCTACCAGTCAGAGCATATATTAAAAGAGGAGAAGCCAGAAGAGCATTAGGCAGACACAGAGTAAGATGGACAGAGAACATCAGAGGTGCTTCAAGAACATCAACTGATAATGACTGAAGTCGCCAAAAAGACGAGAAACAGAACTTTGTTCAGCCCTCGTCACTTGAACGGGTACATGAGGGAGTAAATAAATAAAGAAAAAAGGAACGAAGAAAGAAAGCAAATGAAGAAAAAAAGAAAAAAAACGAAAGAAAGAAGGTAAGTTTGACTGAATTCTCGGATGTAGCTCATGAATAAACTGATTCAGTTTGACGGAATTCTTGAAAATAGCTCATAAATACACTGCTCGATTTAGCTTATCTGGGTTCTTGGATGTAGCTCAAATCTCTGTGTTATCTTTTAAGTTCAGATACAATTTTTTTAAATCAGTTCTATATACAATGTTATATTTTTGGTGTCCATAAATTTGTCACTTACCAAGAGGGCGTATAGAAAGTGTAGGCAAATACAAGAAGAGTTGGAGATAATGTGGACAAACGCAAAAAGCGAAATCAGAAAAAAGGGCATATGTGACACCGATGAGTTCATTGAGATCGTCCTTTGCTAGCTAGTGATGGACAATAACTTCATTCACAAGGCTCACCTAATGTGCGATAATTTCCTTCACAAGGCTCACCTAATGTGCGATAACTTCCTTCTATAACTTCCTTCACAAGGCTCACCTAATGTGCGATAACTTCATTCACAAGGCTCACCTAATGAGTGATAACTTCCTTCACAAGGCTCACCTAATGAGCGATAACTTCATTCACAAGGCTCAGCTAATGAGCGATAACTTCCTTCACAAGGCTCACCTAATGTGCGATAACTTCATTAACAAGGCTCACCTAATGAGCGATAACTTCCTTCACAAGGTTCACCTAAAGAGTGATAACTTCCTTCACAAGGCTCACCTAATGAGCGATAACTTCATTCACAAGGCTCACCTTATGTGCGATAACTTAATTCACAAGGCTCACCTAATGTGCAATAACTTCCTTCACAAGGCTCACCTAATGAGTGATAACTTCCTTCACAAGGCTCACCTAATGTGCAATAACTTCATTCACAAGGCTCACCTAATGTGTGATAACTTCCTTCACAAGGCTCACCGAATGAGCGATAACTTCATTCACAAGGCTCACCTTATATGCGATAACTTCATTCACAAGGCTCACCTAATGTGCGATAACTTCCTTCACAAGGCTCACCTAATGTGTGATAACTTCATTCACAAGGCTCACCTAATGTGCGATAATTTCATTCACAAGGCTCACCTAATGTGCGATAACTTCCTTCACAAAGCTCACCTATTGTGTGATAACTTCATTCACAAGGCTCACCTAATGTGCGATAATTTCATTCACAAGGCTCACCTAATGTGCGATAACTTCCTTCACAAGGCTCACCTAATGTGCGATAACTTCCTTCACAAGGCTCACCTAATGTGTGATAACTTCATTCACAAGGCTCACCTAATGTGCGATAACTTCCTTCACAAGGCTCACCTAATGTACGATAACTTCCTTCACAAGACTCACCTAATGTGCGATAACCTCATTCACAAGGCTCACCTAATGTGCGATAACTTCATTCAGAAGGCTCACGTAATGTGCGATAACTTCTTTCACAAGACTCACGTAATGGGCGATAACTTCATTCACAAGACTCACGTAATGTGCGATAACTTCATTCACAAGACTCACCTAATGAGCGGTAACTTCCTTCATCATGCTCACTTTAGAGACGATAACTTCATACACCAGGTTCAATCTTGGACTATAGATTCGTTCACTAAGCTCATCTTATTAGCGATAACTTATTTCACCAGACTCAGTTATGAACGATAATTTCCTCCACCAAGCTGACTATGAATGATAACTTCATCTAGTACACATTATGGTCAATGACTTCCTTAGTCAGTCTCTCCTTACGGGCGATAACTTTCGTTACTAGGCACTCCTTATGGACGATAACTCTTCCACCATTATCAGTTTTGGACGAAAATTTGCTTCTCCAGGCTAACCCTAATAGCGATAACTTCCTTTACCAGGCTCTCCTTATGAGCAATAACTTCCTTCACGAGCCCTAGTTCTGTATTGTTTCTTTTTTCACTCGTAAAGCTGTAACGTTAACTTTTATATGACTCATCGGCATCATCATCGAGTGCCGTCTCCGCAACGAAGGTTGGCTACCATGGAGCGTCATTCTGCTCTGGCTCTTGCTTTGATGGTGCAGGTTGTCATAGGCTGGTTTGTCCATCTGTTGATGTTACTCGTCCATGTTAGTCTTGGTCTGCCTCTGCCTCTTTTTCCATGTATTCCACCCCCCCCCCCACCCCCCAGGACTACTTTTAGTAGGCTGTTGTCTCTTTTAACATAGCCCAAAAATCGCATTTGTCTTGTTTGAAGTTTATATTTTCGCTATATTATCAGTTTCAATATAAATAGAAACAAGAAAAAAGAGTTCTTAAATGTTATGTAGAGCCAGTCTTAACATATGGATGCTAATCATGGACAATAGGACAACAGACAAGAAAATCACTGGAGTCTGTAGAAATGTGGTTTTACAGAACAATGTTGAGAGTACCATGGACAGCTAAGAAGAGTAATGAAGATGTTCTGAGAGAGGTCAAAGCAAAAAGAGAGCTAATTTCCAATATTAGGAAGAAACAATCTTCATTTTTTGGCCATGTGATGAGAAGAGAACAATTGGAAAAATTGAGGGACGCAAGAGATAGAGGGAAGCAAAGAGAAAAAAATAACAGACAGCTTAAGAGAATGGCTTGACTGAAGGTCAACAACAGAAATGATAAATAGTTGCCGAGATCGAAAGTTGTGGAGAGACATGATCACCCACGCCAATTAGGCCTGGTATTTGATGATGATAATGATCTGTTTCAATTGACCTTTCTATTTTCGTGTTTCTCAATGCATTCTCCATTTCTTCTGTGAGTATTTTGCGGCACTTCATCATCTTGGCATGCTCATTCATCATCAAAGAGTTCATTGTTTTATTATGTACATCTTATCCTTGCTTCATCAACAACCTTCCTTTCTTTGATTCTAAACAGCCGGTGTTAGGTCATGGTTTTTCTTCCCGTTAATTTGGCAGTTTGTCGATGGAAGCGTTTGATGTTTGTCGATGGAAGCGTTTGATGTTTATTGATGGAAGCGTTCGATGTTTGTCGATGGAAGCGTTTGATGTTTTACGATGGAAGCGTTTGATGTTTGTTGATGGAAGCGTTTGATGTTTGTCGATGGAAGCATTTGATGTTTGTTGATGGAAGCGTTCGATGTTTGTCGATGGAAGCGTTTGATGTTTAACGATGGAAGCGTTTGATGTTTGTCGATGGAAGCGTTTGATGTTTGTCGATGGAAGCATTTGATGTTTGTTGATGGAAGCGTTTGATGTTTGTTGATGGAAGCGTTTGATGTTTGTTGATGGAAGCGTTTGATGTTTGTTGATGGAAGCGTTTGATGTTTGTTGATGGAAGCGTTTGATGTTTGTCGATGGAAGCATTTGATGTTTGTTGATGGAAGCGTTTGATGTTTGTCGATGGAAGCGTTTGATGTTTAACGATGGAAGCGTTTGATGTTTGTCGATGGAAGCGTTTGATGTTTGTCGATGGAAGCGTTCGATGTTTGTGGATGGAAGCGTTCGATGTTTGTCGATGGAAGCGTTTGATGTTTAACGATGGAAGCGTTTGATGTTTGTCGATGGAAGCGTTTGATGTTTGTCGATGGAAGCGTTTGATGTTTGTCAATGGAAGCGTTTGATGTTTGTCGATGGAAGCGTTTGATGTTTGTCGATGGAAGCGTTTGATGTTTGTCGATGGAAGCGTTTGATGTTTGTTGATGGAAGCGTTCGATGTTTGTCGATGGAAGCGTTTGATGTTTGTTGATGGAAGCGTTTGATGTTTGTCGATGGAAGCATTTGATGTTTGTAGATGGAAGCGTTCGATGTTTGTCGATGGAAGCGTTTGATGTTTAACGATGGAAGCGTTTGATGTTTGTCGATGGAAGCGTTTGATGTTTGTCGATGGAAGCGTTTGATGTTTGTCGATGGAAGCGTTTGATGTTTGTCGATGGAAGCGTTTGATGTTTGTCGATGGAAGCGTTTGATGTTTGTCGATGGAAGCGTTTGATGTTTGTTGATGGAAGCGTTCGATGTTTGTCGATGGAAGCGTTTGATGTTTGTTGATGGAACGTTCGATGTTTGTGGATGGAAGCGTTTGATGTTTGTCGATGGAAGCGTTTGATGTTTGTTGATGGAAGCGTTCGATGTTTGTGGATGGAAGCGTTTGATGTTTGTTGATGGAAGCGTTTGATGTTTGTTGATGGAAGCGTTTGATGTTTGTCGATGGAAGCGTTTGATGTTTGTTGATGTAAGCGTTCGATGTTTGTTGATGGAAGCGTTCGATGTTTGTCGATGGAAGCGTTTGATGTTTGTCGATTTAAGCGTTTGATGTTTGTTGATGGAAGCGTTCGATGTTTGTCGATGGAAGCGTTTGATGTTTGTCGATGGAAGCGTTTGATGTTTGTCGATGGAAGCGTTTGATGTTTGTCGATGGAAGCGTTTGATGTTTGTCGATGGAAGCGTTTGATGTTTGTCGATGGAAGCGTTTGATGTTTGTCGATGGAAGCGTTTGATGTTTGTCGATGGAAGCGTTCGATGTTTGTGGATGGAAGCGTTTGATGTTTGTTGATGGAAGCGTTTGATGTTTTTTGATGGACGCGTTGAATGTTTGTGGATGGAAGCGTTTGATGTTTGTTGATGGAAGCGTTTGATGTTTGTCGATGGAAGCGTTTGATGTTTGTCGATGGAAGCATTTGATGTTTGTGGATGGAAGCGTTCTAAGTTTGTGGATGGAAGCGTTTGATGTTTGTCGATGGAAGCGTTTGATGTTTGTCGATGGAAGCGTTCGATGTTTGTCGATGGAAGCGTTTGATGTTTGTTGATGGAAGCGTTTGATGTTTGTTGATGGAAGCGTTCGATGTTTGTTGATGGAAGAGTTTGATGTTTGTCGATGGAAGCGTTTGATGTTTGTTGATGGAAGCGTTCGATGTTTGTCGATGGAAGCGTTTGATGTTTGTTGATGGAAGCGTTTGATGTTTGTTGATGGAAGCGTTCAATGTTTGTTGATGGAAGCGTTTGATGTTTGTCGATGGAAGCGTTTGATGTTTGTCGATGGAAGCGTTTGATGTTTGTTGATGGAAGCGTTTGATGTTTGTTGATGGAAGCGTTCGATGTTTGTTGATGGAAGCGTTTGATGTTTGTTGATGGAAGCGTTCGATGTTTGTTGATGGAAGCGTTTGATGTTTGTTGATGGAAGCGTTTGATGTTTGTTGATGGAAGCGTTCGATGTTTGTCGATGGAAGCGTTTGATGTTTGTCGATGGAAGCGTTTGATGTTTGTTGATGGAAGCGTTTGATGTTTGTTGATGGAAGTGTTTGATGTTTGTTGATGGACGCGTTGAATGTTTGTGGATGGAAGCGTTTGATGTTTGTTGATGGAAGCGTTTGATGTTTGTTGATGGAAGCGTTTGATGTTTGTCGATGGAAGCGTTTGATGTTTGTTGATGGAAGCGTTAGTAGTATATGTGGCTGTGAACCCAATCTAAAAGTGCACGCACATGCACCGAAAGACAATAGATTTGGCACCGAAACCGCACGAAACATGCACCAAAACCCGTGTTAAAGTCCGATAATCGGCTTATTTTCTCGGTGGTCGTGATCGGTAATCGGCTTATCTCGGTGGTGTGCGTTGGTGCGTGACGGTGATCGGCGCGTCGTGGTGTGCGTTGGTGCGTGGCGGCTTATCTCGTGGTGCGTCGCTAGCTCGCCGGTTATCTCGGGGGTTCTAAAATCGGGCGACAGCGGTTCTAAAATCGGGCGACAGCGGTTCTAAAAGGGGGATGGCGGTATCTCGCGGGTCGGATGGCGGGTCGTTGCCGGCTATCGTGCGGGTGGGGAAAGGTGCCTTTATTGGTTATCATCATGTGTGGGTATTAGGCAACAGGAGGCGACATGTAAAAAAAAAAATGCTGACAAGCAATTATTAGTATCGTTAGCGTCATGTACCAGATTATAGCGATTTTTTTCTCTCTCTTTATTGCATATCCAAGCTAACTCAAGTCAAATAAAAATCATCATCATGTGCCTCAACACTATCCCTTCATGGCCTATCATCATCATGTGCCTCAACACTATCAGCATGTGCCTCAACACTATCATCATGTGCCACTCTCATATAGCGATTTTTTTTCTCTCTATTGCATATCCAAGCTAACTCAAGTCAAATAAAAATCATCATCATGTGCCTCAACACTATCCCTTCATGGCCTATCATCATCATGTGCCTCAACATCACCCTTCATGGCCTATCATCATCATGTGCCTCAACACTATCATCATGTGCCTCAACACTATCATCATCATCATGTACCACCCTCAACATCATCCTCAATATCCTATCATCATCTTGTGCCACCATCAACACTATCATCATGTGCCACCCTCAACATCAACCTTCATATCATCATCATGTGCCTCATCATCATCCCTTAATGTTCTATCATCAAGCCACACAAAGTATCAACTCTCTCTCTCTCTCTCTCTCTCTCACATTCATGGTAAACCAAAACAAAATTCGTTCTATATTTCTCACAGCTTTATTATTATTACAACAAATATACGACACATATATATATATATATTACTGCCCGGTTGTTGATAATTTTAAGCGTCTGGACGGGCCCCTCGAAGCCGAAGTATCCACGGGGCGAGCAAACGATAAATGATACGGTCGTTTACGTGCTGTCTCGATGAAAAAGGCATGAGAATTCTGTTAAGTTTTGCGCCACGACACTTAAGAAGTATATAATAAACACAATATAGACCGCACGTGTTGCTAAACAAATCTTGCAACACCTGCGGGTTGTAGACGAATGGAACGTGTGAGTTTTGCTCTATAAAGTTTAAAATATCCACGTGTCTGGGAGGCAAACCGTAGGAATCGAAATACTCACATTCGCCGAGTCCGTTGTAAAATAGGGCCACCCAATGCTCTCCGGGTTCGTGGGCAGGGTCGGTGTTTATGACAAAGGCAGCGGTCGCCGTTGGGTCGATGCTTGGCGGTAAGTGGTTTCGTGGAATGACACTAACAAGGGAACAACGTCGAACGAAAATATCCGACATCAAAAGGTTGTAAATCTCCCTCGTGTTCATATTCTTCTTCTTCTTTCTCTCTCAAACGGCGAAGTCTGTTAGAATCTGCCTTGTTTTGGACACCTCGAGCACCGAGTCCAACTCAGCGTAGACGATAACTTGTAGGGGAGTAGTGGTGGGAGCGGCAAACTAGAGTTCTATCGACAAGGGTCCGCTTGTGGCTAGCTCAAAATGGGAGCCGTCCAGTAGGCTGGACGAGAGGTCAAAACCAAATAGGCAGTATCCGTCCTTGAATTCTCTATAATCAACGTTATTCCCAGCGTCTTTACCAATCAGACCCATGGCCAGATTTGTGCCGAAGAAAGCTCTCGCGTATTGATTTCGTTCAAAGTCCATAGTTAGAGGCTTTCCCGAGATACATTTCCCGTCGACCGTCAGGTTCATATAAATCAGACCAAAGTGTTGAAAATTGAACGGGTTAGCTGTGTAAACACCATTAAAAGCACTGGCCGTAATCATACCTATCACTATACGGGTCGGTGTTTGAGACAAAAATAAATTGTCTTGACTGTGGGAAAGCATCCCACTAGCGATGGAAAATGTCTTGATGGTAACCCTCTTGATCGGGTACCGCGCATTCCCGCTTAAGAGAGCCTTTTCGTGGGCCAGAGAAATCGCGGGGTTTAGCTTAGCTTTCCTGACCACGAGCGCGGCGTAGGTGATAACACTCTTATAACCCACAGAGCTATCGTGAGCCGCGAGGCTGAACACATCCTTCGAGGGCGTGAGTTTTATCTTTACATCGACTCTGTTTAACATGTAACGATCCTGCACAAAGACATCAGAGTGCAAACGACCCATCATTTCAACCTCTTTACTACCCGAAGTCAAATCGCGCCGTGTTTTAAAACCCTCATTTTCTTTCAAATCGTCATGGTGGCCAGCTGTGTCTTTGTAGAACAGAGCGGCCGTCAAGTATCCCGTTTTCGCATCCTCTCCGTAATTTAGCGTGGCCTCAAACACCGCTCTAAAAGGATAGGTATTCTCCGACGGTGTAACCAACGTGTCGTTTAGCGATACGTCGACTTGTGAAAATAGACTGTGAAGATAATTGTTGACCGGTCCTACCTCAGCATCGACTGGTACACTATCACCATTCGGGAGGGTGATCTTGACCCGCAGATGTAAAAACGTGTTGAAAAGATCTAGATACTCCTCGCTGTTTCCAGAAATGAAAAACTCTATCGGTGCGCTATGCGACAAAGCTGCGATCGGACGAATTTCAATAAACTGGCCAGAGTCTAGAGATGTCTGTGTGGGTGGAACGCTAAATAAATCCAAACCAGAGTGAAGACATTCGCACGATTTGGGGTGAATGAGGGACATTATTAGTCGAAAATATCCTTTGCCACCCTCGTCTTCTTCCCTCTGTTGTGCACCGAATGAAGGGGGAACCGTCCAGCTGTAGGTTTTATCCTCTTCGTAACGGGTTCTCCTGGTGGAGGTAGCTTCATAACTCGCTTTCTGCTTTGACGTAAACCACTTCCTGATTGGTTGTTATCACGCAGGTGGTCTACGGCCCCGTGTAGCAACCGCTGACCGGCCTCCTTAGCTCGTTCTTTGAAAGCTTCACCGACATTTTTCCCGGCCAATGCGTCCTGTGCGACCTGCAGACCGGTCCCCAAGCCTTCTCTGAGCAAGGCCTTACCGCCGGTTTTTAACCAGGGTAAAATAGCCCTCCCGATTCCACCAAAGAAACTACCGATTCCTCGACCGCTCTGACTTCGACCTCCTATAAACACGGGCATCCCATCGCCCGCCTGACAACAGTAAAAGTCTTCGTATAACTCAACATCTCTATGAAGGGGAGTGTGTTTCACCATTATACCAGCTCGAGATGCTTCTTGACTCGAAAGTGTACCGTTAGCACCGACGTCCCGCTGGTGAATGGAATGGTTTTTCCGTGTTCGTTGGCTAAAAGGATCTCGACGGTATCGAAGGAAAATCTACTCAGGGGTAGGTAGTGAGGCTTATCGTCTCGTCCGTCTCAGACATCAAGTCATCGATGACGATCAGTCTTCTCTTCTTACCACCTTCCAATTTATCGACGTCTGGTAGACCCTCGATAAATCTCACTGACCCCATTGTCTCGTATATCGGCTGCCATTCCCCATAACACCATATAACTTCCTCCGGTACGGGGACAGCTAGCTCGTGAAGGTTCTGTATAAACTTTTGCACAAATGCCGTTTTCCCACACCAGGTAGGACCGGCTATCAGAGCTGTGAAGGGATGATTCCATCGGGGATCCATCCTCACAAGTGCTACTAACTTTAGTGATTACGCCCCCGACGAAAATAACAACGAGTGATTTTAGGTCAGCGCGCGAGGTTTCCCCCTCTTCAACTAACACCTATTTTTAAAATCCACAACCTATATAAACACGACAGGGGGGAGGAGGAGGAGTTTCCTAGTCTCAAGCCGCATTACCTGAGACCGAATTGTTACACGCATCATATTTCCCCACACATCACCCTATTGGTCACTTCCAGAGGTCACTGAACATGTCGCAACACGACTGATTACCACGCCTGATAACGTATTGCGTTAGCTGCTATAAATAGATGGTCCTCGACCCGATAAACGGGTATAAAAACCCCCCAGTCGAGCAGTGTACACGCACACACATAACCAACGTCTGTTGCCAGGTGGTTTGTTTTTCTTTGAATATGGAGTCGTGTAGCTTGAATACGCCAATTTCGTTTGATCTCAGTGATCAGCGCATATTTATGTCACGTGGAAATGAGACTGTAGTTCCATTGTCTAAAGATGGCGTTAAGGCAGTCTCGGTTTGTGTTTTTCGTAACAGACCATTGATAAATATAAGGACATACAGCGGTGATAGTTTTTTTTAAGTTTCCTACCAGAACTGGGATAACACTATCGAGAGAGGAATTTATCACGTTAGTCGAGATGCGAGAGGAAATTTTAACCGCTTATGCTAACCTCAACTACACACCGCCTGTTGTTAACCAGATCAGCTACACGCCACCTCTCGTTAACCAGATCAACTACACGCTACCTCTCGTTAATCAGATCAACTACACGCCGCCTGTCGTTAACCACCAAAACTACATACCATCTCTTGTTAACACGAATCTCATCGACTACACGCCCCCCTTTGTTAATCAAGGGAAATGTCTACGTCTACTGCGATCTCGTTTCCCCCAGACCGGTCGGGGATGTGATGGTGCCTCTCCTCAGGAGCGTGCCTGTTCTCAATAGAAATCACACCTCGGTGTTTCAGATCTACGATAAGCCTCACTACCTACCCCTGAGTCGATTTTTCTTCGATACCGTCGAGATCCTTTTAGCCAACGAACACGGAAAAACCATTCCATTCACCAGCGGGACGTCGGTGCTAACGGTACACTTTCGAGTCAAAAAGCATCTCGAGCTGGTATAATGGTGAAACACACTCCCCTTCATAGAGATGTTGAGTTATACGAAGACTTTTACTGTTGTCAGGCGGGCGATGGGATGCCCGTGTTTATAGGAGGTCGAAGTCAGAGCGGTCGAGGAATCGGTAGTTTCTTTGGTGGAATCGGGAGGGCTATTTTACCCTGGTTAAAAACCGGCGGTAAGGCCTTGCTCAGAGAAGGCTTGGGGACAGGTCTGCAGGTCGCACAGGACGCATTGGCCGGGAAAAATGTCGGTGAAGCTTTCAAAGAACGAGCTAAGGAGGCCGGTCAGCGGTTGCTACACGGGGCCGTAGACCACCTGCGTGATAACAACCAATCAGGAAGTGGTTTACGTCAAAGCAGAAAGCGAGTTATGAAGCTACCTCCACCAGGAGAACCCGTTACGAAGAGGATAAAACCTACAGCTGGACGGTTCCCCCTTCATTCGGTGCACAACAGAGGGAAGAAGACGAGGGTGGCAAAGGATATTTTCGACTAATAATGTCCCTCATTCACCCCAAATCGTGCGAATGTCTTCACTCTGGTTTGGATTTATTTAGCGTTCCACCCACACAGACATCTCTAGACTCTGGCCAGTTTATTGAAATTCGTCCGATCGCAGCTTTGTCGCATAGCGCACCGATAGAGTTTTTCATTTCTGGAAACAGCGAGGAGTATCTAGATCTTTTCAACACGTTTTTACATCTGCGGGTCAAGATCACCCTCCCGAATGGTGATAGTGTACCAGTCGATGCTGAGGTAGGACCGGTCAACAATTATCTTCACAGTCTATTTTCACAAGTCGACGTATCGCTAAACGACACGTTGGTTACACCGTCGGAGAATACCTATCCTTTTAGAGCGGTGTTTGAGGCCACGCTAAATTACGGAGAGGATGCGAAAACGGGATACTTGACGGCCGCTCTGTTCTACAAAGACACAGCTGGCCACCATGACGATTTGAAAGAAAATGAGGGTTTTAAAACACGGCGCGATTTGACTTCGGGTAGTAAAGAGGTTGAAATGATGGGTCGTTTGCACTCTGATGTCTTTGTGCAGGATCGTTACATGTTAAACAGAGTCGATGTAAAGATAAAACTCACGCCCTCGAAGGATGTGTTCAGCCTCGCGGCTCACGATAGCTCTGTGGGTTATAAGAGTGTTATCACCTACGCCGCGCTCGTGGTCAGGAAAGCTAAGCTAAACCCCGCGATTTCTCTGGCCCACGAAAAGGCTCTCTTAAGCGGGAATGCGCGGTACCCGATCAAGAGGGTTACCATCAAGACATTTTCCATCGCTAGTGGGATGCTTTCCCACAGTCAAGACAATTTATTTTTGTCTCAAACACCGACCCGTATAGTGATAGGTATGATTACGGCCAGTGCTTTTAATGGTGTTTACACAGCTAACCCGTTCAATTTTCAACACTTTGGTCTGATTTATATGAACCTGACGGTCGACGGGAAATGTATCTCGGGAAAGCCTCTAACTATGGACTTTGAACGAAATCAATACGCGAGAGCTTTCTTCGGCACAAATCTGGCCATGGGTCTGATTGGTAAAGACGCTGGGAATAACGTTGATTATAGAGAATTCAAGGACGGATACTGCCTATTTGGTTTTGACCTCTCGTCCAGCCTACTGGACGGCTCCCATTTTGAGCTAGCCACAAGCGGACCCTTGTCGATAGAACTCTAGTTTGCCGCTCCCACCACTACTCCCCTACAAGTTATCGTCTACGCTGAGTTGGACTCGGTGCTCGAGGTGTCCAAAACAAGGCAGATTCTAACAGACTTCGCCGTTTGAGAGAGAAAGAAGAAGAAGAATATGAACACGAGGGAGATTTACAACCTTTTGATGTCGGATATTTTCGTTCGACGTTGTTCCCTTGTTAGTGTCATTCCACGAAACCACTTACCGCCAAGCATCGACCCAACGGCGACCGCTGCCTTTGTCATAAACACCGACCCTGCCCACGAACCCGGAGAGCATTGGGTGGCCCTATTTTACAACGGACTCGGCGAATGTGAGTATTTCGATTCCTACGGTTTGCCTTCCAGCCACGTGGATATTTTAAACTTTATAGAGCAAAACTCACACGTTCCATTCGTCTACAACCCGCGGGTGTTGCAAGATTTGTTTAGCAACACGTGCGGTCTATATTGTGTTTATTATATACTTCTTAAGTGTCGTGGCGCAAAACTTAACAGAATTCTCATGCCTTTTTCATCGAGACTGCACGTAAACGACCGTATCATTTATCGTTTGCTCGCCCCGTGGATACTTCGGCTTCGAGGGGCCCGTCCAGACGCTTAAAATTATCAACAACCGGGCAGTAATATATATATATATATGTCGTATATTTGTTGTAATAATAATAAAGCTGTGAGAAATATAGAACGAATTTTGTTTTGGTTTACCATGAATGTGTGTGAGAGAGAGAGAGAGAGAGAGAGAGAGAGAGAGAGTTGATACTTTGTGTGGCTTGATGATAGAACATTAAGGGATGATGATGAGGCACATGATGATGATATGAAGGTTGATGTTGAGGGTGGCACATGATGATAGTGTTGATGGTGGCACAAGATGATGATAGGATATTGAGGATGATGTTGAGGGTGGTACATGATGATGATGATAGTGTTGAGGCACATGATGATAGTGTTGAGGCACATGATGATGATAGGCCATGAAGGGTGATGTTGAGGCACATGATGATGATAGGCCATGAAGGGATAGTGTTGAGGCACATGATGATGATTTTTATTTGACTTGAGTTAGCTTGGATATGCAATAGAGAGAAAAAAAATCGCTATATGAGAGTGGCACATGATGATAGTGTTGAGGCACATGCTGATAGTGTTGAGGCACATGATGATGATAGGCCATGAAGGGATAGTGTTGAGGCACATGATGATGATTTTTATTTGACTTGAGTTAGCTTGGATATGCAATAGAGAGAGAGAAAAAAATCGCTATAATCTGGTACATGACGCTAACGATACTAATAATTGCTTGTCAGCATTTTTTTTTTACATGTCGCCTCCTGTTGCCTAATACCCACACATGATGATAACCAATAAAGGCACCTTTCCCCACCCGCACGATAGCCGGCAACGACCCGCCATCCGACCCGCGAGATACCGCCATCCCCCTTTTAGAACCGCTGTCGCCCGATTTTAGAACCGCTGTCGCCCGATTTTAGAACCCCCGAGATAACCGGCGAGCTAGCGACGCACCACGAGATAAGCCGCCACGCACCAACGCACACCACGACGCGCCGATCACCGTCACGCACCAACGCACACCACCGAGATAAGCCGATTACGGATCACGACCACCGAGAAAATAAGCCGATTATCGGACTTTGGCACGGGTTTTGGTGCATGTTTCTTGCGGTTTCGGTGCCAAATCTATTGTCTTTCGGTGCATGTGTGTGCACTTTTAGACGTATTTTTGTGCGTGCACTTTTTTGGGTTCACAGCCACATATACTACTAGCGTTCGATGTTTGTCGATGGAAGCGTTTGATGTTTGTTGATGGAAGCGTTTGATGTTTGTCGATGGAAGCGTTTGATGTTTGTTGATGGAAGCGTTTGATGTTTGTCGATGGAAGCGTTTGATGTTTGTCGATGGAAGCGTTTTAAGTTTGTTGATGGAAGCGTTTGATGTTTGTCGATGGAAGCGTTCGATGTTTGTTGATGGAAGCGTTTGATGTTTGTCGATGGAAGCGTTTGAACCTCTTTTGAGTTACAGTCTCTTTGCATATCTGGTTTAAAATGTCTCATTTTGCTGAGCCACGTTTATTTTTTATGAGAGTTAAGATGGGCACAGCCAGAAATGAGAAACTTAGTTGCCGTGTAAGAAGACTTATCAACCAACACAGAACTGGAGTCGTCAGTCGCTGGACACTGCGGGAATTGCTGAGGAGGGGATATGAGCACCTATGGACATGTTCGGAGTGCAATGATGATGACCGGCAAATAGCTCAATAACGCATTTTATTTGTTATTTCTCGATTTAATCTAATTATATGGCGTACAAATATTAAAGTGTTATGGTTTGTGTGTTTCTGTTTGTCAAGTTCAGTCATAATGATAGCAGTAAATGCAGAGCATGAACCCATTTTACTTTAATTTTTATTTATTTATTTTTGTGTGTGGTAATTTGTGTTTTCAGAGCATTAGCGCAATGTCTGAGCAGAAAGCTATCAAGACTGACACAGCTGATACAGGATCCGCAGAAGATCAACGTACAAGCCTGGAAAAGAGATTTGTTTTTTATGCGCCCTTTCGAACCGTCATTTTTGTCAAATAGTGAATATCTGGATAAATTAACATAAATGATCGTTAGCGAAATCTTAAGTGATCAGAAAAAAAAAAAACAACCCAAAAAAACCACTTGTCTGTGGACTATTTTTCCACCATTAAAAAAAATATATGTATTTGTTGAGTCTTCATCACTATATCACAATTTTCAATTTAAAAGATTATTTGACTTTATTTCTTTGTTTCACTGTTCTATGGCATCGTGGAGACCGCAACATGTACAGCAGATTTCAATTTTAAACTACTGACTAATTTGTGTCACCAGAAAATATTTTTTGTCCCATCACAAATGATTTCAGTTATTTAATCACAGAGTTCATGTATTTTATTTGTCCAATCAGAAAATAGTCGATGGAAGCGTTTGATGTTTGTCGATGGAAGCGTTTGATGTTTGTCGATGGAAGCGTTTGATGTTTGTCGATGGAAGCGTTTGATGTTTGTCGATGGAAGCGTTTGATGTTTGTTGATGGAAGCGTTCGATGTTTGTCGATGGAAGCGTTTGATGTTTGTTGATGGAAGCGTTCGATGTTTGTGGATGGAAGCGTTTGATGTTTGTCGATGGAAGCGTTGATGTTTGTTGATGGAAGCGTTCGATTTTTGTGGATGGAAGCGTTTGATGTTTGTTGATGGAAGCGTTTGATGTTTGTTGATGGAAGCGTTTGATGTTTGTCGATGGAAGCGTTTGATGTTTGTTGATGGAAGCGTTCGATGTTTGTCGATGGAAGCGTTCGATGTTTGTCGATGGAAGCGTTTGATGTTTGTCGATGGAAGCGTTTGATGTTTGTCGATGGAAGCGTTCGATGTTTGTCGATGGAAGCGTTTGATGTTTGTCGATGGAAGCGTTTGATGTTTGTCGATGGAAGCGTTTGATGTTTGTCGATGGAAGCGTTTGATGTTTGTCGATGGAAGCGTTCGATGTTTGTGGATGGAAGCGTTTGATGTTTGTTGATGAAAGCGTTTGATGTTTGTTGATGGACGCGTTGAATGTTTGTTGATGGAAGCGTTTGATGTTTGTTGATGGAAGCGTTTGATGTTTGTCGATGGAAGCGTTTGATGTTTGTCGATGGAAGCATTTGATGTTTGTGGATGGAAGCGTTCGATGTTTGTGGATGGAAGCGTTTGACGTTTGTCGATGGAAGCGTTTGATGTTTGTCGATGGAAGCGTTCGATGTTTGTCGATGGAAGCGTTTGATGTTTGCTGATGGAAGCGTTTGATGTTTGTTGATGGAAGCGTTCGATGTTTGTTGATGGAAGAGTTTGATGTTTGTCGATGGAAGCGTTTGATGTTTGTTGATGGAAGCGTTCGATGTTTGTCGATGGAAGCGTTTGATGTTTGTTGATGGAAGCGTTTGATGTTTGTTGATGGAAGCGTTCGATGTTTGTTGATGGAAGCGTTCGATGTTTGTTGATGGAAGCGTTCGATGTTTGTTGATGGAAGCGTTTGATGTTTGTTGATGGAAGCGTTCGATGTTTGTTGATGGAAGCGTTTGATGTTTGTTGATGGAAGCGTTTGATGTTTGTTGATGGAAGCGTTCGATGTTTGTCGATGGAAGCGTTTGATGTTTGTTGATGGAAGCGTTTGATGTTTGTTGATGGAAGCGTTTGATGTTTGTTGATGGACGCGTTGAATGTTTGTGGATGGAAGCGTTTGATGTTTGTTGATGGAAGCGTTTGATGTTTGTTGATGGAAGCGTTTGATGTTTGTCGATGGAAGCGTTTGATGTTTGTTGATGGAAGCGTTTGATGTTTGTCGATGGAAGCGTTTGATGTTTATCGATGGAAGCGTTTGAAGTTTGTTGATGGAAGCGTTTGATGTTTGTCGATGGAAGCGTTCGATGTTTGTTGATGGAAGCGTTTGATGTTTGTCGATGGAAGCGTTTGAACCTCTTTTGAGTTACAGTCTCTTTGCATATCTGGTTTAAAATGTCTCATTTTGCTGAGCCACGTTTATTTTTTATGAGAGTTAAGATGGGCACAGCCAGAAATGAGAAACTTAGTTGCCATGTAAGAAGACTTATCAACCAACACAGAACTGGAGTCGTCAGTCGCTGGACACTGCGGGAATTGTTGAGGAGGGGATATGAGCACCTATGGACATGTTCGGAGTGCAATGATGATGACCGGCAAATAGCTCAATAACGCATTTTATTTGTTATTTCTCGATTTAATCTAATTATATGGCGTACAAATATTAAAGTGTTATGGTTTGTGTGTTTCTGTTTGTCAAGTTCAGTCATAATGATAGCAGTAAATGCAGAGCATGAACCCATTTTACTTTAATTTTTATTTATTTATTTTTGTGTGTGGTAATTTGTGTTTTCAGAGCATTAGCGCAATGTCTGAGCAGAAAGCTATCAAGACTGACACAGCTGATACAGGATCCGCAGAAGATCAACGTACAAGCCTGGAAAAGAGATTTGTTTTTGATGCGCCCTTTCGAGCCGTCATTTTTGTCAAATAGTGAATATCTGGATAAATTAACATAAACGATCGTTAGCGAAATCTTAAGTGATCAGAAAAAGAAAAAAAACAACCCAAAAAAACCACTTGTCTGTGGACTATTTTTCCACCATTAAAAAAAATATATGTATTTGTTGAGTCTTCATCACTATATCACAATTTTCAATTTAAAAGATTATTTGACTTTATTTCTTTGTTTCACTGTTCTATGGCATCGTGGAGACCGCAACATGTACAGCAGATTTCAATTTTAAACTACTGACTAATTTGTGTCACCAGAAAATATTTTTTGTCCCATCACATATGATTTCAGTTATTTAGTCACAGAGTTCATGTATTTTATTTGTCCAATCAGAAAATAGTTTGTATGATTTGATGTGGGTTCTAGGGAAAGAAAAGGAAGGGGGGGGGGGGGTGTCTAATCAAATTACAAATCAACCACTGATAGAAGAGAATCCTAAGATTGAATACAATACCAATATATGTGCAATTTCACGGAATTTTCCTAGAGTAACGTGTAGTATATCCGTCAAATGAGATTTTATTGTTGGACATATCCTTTTATACCTTTCTAATATTTCACGTCTCTCACTTGAAACAGCCCACTGTACATAAGAGTGTCACGTTAGTCAGCGCAGTGACAGGTGTAGGGTCGTGTCATTTTGATTTGCATATTGGCATCTGTAAAATTCCGTGCCACGTAAAACGATGTCCACTTTGTGCGATGACTGTTGATATCTAGGGGTCGCCTCTAAAGGAGCCACAGTTTTCCATTTGGTGAAAAGTCAGGTAACCTTCGTCTCATGACCTTTCTTATTGATGTTCGGGACGTTTGTTGACCTTTATTGTTGATGTCCGGTACGTCTGATGACCTTTATTGTTGATGTCCGGAACGTCTGATGAGCTTTTCTGTTGATGTCTTTGGACATCTGATGACCTTACTGGTTGATGTCCGGAACGTCTGATGACCTTTATTGTTGATGTCCGGAGCGTCTGATGACCCTTTTTGTTGATGCCCGGGACGTCTGATGACCTGTCTTGTTCATGTCTGGAACGTCTGATGACCTTTATTTTTGATGCCCAGAACGTCTGATAACCTTTGTTGTTGGTGTCCAGAACGTCTGATGACCTTTATTGTTGATGTCCGGGACGTCTGATGACCTTTATTGTTGATGACCGAAACGTCTACTATTGCATCAACTCCTTCCAAAAGAAAGAAAGTTTAAATTTTAATATTAAAGGTACATAAAACAACGACTGACAAAAAAATGTAGATAACACAATCTGTAGTTGTAGTTAGTCGAAGGCCTCGGTATCACTGCAAAACGAATTAAAATCCATCATTACTCAACCGCCCGTGCCAGTGGAATCATCCCAATTAACATCTCATCGAAGGATCCAAACAAAGAAAAGGAGCCGCAGTCCCCCACCATAGTAGTCTCAGCACACGTAAAAAAAAAAAAAAATAAAGCGAAACCGTACCGAAAGTGAACGCAGCTATCTCTCCTTCGCCATACAATATGTGCGACTCATCGCAAGCCGGACTTGGAATATAAGGAAACGACAACAATGAACACTTTTCAGACACAGCCTTAACGGTTCCTGCCGCCTATCGGCCTTATTCACCGGAAGTCCCACACACAATCTGACGTTGAGCCAATGGGTAAGAGTCAAAAGGCAGCTGAATCTTTAATCCAGATCAATAAACTAAGCTAGATCAGACACCAGCGTGACACAATAATTTTGTAATACAGCGGAATAAATGTATACAAAATAAATTAGTACATATAAAGCTCGACACTACTCAGAACAAAGATATAACAAAGACAAATTAACTTGTTACAAAAAAAAACAAAAACAGTTGCAACATATTCTTCCCTAAGAATACGTTTACTTTATTGCATCATGTTATAAGTATAGTAGGGAAAGAAAACTAGATGGCAATGAAATCCAAACACTTCCTAAACATATAATGTATAGCCAATAAGGAGAAAAGCCCACGTGGAGCTGGATATATAATAAACATGAGAATAATTTTTTCATGCTTTTAACACACAAACAATTAAAGTACCAATGATCGATATATGAGATTGCCGAGGTAAAATATGTTCTAGCAAAAGAGAATGAGAGTTCAGATTCTGTGACTAATGAGAACGTTTTCCAATTAGACAAATGATTGTAGATTGTTGTGCTCTCCTCAAAAAAAGAAGACAGATTCAAGTCTATTATCATCATCATCATCGTGTGCCTTCTCCGCAAATGAAGGTTGGCTACCATGGATCGCCATTCTACTCTGTTTCTTGTTTTGATGGTGCAGGCTGTCATAGATTGACTTGACCATCTTTAACGGGTGATATTGGGGAAATCTAATCACATTTTGATATTGGTGAAATCTAATCACATTTTGATATTGGTGAAATCTAATCACATCTTGATATTGGTGAAATCTAATCACATCTTGATATTGGTGAAATCTAATCACATTTTGATATTGGGGAAATCTAATCACATCTTGATATTGGTGAAATCTAATCACATCTTGATATTGGTGAAATCTAATCACATCTTGATATTGGTGAAATCTAATCACATCTTGATATTGGTGAAATCTAATCACATCTTGATATTGGTGAAATCTAATCACATCTTGATATTGGTGAAATCTAATCACATTTTGATATTGGGGAAATCTAATCACATCTTGATATTGGTGAAATCTAATCACATATTGATATTGGGGAAATCTAATCACATTTTGATATTGGGGAAATCTAATCACATCTTGATATTGGTGAAATCTAATCACATCTTGATATTGGTGAAATCTAATCACATCTTGATATTGGTGAAATCTAATCACATCTTGATATTGGTGAAATCTAATCACATCTTGATATTGGTGAAATCTAATCACATCTTGATATTGGTGAAATCTAATCACATTTTGATATTGGTGAAATCTAATCACATCTTGATATTGGTGAAATCTAATCATCATCATCATCAAGTACAGAGCCTGCTGGCGTAGGTGATCATGTCTCTCCACAACTTTCGATCTCGACAGCTATTTATCATTTCTGTTGTTCACCTTCTGCCAAGCCATTCTCTTAAGCTGTCTGTTATTTTTTTCTCTTTGCTTCCCTCTATCTCTTCGTCCCTCAATTTTTCCAGTTGTTCTCTTCTCATTACATGGCCAAAAATGATGATTGTTTCTTCCTAATATTGGAAATTAGTCTCTTTTTGCTTTGACCTCTCTCAGAACATCTTCATTACTCTTCTTAGCTGTCCATGGTACTCTCAACATTCTTCTGTAAAACCACATTTCTACAGACTCCAGTAATTTTCTTGTCTGTTGTCCTATTGTCCATGATTCGCATCCATATGTTAAGACTGGCTCTACATAAAAGAACTCTTTTTCTTGTTAGAAATCTAATACCTTGTTCAATTATCTAAAAATTAATATATAATATGTTATATGTTAGATAAATATAAATACGTAGATTGATTCTTAAAACCAAGAAAAGTTTTGTCTCTGAAATCTCTTCAGTTGTGTCGATAAAAAGCTTCCGAACAGAAAGAGGGTAATTGATGTACAAGTGTACATTGTTATGGTTATGGCTATGGTTATGGAAGGTCCCGGTATCACTGCAAACGAATTAAAATACATAATTGCTCAACCGCCCGTGCCAAGGGAATCATCCGAATTAATGTCTCATCTTCCAAACAAAGAAAGGTAGCTGCAGTCCCCATCATAGTAGTCTCAGCACACGTCAAAGATATAAGGCGAAACCCGCACAGAAAGTGAACACAGACATATGCTCCCCGTCATACGATATCATCACTCATCGTAAGCAATCGAAATATCGAAACACGATTAAAAAAAAGATAAAACGCACAGCTCACGGTGTGCACAGAGCACTAAACTCAGTAGCTCCATCAGCAAGTCGGACTTGGAATATGAGGAAACTACAACAAGGAACACTTTTCAGACACAACCTTTAACAGTTCCTGCCACCTATCCGCCATATTGACCAGTATTCCAATGATGGCGTATATTGCAATCAACACAGAACACACTATTGCGTACACTGTAGAGGATTTCTGATCACATGCAATGTAATCCGCTTCACAGGCGAAGAACTCAACAGTTATATAAGCGTACAATGTTTCTATCATCATTGTTGATGTTTCATTTTGACTTTCATTCTAATTCCCATTTTTTTTTTTGCACATAATTATTGTGGCCTCGAAGTAAATCACAGAGTGATACAATCATTTTGGTGCCTGTTTTTGGGACTGATTTTCTATGTCACTATCGGATCTCCTAAATTGTAAACAGCTGCCTCCTATGACTTCAGGCTTTAGAACGGATTTGCGTCACTGTAGACGGACATTCCCTCATCTGCTATACGCCCGTTCCAGCAACTAAGAAAGTGTTCATGGTAATCGTTGATACTGTTATATTGAACATGTGTTTTGAAAAAAAAAAGTAGGCGCTCATGATGACCACTTCCGGGTCGCTGTAAGTGTCGCTTCCGATGACAAAATCTCCATGCGACCCATGGTTGATTAGCCTCCCCAAAGAAACGCTGTCAAAACAAATGTAGTCAGGCTTCTAAAAAAAGTAAAGTACCCCTGTCACGCCAAGTGGGGTATAGGGAATAGGGTGTTAGTGACCATAAATTGTACAGACCTTCGGCACATGATTTTTGGGGTAATGTGGTCGGTATTACGCCCGTGCCGCTTCACTTTCCCAGAAAAAAATCCGGTACCCATTAAAGGCTGGGTGAACCCGGAAGCCCTCGGTTGAGATCGAACCCTACCCCTTGTCTTTTGTAGTCCAGTTCACTAGCCACTGAGCTATCGCGGCTCCCCAGTCAGGCTTCTACTTCGGTGATAAACACGATCCAACCGTAGTCCAGCTGGTGACGTACTTGAAGCCGAACACAGACCATACATCATATCCTCTTGTGAGCTATACCTGTAATCACATGTCCACTCTGTGCAATGATTGTCGATATCTTGGATCACCTCTAGAGTAGTTTTCAATTTGGTGAAAAGTCTGATGAGCTTTCTTGTTGATGTCCGGAGCGTCAATTATTGCTCCAACTCCCTCCAAGTGAGATGAAATTTAAATGCTAGTCTAAAACGTCACATAAAGAAGTAACTGACAAACACTGGCAGATACCACGATCTGGCATTGTGTCTATGTGGATGAGACTATTGGCTGCTGAATATTTAATCAATAAATTAAGCAAATGCATACACCAACGTGACATAGTAATGTTTTGGAGAGTAATAAATGTGTACAAAATATAAATCTCGACATAAATCACAACAGAGATAAATCAAACATAAATTAACTTGTTACAATTTTACTGGTCTATTTATTTACACGTTACAAGATTATAAAATTGTGAAGAAGAACAAGTACTTGATCTACAAGTCCCTCTTCACCCGTTTCAGCTCTAAAGAAAAGTGTCAGATTTTACGACAACATTTCGCCATAATCGTTGTGTTCCTGAAAGTTTTGTTTACGGCTACGTAAATAATAAAGTTACCAATACTGTTGACGCACATAAAAAAGTCTTTACACAAATCGAACACAAAATATATAGACCTGTCATTGAGAGCAGGAATCCTAGCGATGTATTCTATGACAAACCCAAAGCCGCTACACGCGATGTACAAGATGCAGATGCTGAATAACGTTGTGGTTGTTCTGGAGACTGATTTGTTGGACGATTGTTTGTTGGTTGTTGAAGTTGATGTGAGTTGTCTGCGCTTGTTTGTGATCACTGTGACCTTAACCCCAATCACAAATGAACCCAACATAACCAGAACAATTGGCAGCGCCCCTGTATAGTAATTAATCAAATCAGCAAACATTTGATAGAATCCGCTCCTGACGTCACTGTGATACCGTTCTGTGGTATAAAACAGACCCACAGAAATGCCTTGGACGGTGGCTTGTCTAAAACCGAGGCACAAAAAATAATGGTAGACGACGATAATTAAACTCTCAATGATAAGACAAGATATCACAACCATTGTCCGTACCGGGGTCACGACTCTTGTGAATGTTAAAGGTGTGAATATCGCAAGTAATCGTTCTGCTGTGATAAGTACAGGGATCAACAGTGAGCAGTGAAGGCCTACAGTATATAACATTGCGAACATCACATAGACGATGTAAAATATATAATTTATTATCTCTGAGAACTGTAAAACTTGGGGCACGCTTACGAATATAACATTTCTAGGAAAATTGTTCAGACCAATCAAAAACATGATATCTGATAATGCGAGGGATATCAATAAAATATGTGAAGCCTTGGTAAAGTTTTTTTTGACAATTATTGCAGTGCTGCTGACGTTTGCTGCAATGCCAACGAGACCAGTTATTGGGAAAATGACAAAGTAAAACGCCCATCTCATCTTTATGTTGGTTTCATCACTGGCAAGGGCGGTAAGTCTAACCGACTGTGTTACAGATAACCCGTGGGTCGTCGTATTCGCCATCAATTGTTTGAGGGACGAGTAGCGAAGCTGGGAATCGTTCGATTTTCAGTGACAGGATGGAGGGTTCGAACCAAATCCTCCAGTCAACTCAGCTGAAGAAAATGGGCACCTGACTAATAGTTAGTAAAGGTAAGGAATGCGGGGAGAGATGATGTGACCGCAAGATGTGCCCAAGAGGAGAGGATGTTCCACATTCCACTCCCCGACGACAGCAATGCTATGGGGATACCTTTACCCACCTCAATATTTCAATAAATGCATTTTCTCTACTAGACAGAGAGCCCACTGCTCACATCGATATACATGTAAGACTAGCTGGTCCTATACTCCTAGACTGTGGCGTGATTTATAGATGACACAATTGACTTGAGTTATCTATAGCTAGAGTAGACGAAAGATGTCACATTTCAGTGATTCATCTGTAGATGTTGTAAATAAGCTCTGAGTTATCTCCCTCTTCATCAATGTAGACGCAGTGAGCACAAATTACAGCGACCGTTCTCTGCCCGCCATATTGAATAACGTAGTCATATAAACAAACACATTGGCCTTTCTTGTGACGCTGTTTATCGATAAGGAAAAGATCGATTGAAGGATGACAGAAACTCTCAAACGTTTGACACAAAACAGATATGTCCGCCCATAAGTCAAACAGTCAGAAGTGTAGGCTAAAGGCAGACACTAATATTGTTATAGAATATCACAATACAAAGTTACACAAACATCTTCACATATAATTAAAAAAAATAAAAAATAAAAACTAGGAAGGAATAAAGTAGGAAAAAGGGAATAATAAATTCTAGTTGTAGAATACAAGAAAAACAGGGACCTATCTATATTGAATTACAATTATGCATGGTTCTAGCTAGCGGATATTTCCTTTAATTTTTTATTTAACCCACACCCGTTATAACAAAAACAAAACAAAAATAAATTCTGCCCATGCGGTTACTGGAACGAAAACTCGGTGAGCGAAGGAGCAGTTCATTCCGATAGGCGTGGCCAAACTTCACTGACGAGATTTCATCGACATTTCACTTCACTGTAAAGAATTCATCTATCTGTTTCCTCTTCAAAGAATTCTCTTCACTCAGTGGTAAATACGTTTCCGATGTACAGAGCATTGTCTTGAGCGTCAGTAGTACCTCAATAAAACTCAATTAGGAGAAATTAGCGTGTTTCTGAGCGTTACGGCGTTTCATCTTGGTGATATAATTCTGTGTTTTTCGGAACAAGACATGCCGGGGCATGATAACGATTTTATAAAATGGTTCAGTTTCGACCAGGACAAAAAATCAACCAATTCATCACCTACTATTGCTATTTCCTCGGAGTTCACACAGCGCCATTTCTTTTCTGAGCGCACAAACCACTTTAGCTATAGCGGAACGGGAATTATGGGAAGTCCATACACAAAAATAGTAGTTGTGTCGTATCTGCAAATGTGTCCAGTTTTAGATTTTGCTGTTAAGAAAATATGTGAAGATTTCGGTCAACGTTTCTTTTGTATTTTCCAGATGTTTATTTGGAAAACGAACTTCTTGAAGATAAAATAATGAATACAAATATTGTATTCTTTATTAACCGTGTTATCACTTCGTGACGATAATATTCTCACAAGTTGCCACGCCTTGATACACATATCGATCGTTCTCACCTCAGGGTGTAGTGACAAGATGTAGACGCTGCTGAAATAGATAACTTTACTACCCGAATTGATCTCTCTCACTGCCCTAGCTTGCAACAAAGTAGTCCTTGTAGGGATTCGGGTGGGAATGGAATGTGGGTAGGGGAGAATTCTAGAATGTTCTAGAGAAAATGGAAGACTTTCTTTGAAATTGATTTCAAAAACACACATTTGTTGAAAATGTACACTTTAATCGTTTAATTAGGGGACAAACATATACAGATCATGGAATAGTCATTGGACTGCCATAGAACAAACATGTGAGACTCATATGACAGCCGTAGGACATTCTCTCTCTCTCTCTCTCTCTCTCTCTTTCTCTCTCTCTGCGATCAAGACTCAATCAGAGTATGATTCCAGACTCTCTCATGAAGGCAGCTGTCTGTTTAAGCGAATCGATTGCTCCATATAGTTTCTCTTCCAGGGAGGTGTGCGTGAACCACTTTGCTCTTCTCAGGTCTGTATACTGGGGGCAATCCTGTAGAACATGTTTTGTAGTCATATTGTCCAGTGTACAGTGGCATAGGCTGGTTGTACCTATTTTGAATTTGGTGAACATGTGAATTCTCATTCTATTATGGCCAGTGCATAGGCGAAGTAGGATGACTTGATCCTTCCTTGATAGTTGGTGGTATCCGTCACTCTCGTTATGCTTTGGGTGTTCTCGTTTCCATTTTTCATGAAATTGATCCTTAAGGATGGATTTGGCTTCATCATAACTGAGCGGATGGTTCTCTTGTGGTAATCTCCCTCCCTCTTTAGCTAATTTGTCTGCGCGTTCGTTCCCGTGTATATTACAGTGTGATGGTATCCACTGAATGACTACTCTCTGGAAGTTACTGCATAGTTGGTCCAGGGTTGTTCTCAAGTCATCTAGTTCATTGCTCTCGGGGCTTTTTAGAGCTGATAATACTGACAGTGCATCAGTCAGAATCACCAATTTATTGTGCATGTTATTTTTGTGTTGAGTAGCCAGTGTTGCAGCATCTCTGAGGGCCTCAGTTTCTGCTTTAAAGTTGTTTGAGAATTTTCCAGTAGCTATTGACTTGGTGATCTCGTCCTGATTATTCAGCGTCAAGAACACACCTCTCCCTCCATTTCTGGTGGCATTTGTAGCAGAGCCATCTGTGTATATGTGGGACCAAGAGTCCTGTGGGTAGGTATCGTGTATGTGTTTTTCTGCCACGTGTTTTCTTTCTGTGTCTGATTGTGTGCCTTTTTTAATGATTCCTGTTATATTCTCCTTAAGTTCTGGTATTTTATGCTTTCCATGAGGAGACATATCAGATGGGCCCAAGGGTTTCGATATTGTTGGGAAAGTACTGGGTCTCCAGTAGTTAGTTCATTGGCAATTGCAGCGAAGTTGCTCCTCTTAAGTCGTACAATTCCGGAACCAGATATTCTTTGGTGCATGGGGTGGCTAAGGAGCCTTCTATATTTCTCCGCTTGTTGCAATACTTTAGTGACCCGTCTGTCATCTAAGGGTTGTAAACCTGTTACTGTTTCTAGAGTCTTGATAGGTGTAGATTTCATAGCACCAGTGATGATACGGGCAGCTTGGTTCTGTGTTCTGTTAATTTTGCTAAGGTGTGATTTGGAAGCCATAGCCCAAGCTGTGACTCCATACTTTAGAACTGGCCTGACTCTTCATACGTATAGTCTTTTCAAAATATTGGTGTCTGCCCCCCCCCCCCCCCCGGATCCCCCGAGTCCGTTCCTGCCAATTTCTTCAATATATTCGTTCGTTTTCTGGCTTTTTTCCTTGCTCTGTCTATCTGATTTTTCCAAGTCATTCTGCGATTCATGGTGACACCAAGATATGTTGGGTATTGGTCAATAGGGAGTGTATAGTCTTTTATCTTCAAGTTTGCAGAGAAATTGCAAGTGAGAGAGGCTGAAAATTGTATATGTAGTTTTTTTTCGTTGATTGGTAAGAACCAGGTGTTCGTCCATTTTTCAAGTTCACCTAGGGCATCTTGCATCCTGGGTCCAGCCACCGACATACTTTCTGTAGGACATTCAAAGACAAGTCTTAGCACAATCATAAGACAATTATAGGACAATCATAGATCAACCAATCATACGACAGTCATAGACAAGTCAGAAGACAATCATATGCAAGTCATAGTGCAGTAATAGGAAAGTCATAGGACAGTCATTGGCGAGTTATAGGACAGTAAGAGGTAAGCAAGAGGACACTCATAGGCGAATCATAGGACATACATAGGCAAGACATAGAACAGTAATAGACAGGCCATAGGACACACATAGGTGAGGTATAGGACTGTAATGGACAAATCATCGATCAGTCATAGGCAAATCGTATGACAGTCACAGGCAAGTCATATTACAGCCATTGACAAGGAATAGGACAGTCGTAGACAAGTTAAAGGATATTCACAGGACTGTCAAAGCTGATACTAAGGACAGTTATGGGAAAGTCATAGGACATCCATATGTGAGTCATAAAAAAAGACATAGGTAAGCCACAGGACACACATGGGGGAGTCATAGAACAGTCATAGACAAATCATAGACTAGTCATAGTTGTTGTTGTTGATGGATAGCCACGAGTTGATACGAGCTTGTTTGCCCTTTGACTCTTAAGATGTGGCGGGTCGTAATGGCTTTCTTGACATTCCCGGCTCTTACTGGAGGTTGGAGGTCGTCTGTCCCAGGCGAAGCTGGGAAACTACTAGTCCAGCCCAGAGGTACTGCAATACTGGGTCCTCTATATCAGTAACAGCCACCACTACAGGGAACACGGCGATCCTAGCTTCTGTTAGCCAGTCTGGTTTGACGCAGACTGTTACCGGGGGAGACCACGAGGAGGTAGAACTGCTTGGTCTTGGTCGGCTGATGGTGCGCCGGCCCTGCTATTGCGACCGCAGGTCGCAGGCGCTTATGCTCCCCCAGACTAGTCATAGGAAAATCATAGGATACTGATAAACAAGTCAGAGGTGAATCATAGAACATTCATACGTAAGTCATATAATAGTCAAAGGCAAATCATGTAACAGTCATAAGCGAGTCATAGGCAAATCATAGGACAATCAGAGGACAGTCATGGGACAGTCATAGGCAAATCATAGGACAGTATTATACAAATCATAGGCCAGTCGTTGACAAGTCATCTGACGGTCATAGACATGTCATAGCACAGTCATAGGATTGTCGTTGACGAGTTATAGGACAGTCATAGTACAATTATAGGTCAACCATATGACAGTCATATGCAATTCATAGAACAGTAACAGGCAAGTCATAGAACAGTTGTTGAAAAATCATATGACAGTCATAGACAAGCCATAGCACAGTCATAGAAGAGTCATAGGCGAGTCATAGACAAGTTAAAGAGGAGTCACATATAAGTCATATATATATATATATATATATATATATATATATATATATATATATATATATATATATATGACAATCATATAACAGTCATTAACAAGTCATAGGACATTTACAGACAAGTCATAGGACATTCATAATACTGTCATAGGCAAGGCATATGACAATCATAGGCGAGCCAAAGGACAATCATAAGGCATTCATATGGAAGTAATAGACAAATCATAGGACATTCATAGATACGTTAAAGAGCAATCATAGGACAATCAAAGCCATGTCTTAGGATAGTCATAGTCAAATCGTTGGACAGTCACAGGCAAATTTTAAGACAGTCATAGACAAGTCCGAAGAAGTCACAGACAAGTCATTGGACAGTCACAAGCAAGTCATAGGACAGTCTTAGATAAATTATATGACAGTATTATAATGGTCAAATGACAGTCATTGTCGAGTCATACGACAGTCATATGACATTCAAAGGACAGTCAAAGGCAAGTCAAAGGATAGTCATAAGCAGGTCATAGGGCAATCATAAGCGAGTTATTATGTCAGTAATAGTCGTGTCATAGGACAGTCATAGGCGAGTCAAATGACAGTAAAAAACAAGTATATAGGACAGTAATAGACAGATCATAGGATAGTCACAGGACTGTCATAGACCAGTTATAGGACAGCCATAGACAAGTCATAGGACAATCATAGACAGGTTTTATGACAGTCATTTGCAATTCATAGGATTGTCATAGTCAGGTCATAGGACATTAATTGGCCAGCCATATATAAATCATATGATAGTCATAGGACAGTCATAGGCAAGTCATAAGGCAGTCATAGACAAGTCAATGGATAGTCATAGACAAGTCGTATGACAGTTATTAGGCGAGTCTTATGACAGCTATTGGAGGATCATAGGTCAGTCATATATAAGTCATAGAACAGTCGTAGGTCAGTCATAGGACAGTCATAATACAGTTATAGACAAGTCATAGGACAGTCATTGATAAGTCATATGTCAGTCATATGCAAATTATAGGATAGTCATTGACAAGTCATATGGCAGTCAGAGACCAATCATTAACCTCTCTCTTAAGCTATCTTGTATATTTTCTCTTTGCTTCTCTATTATCTCTTCGTCCTTCAATTCTCCCAGTTGTTACAATATATACCAGCAGCTCCCTTCTCACTACATGGCCAAAAAATGATGATTGTTTCTTTCTAATATTGGAAATTAGCTCTCTTTTTGCTTTGGCCTCTTCCAGAACGCTTTCCCTACTCTTCTTAGCTGTCCATGGTATTCTCAACATTCTCTTGTAAAACCACATATCTACAGCCTCCATTGACTTTCCGGTCTGTTGTCCATGATTCACATCCATATGTGCAGATCGGTTGTACATAATATTTAAGAACTTTTTTCTTGTTTCCATCGTCAAAAATGGATTGCACAGCATCTTCTTCATTTTTTCAAAAGAAGAAAGCTTCTTCTGCCTGAACTATTTTGCATCTCACCTCTGTTGTACATCTACCATCTGATGTTATTACTATTCCCAGATATTTAGATTTATTATATTTTTCCTGATATGTTCTTTAAATAACGCGGTTGTTGAGTTCATTCAGCCTTTGGGGGCCGATTATTTTTTATGGAACAGTGGGGCGACCTTCTCGGTGATGTCAGCATCACACGTACATGTATTGACGCTTCTTTAAAAAATGCAGACACTAATAATGTATTCCCTAATCACTCGTGGTTGGATACAAAAAGATACCCCTGCGGTGTAGAAATGGGTACCAGGGTTCATTCTCTGGGAAGGTCAGGAATGGCGCCTCACTCATGAGTTACGATGCCTGAGGCGACACTAGACAGGAGTCTCCGAGCACATATGGATAGACGGTCGAACACACATGGGTAAAAACCTGCATGCTAAGACGCCGATTCAAGTCTCGTATCTATACCTTTACCCTAATCACACACATCTAAACGGATATCATTTACTAATTTGGAGACACAGTCCCTGACAGTAAGAGAGCTGGAAACTGTCAGCGGCTAATGGATGATGGCTTGTGCCTGGATCAGTGATGCAGAACAATCTAGACCATACTCCACTTCTTCGTTGTGCTTCTAGAAACAGACAAACCAACCTAGTCTGGCCAAGCGAGTAGGGATCGAAGAGGGAAGGCAACCCTGTACTCGAAAACACTGTATTGAAGTTTGATGTGTGTGGTCGAGAGGCGTAGACATCACAGTTCTATTGCTAACCATAACACAACACATCTATACCCACTTAACTCTTTCAGTACGGAAGCTTTTTTTTTTTATCAATGCAGCGGTGGAGATTTCAGAGATAACATTTTTCTTGGTTTTAAGAATCAATCTACATATATATATATTTATCTAACATATAACATATTATATATGAATTTGTAGATAATTGTACAAGGTATTAGATTTCACCAATATCAAGATGATACAAAACATGTAAAATGAATATGGTTTGATGACAGCTCACACTAATCAAATTGAGAGTGACGCACTATGCGGCGAAAGGTACGCAGTTTTAATCAGCATGGCGCACAGTGCGTCGAAACGTATGGAAAGAGTTAACGTCCTAGTAAGGACAGACGACAAAGAGGCCTTTCCATTTCTAGTTCAGCGGTCATCGGGCGAACATCAGAAGGAGAAAAAACGATTTGCTTTTCTTAAGTTGTTTAAACCAGTTAGCTCTGTTCCATTCTCTACAATTTTGAGAACCCACGATCAATGTACAAGATGAGAACCGTCCTTGTGGCAATCTTCACATCCCGCTTGTCAGCGCGAGCTAGTGCTCACGAATCACTGCACTCTAATGTTGGTCGATACAAACTGGGCGTCGCTGGTTTCCGACGGGAGGCTCCGCCCTCCTGATCTGATCTTTTCAAACCAAACTCGTCTCTTGGTGAGTTAACATGACCTCCTTGGCTGAGTTCTTGAATCTTTTGGAGATCTTTTCTTCAACTGCGCTGATGTCTTCAATTTTTTGAAGATATTTTCTTCAACTTCGCTGATGTCTTAAATCTTTCGGAGATCTTTTCTTCAACTTCACTGATGTCTTCAATCTGTTGGAGATCTTTCTTCAACTTTGTTGATGTCTTCAATCTTTTCTTCAACTTTGTTGATGTCTTCAATATTTTCTTCATCTTTGCTGATGTCTTCAATATTTTCTTCATCTTTGCTGATGTCTTCAATATTTTCTTCATCTTTGCTGATGTCTTCAATATTTTCTTCATCTTTGCTGGTGTCTTAAATATTGTGGAGATCTTTTCTTCATCTTTGCTGATGTCTTAAATCTTTTGGAGATCTTTTCATCAACATAGGTCTTTTCCCTTGTGACGGCCGTCACGTTGCCGCCAGAGACCCAGTAGCTTCTTTTAAGATAGTCGTTAGGGTTATTTATCCTGTTGGTGACAACGTGTGCTCAAAGCATGGATATGAACTATAGAACGTTCATTTTGCTCTGAAGACTTTTATTTTACCCTTTCTTAGGTTTAGATCTGCTTGTCTGGAGAGTCTTTCATTAACAATTATTGAGACACAGGATTCACTGTTCACAATTATAAAGTATCAAGATTCACTCATCACTAGAAATGTTGAGAAACAAGATTCTTGTTTTTCTGTGTTTTCTCATTTTTCGTGTGCTCTTTATGGGACTTCGTTACAAGATGTTCTCCATCTTGAGACACAGTGAACACCTCAACACACGTTTGGTCGGCACTAAACTAGATTCACTCATAGCTAACAAAGTCGACTGAAATAAAGAAAAATTCACTAATCACTATCAAGTGCTGAGTAACAAGATTCACTAATCACAATCAGGTGCTGAGAAATAAGATTCACTAGTCACTATCAAGCGGTGAAAAACAAGATTCACTAATCACTATCAAGTGCTGAGTAACAAGTTTCACTAATCACTATCAGGTGCTGAGAAATAAGATTCACTAATCACTATCAAGCGGTGAAAAACAAGATTCACTAATCACTATCAAGTGCTGAGTAACAAGATTCACTAATCACTATCAGGTGCTGAGAAATAAGATTCACTAATCACTATCTTCTTCTTCTTCTTTTCTCTTTCACTGATACCTAAAAGGTGTCGTGGTTTATATCATTTGTCGTTCTTGTGCTGCTCGAATTGTCTGAATTAGTGATTTTCCTTTGTTGTTACATGTCTCTGTCACTGCATCTATCCATCTTCTTCTGGGTCTTCCTCTTGGTCTTTTTCCATGCATTCTCGAGAAGAACGCCCTTGATGGTGATTGGTGAGGATTCATTCTGACCAGGTGGCCAAACCATTTAAGTTGTTGTTGTTCTATATATTCCTGGCAGGGTTTTGTTCCTACCATTTTTCTTATGGTTTCATTTGGTATTCTATCTCTTCTTGTGTTGTTTGTTACTTTTCTCAAGCATCGCATCTCACATGTATTGATCTTTCTTAAATGTGATTTAGAAAGGGTCCATGTTTGACTTTCATAGCACAAAGTTGGTATGAAGATGCTATTTATCATTTGTTGTTTAGCTGGCATAGAAATGTTTGGATGTCTTAACAATGGTGAAAGCTGGTATGTGACAGCATTTGCTTTTTGTATTCTCATGTCAATTTCTCTGTCTAATTTTCCATCTTCTGTGAACATTGTGCCTAAATACTTGAATTCCTCTACTTGTTTTATATCTTTGTCTTTGATCTTGATGTTTAATGGGTGTCTTAATTTGCTTATTCTTATAGCCTCTGTTTTTGCTGTGTTAATTTTCATACTGTAGTTTGTGCAGCTTTTATCTAGAGATGTTAAATGCTGTTGTAGCAGGTTTTCATCCTCGTATATTAGGCATTGGTCATCTGCGAAGAGTAGCTCATTGATGTTGGAGTTTTCTACCTCTATGTTATTATTTGATTTGTCCTTGTTGTTGGTTGTATCACTATCAAGCGGTGAAAAACAAGATGCACTAATAACTATCAGATGCTGAGAAAGAAGATTCACTAGTCACTATGAAGTGCTGAGTAACAAGAATCATTAATCACTCTGAAGTGCTGAGTAACAAGATTCACTAATCACTATGAAGTACTGAGTAATAAGATTCACGAATCACTATTAAGTGCTGAGTAACAAGATTCACAAATCACTATCAAGTTCTGAGAGACAAGAAAATTCACTAAACTAAACTTGACTAAACAAAACTAAACAACTAAATTAAACTAAACTAAACTAAACAACTAAATTAAACTAAACTAAACTAAACTAAACAACTAAATTAAACTAAACTAAACTAAACTAAACAACTAAATATATTACTGTTCCAGAAAATGTGAAACAAAAGATTTATAGTGCACACATTCTCTGTACTATAGTAATAAAGACACTTTCTCATGTTGGAATGTCCTTTGTGTCAAAGATGCAATGTGAGAGCTGAGAACAGCCAGTGCCTGACAGCTAAAAGCTGCTGAAAGAATCAGCAAATCAGAGCTGACGATAACCACACAAGATGGCGCTACCAAAACAAATTTCAAAGCATCAGTGTGGCTAAAAATAACAACAAAGACAGAAGAAAACAAATAAAGTATGCTCTGGCTACCTCAGATGTGTCAGGTCAAAGTAGATGCACATACTGTACTTTGGGTGTGATGTAACATAATAAATACTCCTTTCAAGGCGAAGAGAAAAAAAACCCATAAAAAATGTTATTTCATAGTGAGAATATAAACTTTTAATTTGACAATACTGTAGATGTATTTAATAAAATTAATGGATTTGTAATGTTATTTCATAGTGAGAATATAAACTTTTAATTTGACAATACTGTAGATGTATTTAATAAAATTAATGGATTTGTAATGTTATTTCAGTGAGAATGTAAACTTTTAATTTGACAATACCGTAGATGTATTTAATAAAATTAATGGATTTGTAATGTTATTTCATAGTGAGAATGTAAACTTTTAATTTGACAATACCGTAGATGTATTTAATAAAATTAATGAATTTGTAATGTTATTTCAGTGAGAATGTAAACTTTTAATTTGACAATACCGTAGATGTATTTAATAAAATTAATGAATTTGTAATGTTATTTCAGTAAGAATGTAAACTTTTAATTTGACAATACGGTAGATGTATTTAATAAAATTAATGGATTTGTAATGTTATTTCCAGATATTTAAATTATCAGGTTAGAAATAAACATAAATAATAGATCTCTGTGTGTCTCCTTGTTTGATATATTCTTCTTTACCGTCCTCATTTGCTTTTCAGCGTCGAGGGGAGATATAATTTGCGGTATTTTGCTCTTCTGCTGTTATGTTTCATAATGCTTCTAATATTCCATCGACCCATCTTTTTTATGGTCGACTCTTGGACCAGAACACAGTGCAATGTTTTAACGGGTTCAATGAGAGTGAATCTGGCAGACTCTAAATGTGATGTTCTGTCTGTGGGGGCGATCAACACACTTAACCTGACAGCTGACTTCATGTGAGAGTCTGGAATCCTACTCTGATTGAGTCCTGATCGCAGAGAAAGAGAGAGAGATATTCCATCAATCCATTGTTTTCGTGGTCGACCCTTAGGTCTGGTTTTCTCCCAACGCTTATTGAAGGCTCATTGTGTTGTTTTCATCATTCTGCCTCGTCACGTGGCCAAACCATTTTATCTGTTGTTTCTTTACATATTCTATCTATGGCAGGGGTTATTCCCAGCTTTTTTTCTCAGTTCTTCATTTCTGATCTTGTCTCTCAGGCTGTTTCCTGTCATTGTTTGAAGCAGTGGTGGCCAACTTGAGGTTGCCCGAGGGCCGGATTAAAGCCAAGGCCAAGACCCGCGGGCCACACTTAAGAATATCGTCAAAAATAACAGTAGGGACCTATGCGATATAGTAATATATAAATAATGCTTGCACTTTGACTACATATTTGATTTGTAACAAATCCATTAATTATTCATTTTAAAATTACCTTTAATGTCTCAGTGCGACGATTGTGACTTGTCACAGCTTTCCACCAGAGATTTGAAGTCCACTTCCATTTTTGACGTGGCGATTCGGAGAGTATGGGACAATGTCGAATCGGTCATTCTGTTCCTGGTCTTAGATTTAATTAACTTCATGGAAGAGAATGTTGTCTCGCAGAGATATGTGCTGCCGAATATAGAGCACATCTTTAGTGCCCATTTTCTCAGACACGGGTAACGTTCATTTGGTAGCAATTTCCAGAAGTCAGCTCCTAATGCCTTTACAGTACTGAGGAAGGGGTCACACTGAAGGTCACACAACTCTAGTTGAAGATCTGATGGCTGGCACTCCACTGTGCACTTAATTGGGTTATTAAAAAGTTCCGTTTGCGGACGAAACATTTCAAAATCTTGAAATCGTCGATCAAATTCACAAATCAAATGTTCAATGTCAGCTGCGTACTTACTGAAGTTTGCACTTTCTATCTCTGACAACAACTGCTTACAACTTGAAAAATGGAACAGATCATTTTTTTGCAAAGAAAGTCTAAATAGATTCAGCTTCTTTTTAAAACCATCAACATATCCCATCAATTGAAAAATGGTTTGCTTTTCCCCTTGTAGCTGCAAATTCAATATGTTCAAATGTTGTGTGATGTCTGTGAGATATGCCAGATTATGAAGGAAATTAATGTCTTTGAGTGCATGTTGAAGATCAATGGAGCATGGTAAGTTCTCTCGCAGGAAGTCATAAATGTCATTCTTCAGTTCAAAAAATATTATTAAACATTTCCCTCGACTAAGCCATCTTACTTCTGTATAAAGCAGGAGATCACCGTAGCTAGAATCTACTTCCTCTAAAAATGATAAAAACTTCCTGTGATTTAAAGACTGGTGTCCTCCTCTTATCAAATTTGTTATTTTCACAACAGTAGCCATGGTGTCTTTTAGATTTATGGACTTTGCACAAAGGGCCTCTTGATGAATTATGCAATGCAATGTAGGTACGTTAATTTTGTTTTGCTTTAGAAGTCCAACAAAACCAGTATTTGAACCAATAAAAGCTTTGCAACCATCAGTACACACTGCAGACAACTTTCCAAAACCACCTACTTCATCTACGGCACTATGAACTGCAGAAAATATGTCTGTCCCTCTACAAGTGTCATGCAAAGAGCAAACTTTCAACAATTCTTCAATAACAGTAAAATCCTCCTGGATAACTTTAACAAAAATAAGAAGCTGGCAAGTGTCAGTGATGTCAGTACTTTCATCAATCGCGAGCGAAAAATATGAGCAGTTTTCAATACAAGATTTTAAACTTTGAGACAGTTGCAGACTGATGTCTTCTGTTCTTCTGGCTACAGTTTGTTTTGAAAGAGGCACAGATTCAAATTCTTTGGCTATTTTTTCTTGACCGAATGCCTTTGCCATTTGAATCGCACATTTCTTCACAAAATTTCCGTCAGTAAAGGGTTTTTTAGATTTTGCAAGCTCATAGGTAACTGTATATGATGCAATGATCGATGACTCTTTAATTTTATTGCCCTTTGTATACATACTTTGCTGTTGATTCAACTTTGTCTTCAGCTGTTCAACCAAAAGCTTCCTAGCTTCAATGCTATGTTTCTCATACATGTTTTGATGATGTGTGGCATAGTGCCGTTTTAAATTATATTCCTTCAAAACGGCTAACACTTGAACGCAAATTAAGCACTGAGGTTTACTATCCTTATTGAAGATGAACAAATAATCTAATTCCCATTCAGGTTTAAATATGCGATTTTCACAATCAACTTTTCTACGTTTTAACATGATTTAATACAAAATCTCACATCAAAGTTAAAAGTCACAGAATGTTGGTCCACTATCGAAAATAAGTCCAGATTTGACAGTTATACACAGACTTGTGTTTGACAATGAAATCAAAAGATTGTGACCAAATAAACACGTTGCAGTCATTTTATGGACAAGACAAGACGATGGGATCAAAGGGAATGAAGGCGAACAGTGAAACATTTTGAATGTAACTTCAAAGACAGAATTAGAGCTACGAAGTCCCCTCACCCCTGTCCCTCCCAACCTCATAACCCCTTACCGCGAAATGAAAGAGCCACCACAAGTCCAGACGACAAATGTTGAGCCAAAGATCTGACGCTATCACCGCACTGACAATAAAGCAACTTTGCGGTACCAACTCGAAGCAAAGACTTTGAATATTGTCGGCACCATTAGTTGTGCAGTGTGTGTGTGTGTGTGTGTGTGTGTGTGTTATTTGAAATTATGTTGCCAATCTAGCTGTTGCGAGAAATTGACAGAGATTTTCAAATTGTGTATTCTTGAACGATAGAAGAGTTAACTCCGACACGGATTAAAACCAGGAGAAATCCGCTATTAGGGGTAAAAAATGAAGTAAGTCCGTGGAGCTTCGCGGGCCAAGAAAACTAGGCTGGCGGGCCGGATCCGGCCCGCGGGCCGCCATTTGGCCACCCCTGGTTTGAAGTATGGCCATATCAATAGTTGAGTCATTTATTGAATAATTTTTGGGGCATGTTAAAAGACACAACAGTCTAATAAAAGTAATATTGGAAGGAAAAATACAAGGTAAAAGAGGCAGAGGCAGACCAAGACTAACATGGACGAGTAACATCAAAAGATGGACAAGTCAATCTATGACAGCCTGCACCATCAAAGCAAGAAACAGAGTAGAAAGGCGATCCATGGTAGCCAACCTTCATTGCAGAGAAGGCACTCGATGATGATTTATTGAATAGAGTTACATCCAAATCCACAGCCTTACAGCGAAAGCTAAGAAAGGCTAGTTAAATGAAACAGATTTGTATGTGATCCTTAATGACTGAGCACAGCAAAGTTTTCTTAAACATCTATGTTTATTTTCCTCAATATCTCATGTAAATGTGTTAAGAGATCGCTACAATCAATTTAAAGAACCTGAAACAGCAATGCCTAATTAAATTATGTTGCATATTTGGGAGTTTGTTTCTTTCTCTTCCATAAGCATTCTCTTGTTCTCTCTCTGAGTACACATTACTCTTGGGGGCCTAATGCCTCTCTAATGGGGTCCTCAGTAGCCTAAATGGTAAAACCTCCCGACTGAGCTACAAACGTTTGGACAACCCGTGTTTGATTTCCGCTGGAAGCAGTGTGAATTGTACTCGTAGTTGGAAAAAAAATAGCCCCACGATCGACCCAGCCGCTGGCAGAAATGGGTACCAGGGAATAGTACTCTAGGAAGGTGAGGAATGCCGCCTCGCATCATGCGTTTCAATGCTTGAAGCAACACTATTCAGAAGTCTCGAATACTTCTGGATATACGGCCAAGCACATATGGGTGAAAACTCGTGTGCTAAGCCAATTCAAGTCTTGTACTTTACCTTTATGTTAATCTTTCTAAAATAATTCACTAAAAAAAATTGCTTCACTTCATTATATTAGTGATGTTAAAATAATTTAATCAATAAAGTTAAATGGAATATTTTTTTAAGGGTTACTAGTCTGAATACTGTAATTTCACAAATAAATGTGTAGTGTACATTAGGTAATACATTGTTTTTTCATTATATACTGAAATGAAGTCACTTTAAGAAAACCAGAAAAACCAAACCATCTTGGGAAAACATTTTTTTTTTTTAAAAGACAGAAAAACCAAACTATCTAGGGAAACAAGTTTGAAAAAAAAAAAAAGCACAGAACATGTATTTGTGCACTAAATTAACCAGAAAGCAGAAAACAAATATTGATGCTATTTTCTTTAAAAAATCACACCACAACAAATAAAAGATTCAAATCGAGACTGTACTGTATCATAATTCAACTATTTAATAAATTCTTCTGCTTGTATTGCTTCAAATTCAGCATATAATTAATACATAATAAGATAATTATAAAAACTTGTATCATTCAGACAATCTGATTATGACAAGTGAGAATATATCTTGAGAGTCATTTTCTTTCATATGCCAAATGAAGTAATGATTTTTTTTTGTGTTGACAAGAAGTCATTTTTTATTTTTTTTATACAAGATATTCACAAAACATTGCTTTGGTAACCTTGCATTAGAAATATAACAACATTTTGCAAGTTTAAGGAACAAATTTAATCTTTAAATAAACAATGAACAATCATTTTTTCAAGAGAAGTCGATAAAATAGCAGGCATAAATGGAGCATTTTTATCATGGGGGAAACAAAAAAAACTGCTGAAGGTTAGGATCAGTGCTTTCACTTCTAATTTAGAATGTTGAATAATTGTACATAAGTAGCAGGGGAAAAAAAAGCAACTGTTAATTTGTTTGCAAAAGAGATATCAATCAACAAACAATACAAATAAAATACTAACTACAAAATGAAGCAGTACTTAAATTAAAAACTATCAAGTTAGAATATACAAGGTACAAGGATGCTAAATCTGACATGTTGTGACAAAAACAAAAGAAGAAACACTATTTATGGAACTGGGTTACAGGTTGCACAATATGTAATCTTGTAGCGGAGTGAGATAGTACACAAGTGTGCTTCCTTGTTGTTAATACCTTTCCCAGCTCAGAAAGTCATGTACCCATTCTTTCAGTTTGGTTGATTGGAGAGTGTTAAGCTGGGAATGAACCCACATGAGCTTTATCATCAGGCAAGTGCTCTAACCATTTTACTACTGGTCTTTAGACTTTGGTATTTTACAAAAGTACACAAAATTGTCATCCTTAGTGAAGCAAGATCATTGATACAAGTGATGTTAAGCCAGAAACAAGCCAGACTCTTTCAGTGAATAAAGAACAACAAATGTTCACTGTAAAAAGACAACTAGTCCTGAAATGGATACCAACACATTGTGGCATCCCTGGAAATGAGAAAGCAGATGAACTCGCAAAAGCTGGTGGGAGCCTTCAACAGTCCAACCAATCTCAATGCCTCAAAGATATAAAGACAATCCTGAAACAAACTAGGAAAATAGAATGAAGGGAGTTACATTAAAAATATGAGTAGGACCACGAGAGATTGAACAACAAACTCAGCAGACATGAACTGATCAAAATATTCAAACTCAGAACATGTCACTATAGCCTCAGAGCCCACCTATACTGCAGGGCTTCTAATCAAACTGCAGAGCATATAGATAAACTGTGATGCTTCTATACAAACTGTGATGCTTCTATACAAACTGTGGAGCTACTATACAAACTGTAGAGCATCTAGACAAACTGTAGAGCTACTAGATAAACTGTGATGCTTCTATACAAACTGTGGAGCTACTATACAAACTGTAGAGCATCTAGACAAACTGTAGAGCATCTAGACAAACTGTAGAGCTTCTAGACAAACTGTAGAGCATCTAGACAAACTGTAGAGCTTCTAGACAAACTGTAGAGCTACTAGATAAACTGTGATGCTTCTATACAAACTGTGGAGCTACTAGACAAACTGTAGAGCATCTAGACAAACTGTAGAGCATCTAGACAAACTGTAGAGCTTCTAGACAAACTGTAGAGCTTCTAGACAAACTGTAGAGCATCTAGACAAACTGTAAAGCATCTAGACAAACTGTAGAGCTTCTAAACAAACTGTAGAGCTTCTAGACAAACTGTAGAGCTTCTAGACAAACTGTAGAGCATCTAGACAAACTGTAGAGCATATCCTACAGGACAACAGCACTCTCAGTACATTAAGAATAGAAAAAATTTGGCACACCAGTAACAACCCTGCATAACAATCTATGGGAACCGGTGCAGACTTCAAATGCATAACAATAGCTGATCACTAAAGAAGAAGGTAATTTACCAAAAAAATATGAAGAAACAATAAATGATGAAGCTTCAATGTGGAAGTTCAATAGCAATTCTTTATATCTAACTCTGCAGGAAAAGGAAGAGCAGTCCTCTGAGAACATTGTCAAAGAATAATGATAGTCAAGCTTTAAGTACCATCGAGTATGCCTACACTTCACCACTGAAAGATATTCAGTGTCTATTGGTCTGCCAGAACTAAAAGAAAAGTTCTAGTAACCAATAACAGAATTGTGATTTAACAAATCAATGAATTGATGAAATTCTCTCTCTAAAAAAAAAAATCAAGCTGCAGGATGAATGAAGTCAAGATTAATCAAATATGGCAGACTAAATGTATGCTCAAACTACACATGGTGGTCCTGAAAAAAATATTGGTGAAATGGGAAGGCAAACCAAGTCCCAAAGATATGCCATGAAAAAGTCAGATGTTTCTATTCCACACTTCTGGTTCATACCCCTTTGGAGATACAAAGTTCTATCTCTCTCTTTCTCTCATTTATCTTTTTCTATTTGATGCTGTTGTCCAGATTTCTTGATGTTGTCACGTCATCTTGTGCACCTCTTTTTTTGTCAGTCAAAAGCTATAAATAACGCAGTTCAGACATTATTAGATGTGACATATTGTATTAAATATTATTTTAAAATTACAACAGACAAGTGTTGTTGTTAGTGGCACAAGGTCAGTCTCGAGGCAAAATGGATTTAGCATCCTAGTGAGTGTTGCTACCAAAAACATAAAAAATAAGATTACTTGAAAAGAACAAATGAACCAGGTACGTTCAAATAAACCCTCATTAATAAGAAAAAAAAAATAGGCTACATTTAAATTGACCAATCAAACCACAAGACCATTGTATATTAAAAAAGCATGCACAACATTACACTTCCTTCTTCATTTCCAATCACACCCCAACAGATATTGAAGAAAATGGAAAGTTCTAGTTCTCACTCCTCAGACTGCATCAAGCATTTTTATTTAAAGCTGTTATAGTTTCTTTGATGTTGCCACTCCATTTTACTTTGGATTAGCCTATGTCTTCTTCTAAGGCATTTTATGTGTTACACTTAATGTTGAAAAATTTGAACCAATGGTGAAGAATAATCAATTTGGTTTTGTATTTAAAGTGTGAAGTGTGCAGAGATTTCAAAAACATAAATCTGACCTCCAGAAAGATAATTAGCAGACAAATTTTGGGACAATTATGAGAACTTCATTTCTCTGTGTAATCAGCTTAGGAAACTAGTGATTGAGCGGAGAAGAAGTACTTGTGTTCAGCTTTTGTTTTCCTAAAGACCCACCCACCACAATTTTTATTTGATTTTCTGTTTAGTAGAGGTTACCACAATCTGTTCCTAAGTTTAGACAATATATGGACATAGTCAAATTGTTTAATTCTATAGAAAAACTGTTTTTTTTTTTGCGTCTCACCTAGAGACTAGGAACTGAACTTTACGTGTTAATCCATTTTTCCCTGGCAGCCGTGTGCACTGGGGTCCTTTGCCGCATAGGTAGATAACTCCGTCTTCAGAGGTACTCATATTTTTTCCGTCTATGAGTAATTGACGTTTCAAGCCGGGCCTTGCTGCTGAGACCAGGGGCGGTTGCTGCAGAGAGAAATCATAAATGGAAATCCCAACTAGCTGGGATTTGAACCCACAACCTATCTGTCTCAAGGCCGGCGTCTTGCCTCGAGACCAACCAGTCCTCCGAAACACAGTTTTAATGGAGTAGCAAGCATGAAGAAACCACCATAGCACATCCCTTCTCAGGAAAAAGAAATGAGGCAGGGAAGCCTATGAAGGTAAGATTCAGACAGTTACTTTAAACAATTTTTCTCTAACTTTTCACACACATGCACACACACCTTGTGTATTTAACCCTTATTACGATACTGTTGTAAAAATTACTACATTAAAACACAAATTCTTTAAAATCATACATTTTGTAGTGGTCTAACATTACACCCCCTTCTATGTACCTTAACAATTTCTACTTTCAGTGAGCCCTGAGTGTTGAATTTGTTTCTTTTGATGTAGGATTATATATATATATATATAATTTTGAGAGATACAGTTGTTGTTGTTTTTTTTTTTTTGGGGGGGGGGGGGGTGTATGAAGAGGAGGAGAGAGAAGAATCACAAATTTTCTTCTTTTTTTTTTTTCTCTTGCTGTACCTAGGGAAATTTTCTCCACCATCAGCAGGCATCAAACAACCCTTTGTGACTCGGGGAAACACAGCAAATAATGCTATAAAGTAGCATATCATACTGACGAACTTATGGTGACCGTTCCAATAGACATTGTAAAACGTCCAGCCAAAGAGATTAAACTCAGGTCATAAATGAACCTGAGCAAGGAATTGAGTCCCCATGTTTTGCCTAGTGTGAACACACGGCTGTTGTGTCAAAAGTTAATAGAAAATACTATTTTATACTTTTTTTAATAGTACCTAATGTTACATTTAAGTGGTAGTAATTTTTTTACTACTGTATCATAAATGGGTGAGTTACAGGCAGGTATCGTAATTAAGGGTTAACCTCAGTTTTCTCATTCAAACTATTCTTAGAAAAATATTCAGCAGCCAATAGTTTTTTGGCAAACATTTCATATCTTGGACGAATTAAACTTTTTTTAAATAAACATTTTATATCTTGGATGGAATAAACTGGAAAAAAAAAAGCACTTTCATTTGTGAATATCTCAACAAAATAGAATTCCTTCATATAATATCTTAATACTAAAACCTTGCAGCATTGACACAGCAGGATTATGTAGGTACTATACACATATAATACATCTGTAACAACAACATTTTATACTATTATAGACAATATTAAGTGCAGTACGCTGTACACAGTTGCTTGCTTTCACCTTTAAGTGGCATTTCAGTTATTCTAAAAACTTGACATTTGCAAATGTCCTGTATTTATTACATTCTGCTCATCCTTAACCTTGCCACTTTAAGGGAGTGGTTCCAATTTCTAACATCACACAAAAAAATGTGAGCTGTCTACCCTAACATATGTTTGGTGTTGATATATTAGCTGTTGATGTTTATGAGAAGCGGTGTTTTAAAGACTGACTAATCTGTCGCTTTGTGGACCATTTTCCTACTACAAATTTAAAAATAGTGTTGTAACTTGTTTCTAATCAACCTAATTATGCCCCAGAATAATGATAGATAGCTTACATTTCAAAGGAGAGAAAGAGCACTAGAATCCCACTGGCAAACATCTGTATACAGCATAGTAAACACAATTTTGCTGTTGAAAAAATATTTACTTCTGTATATTTGCATTATAATAATTAAGTCCTTTCCATCTCATTCTATATTTGTTTAGTCTTTTCACTTTTATCTTTAAGTGTTTCCTTCCTATTCTCATATATATATATATTGGCTATACATCTCGAAAGAAGCAATCAACATTTTTCGGGCACATTATGAGAAAGGAAAGTTGGAATACTTGGTTACAACTGGCAAAATAAAAGGACAGAGAGATCGCGGGCGACAAAGAGAGAAAAAACTGGATAGCTTGGTGTCATGGCATGGAAAACAGTCAACAACAGAACTGATACGATGCACTGTAGATAGAAGATTGTGGAGGGACATGATCACCTACGCCAACCGGTATGGCACATGATGATGATGATACATCTCGATCAACTGAATGAAAGACCATTCTGCAAGGAACTGTAAAAGAAGATGGAGAGGTAGACAGAGAGACTGAGATGGGAGGATTGCATCAGAGAGCATGCAGATTTCTACTGAAGATAGAGATACATGTAGAAAGTTGACAAATTCTGCCAATAATGCCCAGTGACACCTGGGGAAATGGGATGAAGATATATTATATAGAAAACAAGAATAATATATACATATAAGTATATATATATAATTTCTCTGTCCTTGTCTATATTACAGAACAATTTCATTTCCTCATACACCATGAGGGAGCAGTGATAGCTCAGTGGTTAGTGAACTGGACTACAAAGGACAAGGGGTAGGGTTCGATCCCAACCGACGGCTTCCGGGTTCACCCAGCCTTTAATGGGTACCGGATTTTTTTTCTGGGAAAGTGAAGTGGCACGGGCGTAATACCGACCACATTACCCCAAAAATTATGTGCTGAAGGTCTGTAAAATTTATGGTCACTAACACCATATTCCCTATACGCCACTTGGCGTGACAGGGGTACTTTACTTTTACTTTTACATACACTATGAGCTGGTTGACTTAATGTATACTCTAACCATATCTAATACCTTCTTTTCAATTTTCTCACTACTGGAGTTTGATTTTTTTTTTTTCTTACTTGTCATGACTTTGTCATTATCTATCAAACGATCTCCATCATTATATTCTCAGTAATTAAATATCCTACATGACTAACTGACCTCATAAATCAGATATACCAAATACTTTCCTAACATACAAAATTGCAAAATAAAAAAAGGAATAAAGAAACTAAATTAATTAATTAAAAAAACTTCAGTTACTATGGATTTTTATGTCCATAAAAAAAAATGAAATATGGTTATATATAAGGAAAAAGACAGAGCATGTCAGCCAACTTAACTGCAATTTAAGATTTAAGCAAGTAGCTGCTAAAATATTACTGCAGCAACAACTTAAAATGGATGACACAGAAATGACAAAACAAGCACATACATGTTGGATAAATCAGCCAGGAATTTCATTAATAACAACACACAACCCCAATTGTTTTATCAAATTTATAACTCATTGTATCACATTTTTGCAAGAAAAATATATACACGCAACTTGTGGTGCAATTCTTAATTTTATCATCATGAAAAACATTGGCAATGCAATAAACACATACATGGAAACAACAAATCTTTTAATTCTTTTCGTATTCTTTTAATAACATCTCACAATCCTGGAAAATTAAACTGCATTTTCTAAAACATATCAAATTACCAAAAAACCTGGGCAGATTTTTTTAACATTCTGATCAAATGACCAATACTCAGTTGTCAGGTAAAAAAAAAAAAAAAAAATGAAAACATCCTTTTCCAAAGATAGATGAGTTTGTCAATTTATCATTCACAACTAGGTGACATCATTTTTTAATTAATCACAAAATATACCTCTACCACAAGGTGCACATCACTAAAGATGTTGCTTATTATCCCGAAACTCATATTTTGCTCTTTTTAATAATTGTAAAGAGGGAAGTAATTATCATATAACCACAAGTCTATAATAGTGAGTATCATGAAACATGTTTATTTTTCTAACAGAAAATATTTCTAGTTCAATATTTAAGTTATAAATGATAACAGGTCTTATGTAGGTCTACACTAAGATAAGTTATAATTATCTGTTTAGAATCTGTATATGATTTTAAAAAATTATCATTATGGGATTTACCACATTTTTAGAACTTGCCGGTGTGGCTTCTGTGGAGTTGGAAAAATAAGGCTGCATGCCCAGTGTAGTCATTATGTGGTGTGCAGGACCAGAATTTTTATATTCCCCCCCACCCTTTTGTAAAAAAAAAAAATCTTGACATTACTTGGAATAAGACCCACACCCATCTCACTGAAAGCTCACATGTTCATTCATTCACTCTCTAGTATATGTTAACTTTAAATAAACTACTTTTAATACAAAATATATTATGATGTAAAATACAGAATTAACGTATAGATAAAGCTGAGCCATAAGTGGTTGGACCATTAATCAATCAACTATCACTAACGCATATATTTTATTTTTCATGAAAAATGAATTTTGGAAGTTCTGGTTTTACAAATGACTGACAACTTGTGTTATCATATCTCAGAATCTGATTATTTCATATGCAGTCATGAAAAATAACAAAATAAAGTTACATTACCATCAGAAATAAACATGTGGCTTTTTTTAAAATTGTAACCAAAGTTATGGGAGGAAAAAAAAAAAAAGAGTATTTAAAATGTTTTGGAAAGTGATAATCCATTGTGAAACATCAACTACTTAAATTTTTTAATATATTTGTTGAAATGCGTACATTCTCCGACATACTCTCGACATAAGTGCAACTATTTTAAATAAAGTTTAATTTCAGCAGATTTTTCACAAATTTTAAGGCTGTATGATGAACTTTTATGTGTGCTGGTTTATCTACACAAAGCTGCCATGTATGGTATCCTCCAGGCAACTCATAATAATTGGGGTCAATGACTCGTACAGACAAGGAAGGTAAAAAAAACAAAAAAAAACAAGGTGTAGAAATCAGTGCATCAAAATGTTATTAATTATCAACTTATGGCTGCGGTTCAAAACCTGTGGTCCACAGACTTGCACAAAAGTGATTTTAAAATAAAAATATTGTTTTTTTTTTTTTAAAGGCTTGTTAGTGTGTGGTGATGAACAAACTGCGAAGGAGAGGAATATGACAACATGCTGCTAATTATAGAATTCATAGGGTGACATCTCACTGTGTAGTCTAACAAAGAAAACTCAATGCAGAAGTCAATGGTGATCAATTATTGCCTTGCTATAAGACATTAGTAAGTAATCTTGTTTTAGATTTGATTGATTAGGTCTATTGTCTTTGGCTCACTGTGTTTTCAGGATAATCAAGTAAGATTGTTCTAGCTTGGTTCACTTTGTTGGTTACTGGAACAGTGGGTCTAGCAGATATAGAAATCCTCTACTTGCAGTGACATCAATTCATTCTAAAGTCTATCTTGGTTTTCCTCTACTTCTTTTCTTCATTTTCCCTGTGATTAAGTGTTCCAACTTCTTACCCCTGATACGCATCCAAAGATTTGAGGTTGTCTTCTCTTTTTGACACTCAAGACATTCAGCTGTTCTGATACATCTTCAAGAACTTATCATCATCATCGAGTGCCATCTCCACATCTGGTGTTATTTGTTTTGATGTTAGTATACTTTTCATGGCATTAAAATTACTTTTTGCCATTCCTATTCTTTTATTTATTTCAGTTTTCCATTTTCTAACACTGGTTATAGTTCTGGTTATATTCAAGAACTATACATTTTTAATCCCATGAGTTCAAGAAATTAGAATCTTCCTAAAAAGAATCACATCTTCATTGCTCCCAGTTCTTTTTGTCATTTGCCCACTGATTTTACCATATTTCAGATGAGTATAATATATAATAGATTCAAGATAGCACTTTATTATACTTTTCCTGGTTGATATTGGTGGATTCATGAGTATCTTCCATATATCATGGATATCATATATCATGGATATCATTTCTCAGATCAAAATTAGTAAGTACATTACACAAATTGTGAAAAAATTTTATTTTACTACTTTGCTCAAACATGCTCTATAAAATGTAAGCATTAATGATTATTAATTGTTGAGGAATGACCATATACATGCTCTCACACATACTGATATATATGTGCATCATTAATTAAGTAGCCTGTCCATGAATGTTTTTTTAATTGTATTACTGTATTGTCTACCTCAGTGATTTTAGTCTTTAGGGGGTCCTTATGTCTTGTTCTCAATGTCTTACAGGTTGTCACCTTCTCCACACTTCAGGAGCTATAACCTTCAATAATGTTAATTCAAGGCCATTTTGGCATTTAATATGACCAAAATGTTCCAGATTTCTTTACTAATTAACTCTTTCAGTGATGATGTCAACACTATTTGACATCCAGGCAGCCTGCCACAGATCATTTTATTTAGTTGACATCTCTTCCATGGGTGGCACAGCAGGATAATTTTTATATCACATGGTATCCTTACACAGATATCGACATAATTTTCAATATTTTCTGTTTTCAACATTTATGTTTGATATTTTAGTGATTGTTAGAGAAGTTTTGTTCCCACAAATATGGAAGTGAAATAGCAATGGCTGTGCTTTTTAACCCTAGATTATGATACCTACTGTGAGATGCATCATTACATTTCGTAGTACAAATTACTACCACTTAATTGTAACCTTAAAAGCACTAAAAATAGTATTTTCTTAGAACTTTTGACACACAACTGTGTGCTTACCAAGTAGACACATGGGAAAAATTGATTTTCCTGCCTCAGGTTGATTTATGATCTAAAATTGACTGCCTGGACCGGACGTGTTACAATGTCTATTCAGATGTTCGCAGTAAGTTCGTCAGTTTGTTTGGCAAAGCATTCATCACTACATTTCCCAAGTCACAAAGGGTTGTTTGATGTCAGCCAACGGCAGAAGAAATATCACTGGAAGTAGTTATTAGGAAGGTCCATGGGGTGTGTTGTGAGGTTTGAAAAAGGTTAACTATCAAATTTTGAAGAATTTTTGTTTTGATGCTGTAATTTTTACTACAGCATTGCAATCTAGGGTTAATAAAGAAATAAGCTCTACAGTTTATTCTACATGTTCATGGGAGTGAACGAAGCAAATCTTCTGAAGAAAATGACCCTGATTTATTGGTCTACAATATAATATGATAGAAAAAATGTACATTGGTTAAAAAAAATTAAAACAAAACAGTGAGTAAAATCATGAACTGTTTGATGTGTTGAAAAGAATTAAATTTTGCATTTTAAAGCTGATGGTCTCTTTTTAAAACTTGTTTTAAAATGTAAAACTGTTTCATATTTTTTGTGTAAATACAAAGGCCTATCATAGAGTTTCTGGACTGCAATTACCACAATGATATAACCATTCAAATATTCACATGAAAATCTGAAGATCAATACTGCAAAGTGTGCTGAGTCTGTGCGTCACCTGACATCATACAATTTTCCAACTTTGTGCACGGGTCACTCTGCATCAATACAATAGTTGAGAAATGGTTGAGCAATGTTTTGTATCAAATTTTGCATGAAGCTTATCAAATCTACTACCAAGACCAACAAAATGCATCTTTAGACATTTAGCAAAGATTCTTATGGTTGAAATTATGAGCACAGAAATTGCACAGAATAAAAGAATGGCAATGGCAGGATAAAAAAAGTGGAGGCGGGCTCTGTACGCATGCAATGGGTAGAGTCGTTGCAGAAATCCAAAATACGTAAGGTCACCTTTGTCTATGTCCATGGACATGCGGGAGTACGGGGAAATGAAAGAGCGGACAGGTTGGCTAGCTGTGCTGTCGTTGAGGACGGGCAACCAATGGATCGGGCGGACATCATCAATGCACTCCGAGATGCGGGAAGAGCACAGGACTTCAACAAACACAGATCCACGTCACTTCTTCGGATGATGGAAATGGGAGTTAAGATGGGCACAGCCAGAAATGAGAAACTTAGTGGCCATGTAAGAAGACTTATTAACCAACATAAAACTGGAGTCATCAGTCGCTGGACACTGCGGGAATTGCTGAGCACTTATAGACATGTTTGAAGTGCAATGATGATGACCTGCAAATAACTCAATAACTCTTATGGTTGAAAGTAGGTATTTGATTGGTACACATGTTTCAGACTAGTCAAGTCAAGATAATGAGGGCTCAGGATGTTCTGTCACCAGAAAAGACAAGAAGAAGTATTTCAGTGTTCTCTGTAGCAATTCTTCTTAGGTTTTTATGCATGATTAGATGCAAACACATTGTTGGCATTTATCAAATTTGTTAACCATCGTACTGATCACAGAACAGACCATAGATAAGCTTGAAAAATAGAGAGTAGAAGTTAACCACTGTAGATAGCATGATATCAACACACACACAGACTCAGTTCACTTAGGAGCTTCAACCAGATTCTCACTTCATTTGACAACAAACTATCTTGAAAACAGCAGATAAATAAGGCAACCCAAAAAGCTAGGAGGAAGATGGCTATTCTAAGAAAGATGTGTGAAACCAAATGGGGTCTTCTTCTTCTACCTTTCAACACCCTGTGGAGCATAGGTTATAAACACACACTTTCCAAGCAGTTCTGTTTGTTGCTATTCTTTTAAGATCATTCCATGTCTTGCCCATCATCATCATCTCTGTTTCCATCTGTCTTCTTCATTAATATTTTGGTCTTCCTCTTTGTCTTTTTTCTTGGGAACTCTAAAAAAGGGCCAGTTGTGTAATACTCACAGTTGGCTTCCACAGTGTGTGTCCTATCCAGTGCCATCATCTTTGCTGTATCTCTTTATCGACTAGTATTTGACTGGTATTTTTCCATAATTCTATGTTAGTGATTTCGTCCTGCCATTGCCATCCTTTTATTCTGTGCAAGCATCCATTAGTGAAGGTCTATATCTTCAAGATTATACCAGGTTGGGTGTGAGTGGGGAAATACTAAGTAAAGTTTACCAACAAAGTATATGCCCACATCTAGAATATGGACCATCTGCATGGTGCTCAGCATCAAAAACTACAACACTGCAAGAGCTGGATGAAGTACGAAACCAGGCACTTAAGGTCATCACAGGAGCAATGAAATCAACATCAATATTGGAGATGGAGAAATTGTGGAGGATACCAGCACTAGAGAGAATGGAGAGACACAAAGGTGCTGATACAGGCAGAAAAAATGGTCATGCATGCCAAGACATAGAAATGAAGGACCAATTCCAAAATCTCGCATTGGGACGACTTAAGAGAAGCAGTTTTATCCACCAAACTAAGAGAATCTGTAGGCAAACACCAGACATACCAAGAGTTGTCAGCTCCCTACTGCCCACAACAAAACAAAATACCTGGACAGAAGAATCTGGGTTGTCAATACAAATACAGACAAAAGTGAAAGGAATACTTGACAAGGAGGAACAAAACAGTCTACAACATAAAATTATCACTCTCAGTTTATTGGATGAAGAATACCCACAAGGTCTATGGGTTCATGTGTACACAGATGGATCAGCACAGAATGCAGTAAAGAATGGGGGAGCTGGAGCATATATAGAGTATCCATAAAACATTAGGAATATGGATAAAATAGCAACAGAAAAATAGTCACAATCATGACGCAGAAATCCAAGCAATGAAGTAGGCAAAATAAAAACTGCTGAACAGTAATCTTAGCCTACAGTTTGCAGTGTTTTTGACAGAAGCAAGATCCGCACTCCAGCAACAACATTGCAGATATAGACAATGCTTCGGGCAAACAAAAGATAGAAAGACTCTCACTTGAAAATAAGTTGCTACATCATGGTTAAAGCCCAGGCACTTTCCAAAAGTCTCTTGTACAACATAGAATATTACCTCAAACATGATGCAGATTTGAGTTATCAAAGGATTTAAACCGAAATACTATCATTAGGATTTCAACAGAAATACTTTGCTCATGATTATGGTTTAAGCCTATAAAAATGCTGAAAATAAAAATAATAATTAACATCAGGTAACATATGTATGGACTTTTTTTTTTTTTTTTTTTAAATAGACCTATCCATTTCTTAAGATCACTGAATATTGTAGAAATATGATATTTAAATGAGAGAGAGAGTAGGGCTTCAACTGATCTATATGTTTTGAAAGACAAAGTATGAAGTGAAAATATTTCAGTAACTTGGAAACAAAATGCTGTTTCTTGCTTGTAGGCCTATATTGATGATTGGAGTAATATTTTTTTTAATAGACTGACAGAATTAAAAATATTTCTGAGAAAACCATATTATCAGCAGAACAAGCACCAAAAACATAGTAAGCATCAATACAATTTAAAAGTAATTTGTGAGTGAAGTAACAGGAGAATCACAAAGCAAGCCCTCAAAAAGTTGTGTACTTTTAAAGCTGCTTTTCTCTTTGTAAAACTGTTTTTTTGTGTGTGTGTGTGTAAAACGTTTTTTTTTTTATTTTGTTTCCAGTCACAAAGAAAAAATGTAAAATATTTAAATTGGTGTGTATTTTGTGAATGCTTATCTAAAGGTGGGCAAAATTTAGCGAATCGTATAAAAAGAAAAAAAAGAAATAACAATAGGAGTTGTGTTAGAGCAGGAGAAATTTAGCGGCAAAAGGGTTAAGGAAATTCACTAACGCGTTATAATTTATTTTTAGCTCTCTTAAGATTTGTTGAGTTATTTTATCAATCCAGGACATTAGATAGACTCTTTTGTATCGTTTAATTGATCTATCTATCTATCTATTGACCTTTCGAGCCGTAGATGGCCCATAGGGCGTAGACCCAGATACTCCTTCTCTTATCTAAATTTTTATTCTAACAGTTTTCAATCCTTGTAAAGATCGCTTATCAAATCTTGTCATTTCTCTCTGTTCTGTGCAAGAAGCTCTATCTCACTGAGGGAGCCGATTCCTACTGCTCTTGCCTCTCTCATCAATGTTCTTCTCAGTGTCTCTCTAAGCAAATTGTGTTTAGCTATTGATGTTTTATCTTAGTCTTTGTGGACCAATTACTGATTGAGTTATTTGCGGGTCATCATCATTGCACTCTGAACAATTATGGATTGAGTTATTTGCGGGTCATTATCATTGCACTCTGAACAATTACTGATTGAGTTATTTGCGGGTCATCATCATTGCACTCTGAACAATTACTGATTGAGTTATTTGCAGGTCATCATCATTGCACTCTGAACAATTACTGATTACTTCTGATTATCTACTAGGCTGTCTCATATATTAATGCATCACACACACACACACAAAGATATATGCATTAGTTGCATTTAGAGTGTTCTTGAAGAAAATCAAGTATACAACAAGGAGCAAATCTGCAGGAACGGACATTAAGAAAATCTTGAGTGATTTTCATGCTCAATCTTCAGGAAAAATAACTGCATTATTCAAAGTAATTGTGTCTCTTATCAAGTAGAAAAGTAATGATGATATTAAGAATGCATCGTGTACAAAGCAAAATGAAACTATTATCAGTAATTTTAAAAAGTCATTCTATTACAGCAAGGATTATCTGCCCATTTGTATAACATGTATATGCTCTAAAGATATGCAACCTCAATGATGTAGTTTACATTACAACGTACTGTCTAGTGAAGCCATAACAAAAATGAAGTGACATCTTGATATAGATAAAGAAAACGCCACAAAGAACAGCGACTTTTTTTTTTCAAAAGAAGGATAAAAAGAGCATGGATAAAAAGAATTTCTTTTTTTTTTTAACCTGCAGCTAATTAACATGAGAAAACTGCTTTTTTAAAAATGAAAATGCAGTGAAGATCTCATAAGAAATTTCTCAACTAATAACAACAATCATCAGTTAACAACACACAGTAGCTGAAGAAACTACTGCAAAAATCAAGATTACTGCATCAATAAACAAGAAAGCTGCCAACAGTTTTTCAATAAAATTTTTGTAAGATGGCACAATTAAGAAGTGAAGGTTTGTCAGCACATACCAAAGAAGTTTCAGAAGAATTTGCTTTCTCCTCACTTTTCTTTGCAAATGAGTGAAAATACAGATATAACAAAATGATTTTTATATTAGATATGCAGCACACAAAAGAGATTTTTTTCAAATTCAAAAATATGTTATCTCTTTGTCGACACAGTTATCTCTTTGTCAACACATAGTTATGTCCCCATTCTCTGAAAATTGTAAAACCCTTGATGAACATTAAATATTGGATGCATTTATGGTTTCAATTCTGAGTTAAAAGTTGGGGGAAGATGGGGGCCTGTGATAAAGAAAAGGTTAAAAACAGCTGACTTTAGGATAAGTTTTCTCATTTTTGTTTTCATTTATTGGTAATGTTCCATTACATTCGTTCCTTTCGAAGTGAAATCAATAAAAAAAAAAAAAAAAAAAGATATAGGCTGTGACAAATATGTTTTCATTGGATAACCTTTCCAAATCTAACTGAAAGCCAACCAATCCGATATCTCAACATATTTTCAGCAATATATACAAATTATTTGAGATACAAGCCATTTTTAACAGCCAGCAATTTTACTGTTGAATAGCAGCAGTTAAGCAGTTGCTTAACCACTTCACCTGAAGTTGTCACTATAAGGTAGGGTATTATGATCACTGATTTGTAGCTGTCCTGCAGGCAAGCACCTTTCATGTCTTCCATCAACTTAATAAAGACCATGAATTCAATAATACAACACTTTGCAGAATCGTTAGTGGAAAATGAAACGAGATCCAGCAGAACATTTTTCAAAATAAGCAAAAATATAAGATAAGGATATGACATCTAAAACTCTATAGAAATAATAAAAACAGAAGAATGCAAATAGAATCATTAGAGACAACATAAAATATTAACTGTTAAGGAGCTCTTAAATCCCCTTTACATATTATCAGAACAGAAACAAAAGCCTGAACAATATCCAGAAATATTAATGTAGAAGTAGGAATTATTGTTAAGCAATCAGTAAAATATAAAGGACTTGTGGCTGAAGAACTGTCAACAGGAATGACCCAAGCAGCAGAGAGAAGTTGCTTCATAAGGTTACAGAGAACCTGGCACAGATACAACAAACAGAAGAAAACACATTCTGTTCTGGCATCTGCAATGTGAAGGATCATAGGAATGGTTCTTTTTCTATTATTATTTTTTTCTTTTCTTTTTCCTTCATTTTTTTTAATGTGTTTTTTTTTTTTTTTACATTTTGCTGAGTGTTTGTGACAAAGTTTGTGTAATTCAGGATATTTGTTGTTTCGTAGGCGAGATAAGATAAAGTTACGATGAGGATTTATATGATTTAAATAATATGTGTTTTGAAGAAGATGGAGAAAGTGGAAACTCTATGAAAGAGGTTGATAGAGGATCGGACAAAGTGTAGAATTATAAATGCTGAGGATTAAGCTAATTACCCTCTTAACTCAAGGTACAGAAAACAATGAGAACAAATTATTTCACATAGTTCAAAGTGCCAACAGCGTGGAAGTAGAAAAGGGTATATGAGACAGTACATGGTAATATAGCTAGTTTGGATTCTCAAAGTGGATTTTTTTATCAAAATATCACATTTTATTTATAAATTGACTTCTGGTGAGATAGAAACTTACTTTCTCAAGGAAAGATGCATTTAAGATATTATTTTATTTAGTCTGTTCTAAGTCTGTTAGTAAAATTTGAACTGTTTGATAGCATTAAATGAAGTATAACCCTACCAGACCTGAGGCCCTGAAACTAACTGTCCCCTATACCTGGGCCCCTGAGCATTAAAGAGAAAAAAAACCAACATCATCATCTTTTTGGGGTAATGTGGTCGGTACTACGCCCGTGCTGCTTTACTTTCCCAGAAAAAAATCCAGTACCCATTTAAGGCTGGGTGAACCCAGAAGCCATCGGTTGGGATCGAACCCTACCCCTTGTCCTTTGTTGTCCAGTTCACTAACCACTGAGCTATCGCGGCAAATATTTAAATATGTTAATGAAAAATGTTAGTTACATGCAAACAAGTAGTTAGAATAAGATGGAACCTGGAGACATTGTAGAAAATAGGTCTAGCTTTCATCAAGCACCAATATTTTACCTTTGTAAGCCAATCCACCCAGCAGGATAAGCCTTGTTTCACACAGAGGTACCGCTATTAGCTACTTGAGGGACATGCCCTCCCTTCTCTTACTATCGATCTAGCTGTAGATCTATAAGGTTCAAGATTCTCCTCATCACTCGAGCTCTCACTGTCTGTAAACGTATTCTTTATGAAAATCTGACTCCTCAGGGTTTGAATCAACCATAGTATCGATCACCTGTTGGAATGTGAAAATCCTAGACCTACTTCACTTTCCTTTTGAAGTGCTTGGTTCACCAGCTGCTCGTTTCATTGTCAATTTTCATAATTTTTTCAAGTCAAACCACACAAAGTCAATTCATACCCATGGGGGCAGCCATTTGCAATGGCTAACTATGAGGCTTGACCACAATTGGTTGATTATTTTTAGTTTGTGACGCATTTTTTCACGTACTAGGCAAAGTACTGAAAATTAGGTACAGCGGAAAATTTGTAAGTTACCAAAAACTAGGTACAACGGTCCGGTAGGGTTGATCCTAAGCTTAAAAACTCCATTTTTATTTTGAACCACCAAATTGAATATGACAGAATGTTAATATTTTATTTTTTAAATGAATTTTAAAAAAGTAAATTAGGCTGATTTTCCCTACCTTGGTTATAATACCACAGCAAACACCACAGCATGAAGCAATGACTTTGTGGTGAATCAGTTAAACCAATATATTGGTTAAGGAAAGACCTGACACCCAACGCCTCTCAAAAAGGATTATGAAGTTTGAATACACTGAAGGTTAAAATTACATCATTAAACAAATAGTTTTCATCTAGAACATAGCTCAAGTGGGCTAGATCATATAACTCAAGTTCGGTGGATCACAATTCAAGTTGGCTAGATCATATAACTCAAGTGGGCTAGATCATAACTCAAGTGACCTAGATCATAACTCAAGTGAGCTAGATCGTAACTCAAGTGGGTGAGCTAGGCCTCATTAAACTTGTCAGAAGTTCTTAATAAACAGGTTTCCTTTGACAAATAAATTGTCTACCTCCAATTGCTGTGTATAAAGTTTCCCATCACTGACACCATATATATATATATATATATATATATATATATATATATATATATATATATAAGCAGCCAATTTTGTTGAGTAGTTGTTGCTGCATTTGAAACTGTAACAACATCAATCATGATCACAGAGATTCACCTTGGTTTAAAAAAATGTGTTTTCTTTAGAGGCTAAAATTTAAAAACTTCAAATCCAGTTTGACTCTGTCAAGCAACAATGCAGATAAGTATTTCTTTCTCTATCAAATGCTCACCTATTTAGAAACTATAACTGAGAAAATGCCTGAATGAGAAATATATCTTAACTTTATTTAATACTTCTGGTTTATTGCTTGATTAGTTTTTTCTAACAAGCTATAATTTGTATGCAACAAATAATCACATAATTAAGACATACGAATACCCTGATTTCACAAAATTAATAACCGTTATCTCACTGCAGACAAACGTTGATGTGAGATTTAATTAATACAAATTTAAATTCAAATTCCCCCATAGTTCTGCAGGTGTGGAGCTAGACCTGCTCTGCTTGGCCTGGCACACTTTCTAACAAGGTCTTCATAGGTACCCCCATGCAGGAAACACACAAGCACCACTGTCATATTATCACAGCCTAACCCTCCAGCTTGGCAGTCTGGTGCTAAGCAGCGAGTCATCAGCTCTTCACAGATCTGCACAAGATAAATCATAAATAAATAACAGTTTCTGTATCATAAACATGTGCTCACATACACAGAGACATGTCACTTCACTTCACATCATTCTTCCTATGCTTTCAAACATCACACTGGGCTTACAGTGTGAAAAAAAGTAATGTAAGTAAAGAGCCCTGTCACGCCAAGTGACGTTATAGGGAATATGATTTTCGTGACCATAATTTTTATAGACATTCGGCAAATGATTTTTGGGGTAATGTTGTCGGTTTTATGCCTGTGCTGATTTGCTTCCCCAGAAAAAAATCGGGTACCAATTTAAGGCTGGGTGAACTCGGAAGCCGTTGACCAGGATCGAACCCAACTCCTTTGTAGTCCAGTTCACTAATGACTGAGCTATCGCAGCTTCTGGGCTTACAGTGTATCTCACCATAAATCTTTACAAGCTTATCAATAAGGTAGTTGATATGTACTGTTGTACCTCTCTTATCATTGTTGTTTTATATGTCTCTCAAATCAGCCTCTTTTTCCTGTTCTTTTCCATTTGATGGTTTGCTTTGTGATTCTCCTTTTACTTCACTCAAAATATTATTTAAATTGTATTTCTTTACAGTTTTTTTGTTTGTTCTGCTCAGAATATGGTTCTCATACAGCATTTTCAATTCTCTCAATCTATATTTTAAAAAATGTTACTCTAATAATGAATTTGGGCTACATGAAACTAGCAGCCTTTCACTTCCAACTCAGTTAAAGTTATTTTTTTCTTCATTTCACTCTTACCTTTCAAAGCATTTAGATTTGTTAAAACCCAACTCATATATGTCATTAAATATCTTATTTCTTTAATATTCAATAATCATAAGAAATAGATAAAACTATTAAAAAGTATGCGGCCCACACACATTTTACTGCATATTAATTATTATTTTTATTTTCATCATTTTTGTTGACTTTGAACCACATAAGCAAGATCAAAGTAAGAATGTCTAAAACCCAAATGCTAGAAAAACACTTCAGTAAGCGTAAATGACAACAATAAGCTAACAATAAGTATACATCCAAACATATCTGCATCACAATGCTGGCAGTTGTTTTTTTTTTAAAGTAACATATTTGATCCAATAATTGCACAAAGTCAAATTGCATTATAGAGCATGAAAGAACATGGAAAGAAATATCACAAAATCTACTGTTGCACCTGACAAATTTGAATGCAAAGATGACCAAATTATCAATACACTTTCAGCAGTACAATGCAGTAACATATGGAATATTAGTGTGTGCAACATTTCACTACATTTTAATAACATTGCAGAAAGCAAGGCATCTGGCAGCAACAGAGCTAGAACCTGCCGGCAATTCAAAATTGATGGCTTGTGCCAGGATTTGTGAACCAAAATGATCCAGACCCTGCTCCACCTCTTCGCTGTGCCTCTAGAAACAGGCTAACCAGTGAAGTCAGGCGAAACTTATTAGGGATGAAGGAGGGAAGGCAACATGGTACTCAAAAATGTGATGCTGAAGTTGGATGTGTTGGGCCTAAAGACCCAAATATCAAAGTTCTACAGCAAACCACAACACATCTACACCCACTCAAAACCCTTTTACGGTTGGATAAAGAGGAGAACATATCAGTTCATTTAGTTGCCTTTTGGTGATTACCAGAAGGAAAAATATTATTGCAAAGAAGTCCATAAAATAGTTTTATATTAATCCTTCTATGTGCACTTACTGACAGCTTATTGTTGTCATCTATGCTGTCTTCTTCTTTCCTTCCTCATTTGCCTTTCAGCGTCGAGGGGAGATATATTAATTTCATGGTATTTTGCTCTTCTGTTCACCTCTGCTGCTGTTATGTTATCTAGTGTTTTTAATATTTTGTCAATTCATCTTTTTCATGGTTGGCCTTTGGGTCTGGTGTTCTTGCAACATTTATTGAAGGCTCGCTGTGTTGTGTTTTGACCTTTCTGCCTTGTCATGTCACCAAACCATTTTATCTGTTGTTTCTTTATATATTATATGGCTATTTTATACATTTTATTCCTAGCTTTTTTCTCAGTTCTTCGTTTCTGATCTTATCTCTCAGGCTATTTACTGTCATTTGCCTAACACATTTCATTTCTGTAGAGGTTATTTTTCTTATTGTTCTTTTATCTAGGGTCCAGGAATGGCATTAGTAGAACAACATTGGAATGAAGATTGTATTGTAGAGTGTCCATTTTGATTCTAGAGTTATTTCCTTGCTGGACAATTTTGGTTATAGCTGTCCAATGATTTGACAAGCTTTGTTGTATCATGGGTCTATTTCTGCTGTTTGAACTGTCGTTTGTCCCTAGACTTTCTATGTATTTAAATTTCTCTACTTGTTTTAGTTGTCTGCCATCTATAGTTGTGTTGATATTCTTTTCTCTTTTCTACGCTGTCTTCACTCAAATATAATCTGGACTACAGACAATCTGTCATCATCCACTGGATGGTGAAATGAGTCAAATACAGAATGTGATGCCTAGGACAGTGGCTTTAAGGCATGGTTTAGAAAGTATCTGAACCAGTAGATAAAATGTTTGGTTGTTAAAAATGTTGGCTTATATAAAGATGAAATACAGAGTTTATTAGTGTAAAGTAGCAAATGTTATGTGAATCTGATAGCATTATTGACAGGTTGGACTCCAGTATTGATGTAACATTGTATTACTGTTTAACATACAATTTCCAAGCTACGGCTAGACAAAACAAAGCAATTAGGTCCATTTTAAATAATATCTATTTTTTTTTTAAATAAATAAATCTAGACAGATTCTTCTTCTTTCCTTATTTGTCTTTCAGTGATTAGGTGATAAAGAATATGTGGTCTTTTGCTCTTCTGTTGACCTCTGCTGCTTTAACGTTTCATAGTGCTTTTAATATTCCATCAATCCATCTTTTTTTGTGACCCTTGGGTTTGGTGTTCTCATAGTTTTTATTGATGACCCATTGTGCAGCATTTTGATCTTTCAATCTTACCATGTGGCCAAAGCATTTATAAATTGTTTCTTTATGTACCCAATAGGAACATTATTTACAGCTTTGTATCTTAATTTTTCACTTCTGATCTATCACCCTGGCTGTTTCCTGCCATGCACCTAATACATTTAATTTCAGTATTGGTGGTTGTTTTTCTGATTGCTCTTGAGTCTAGTTTTCAGGTCTGGCATTAGTAGCAAAATATTAAGATGAGCATTATGTTGTGGAGTGCTTGTTTTGTCTCTTTAATTATTTTTTTTGCTAGACAGCGATGGTGACATCTGTTCAATGATTTGATAAGTTGTTGTCTCTGTGGTAATTGGTTTTTTAAGAAACATGTTTAAGTCAAGAAAATATGTAAAACTGCACAACACATTATGCTTATAATAACAATAATGAAAGGAAAACAAAATAAGCTTTTGCTGAATTGTTTAAACAAACAAATAAGTGCCAAATAAAAATCAAAATGATATTTGTACTTTACTAATAAACTTGATGGATTCTTCAACTTTTGCCGTACAAACTTCTCCTCTTTGTCATCCTTCCAAGAAATGACATTAAATGGACGTAGATACATTGTGTTATGGTTTATAACAAGCTGTACCTTCTGGCCCAACACATTCAACTTTAGAATGGCATTTAAGGCTAAGGTACCTCTACAACACCAGGACTGCATGTGGTCTGCAACTCATAGCTGACTACTTGCACCATGTTCAGCGGCAACAACAACCAATTAAGACCCTACTACACTTCCATGGGGTGTCTCTGGAAACAGACTAATCAGTTTGATGCCGATAAAGCGAGTATGGATTAAAAAAAGGAAGGTGACCCAATATTTAAAAAATGCATTGCTGAAGTTGGATATATTTGGCAGAAATATAATAGCGTTGCTGCAAACCGCAACACAAGGCACCGATGTCAACTTAACACCCTTTTATGCATAGATGATGAAGAGGAGTAGTTGAACAAGAGTAGGAAAAGAAGAGAAAGTATGGCATTTTTGGTTACAAGTTTGCCCCCCTCTACTGATCTCTACTAACTTTGCCAGACTGGTTACTCTGTTTCTATGCAAAGTAGGATGTTTATTGGTTCTAGTTCACTGAATACAACACAAGCAATCAGCTATGAGTTGCTGGCAACCTTCAGCACAGGTGCTACAGGAGGTATCATCTTCAACTTTCCTGTTTAAACATGCTATAAGAACAACGATTACATTTTTAAATGACTAAAATTGAAAAGAGAACTACTAAACACAATTAAAACAAGACAAATGATATTTTTGGGCCATGTTAAAAGACACAACAGCCTACTAAAAGTAATATTGGAAGGGAAAATACAAGGTAAAAAAGGCAGAGGCAGACTAAGACTAACATGGACGAGTAACATCAAAAGATGGACAAGTCAACCTATGGCAATCTGCACCATCAAAGCAAGAGACAGAGCGGAATGGCGCTCCATGGTAGCCAACCTTTGATGCGAAGACAGCACTCAATGATGAGGATGATAAGATCAACATTTTAATTACATATCCTACAAGACTACAGCCAGTATAACAGATTGAGAAATTCCCATTCATCAAACATTCTTCTTCTTCTTCTTTTCTCTTTTCACTGATACCTAAAAGGTGTCGTAGTTTATGTCATTTGTTGTTCTTGTGCTGCTCGAATTGTCTGAATTAGTGATTTTCCTTTGTTGTTACATGTCTCTGTCACTGCATCTATCCATCTTCTTCTGGATCTTCCTCTTGGTCTTTTTCCATGCATTCTCGAGAAGAAGGCCCTTGATGGTGATTGGTGAGGATTCATTCTGACCAGGTGGCCAAACCATTTAAATTGTTGGTGTTCTATATATTCTTGGCAGGGTTTGGTTCCTACTATTTTTCTTATGGTTTCATTTGGTATTCTATCTCTTCTTGTGTTTGTTACTTTTCTCAAACAACGCATCTCACATGTATTGATCTTTCTTAAATGTGATTTAGAAAGGGTCCATGTCATCAAACATTAAATACAAAAATGTATAAGACTCTTCCAGAAAACGTTAAAGGCAACTAAATAAACTGAAAATTCACCTCTGCAGATAAAGCCATTAGTGAATGGAAGAAGAAGAAGAAGAAGAAGAAGAAACACATGACATTATTTTATTGTGTTTTTAATGCACAAGCAAACAAAATAATCATACAAATAACATGCATTATAAATAAATAAACATGACAATGTATACAAACAGAAATATATTTAACTCAATATTTCTGCCAACATTGTGTTATCAGTGCCAACCTTGGATGTTAATAGCAAAGAAGAAAAGAAAGCACACAACTACTGAAATGAGATGCCTTTGTATAATAATTAATGTGACAGTAACAAACAAAATCAGAATTAAGAAAAGAGTAGCAGTAATAGCGGTTCTGAGCTACATCCAGGGGCAACAAATTAAAAGGTTTGGATATATAACAAGGTTACCTGTAAATGGCATTTCACAAAAAAAAGCATTAACAATCAGATTAACAGCAAAAGAAGGAAGAAAATGAAAACATAGAAAGAGATGGAAAACTAATTATCTGATCCCAGTCAAAGCACTGATCCAGCCTGCCGAAGGTGGAATATGCCAGCCATGGCACAGGTTTAGTGGAAAAATCAGGACACACGCATATACAAGTACTGACCATGTGACCAGCTCATTGTGTGTCATGATGTTGTTTTTCTTAACCCTCCATCATGAAACAGGACAAAGAGTCAAGTTCCCATGATCTCAAGACTTGAACGTTGAAGAAGATGCAGAAGAAAAAAAAAGGGGGAGTAAGAGAAGAAGCCAAAGCATCAATTAGGAGGAGAACAAAAGAGCACTTTCAAGAACACTCCCTTGACAATGAAAGCCATAGAGGACAGAGAACAAGACAAGACAAGATACACTAGCGTCAGACTCACAATATCAGGCTCCATACGCTGGGCTATTCTGTTTCGGACAAAGTCCACAGCTTCCTGGTTTGTGAGGACATCCCAAATCCCATCGCAAGCCAGCAGCAAAAACTCATGGTCTGGTGTAATAGGCTTTTCTATCACATCCGGGTTAGCTGCAAACAAAGCCCAAAATGTTAATCTAATTTGTTAACAATTCTGTACTAAATTGTTATTAAATAAATGACTTTACTTTTAAATTGTTTACTTATAAATTGTTAACATCAGATGGTAAATGTACAACATGGTGAGATGCAGAATAGCTCAGGCAAAAGCAGCTATCCATTTTTGACAATACAAACAAGAAATAGAGTTCTTAAATGTTATGTAGAGCCAGTCTTAACACATGGATGTGAATCATGGACAATAGATCAACAGACAAGAAGATCACAGGGGGCTGTAGAAATGTGGTTTTACAGAAGAATGTTGAGAATACCATGGACAGCTAAGAAGAGTTATGAAAACATTCTGAAAGAAGCCAAAGCAAAAAGAGAGCTAATTTCCATTATTAGGAAGAAACAATAATAACTTTTTGGCCATGTAATGAGAAGGGAACAGCTGGAATATATTGTAACAACTGGAAAAAGCAGGGGGAAGAAGAGATAAAGGGAAGCAAAGAGAAAAGATACCAGGCAGCTTAAGAGAATGGCTTGGCAGAAAGTAAACAACTGAAATGATAAATAACTGTTGAGGTAGAAAGTTGTGGAGAGACATGATCCCATATGCCAGCAGGCATGATACTTGATGATGAAGGGCGGAAATCATAACGCTTCATGCTTGACAATTCATCATTGGGTATTTCTCGTATGTTTTATTTAGTTCTTATTTGAGCCCTCTCTGTTAAATATCTACACAAAATTTATTTTCGTCGTCTCTGGTTTTTTTTCCCACACCAGATCCCCACATGAAGGCCAGGCATGGTAGCCTTCTTTCACCCATTCTGAGTACATGATCAATGTAGTTCCAGCATCTTCAACTTACAAAGTTTGTTGTGTATTCTTGGTTATTTCTTCTCTTGCAGTTTTATTTGGTCTTAAGTCTCTCCAATTTATGTTTAAGTGTCCTCAGTAGTATTCTTATTTAAAAGCAATTAGTCTCTTTTCTAGAGATTGGGTGGATCTCCAGCTTTCATATCTATTTGTTAAATAATTTTTCATCTCCAAATACTTGTAAATTTGTTTAAAAACTTGGTGCCATCATGATATGGATCATAATTTCACTAATTAACATAGGAAACAGCATCCAATAATAGTCAAAGTCACCAAACAGAAATCACCAAAAACATACAAGCTATGGCTATAAATTCAATGCAGTAATTTGTATACATTTCAGCATTGCCTAACAATTTCCTTGATACGAGAAAGAAATTCTTAAAATGTTATTCTTTTGTGTTTAAAATGAGGTTATTTTCAAGTTGAACAGTGAAATAAATATTAAGTGCTGAATGTAAATAAAGAAAATAATTAAAAATAACACAAATCAGAAAAGATAGGTGGATATAAATAATATACAAGTCTTAATTTAAACAACAAGCTAGGAGCCTTACCAGTAACTATCTGTTCTTCTGGCCTCTTTTTGTCATTCTTTTTGAAAACAAAATCTCCTAAGGCTCTGGATAAGGCTAGATTACCTGAAATAGAGTTATAATATATGCTTCAAGTAAAATATTTATTAAATAAATTTAGTCTTTTTAAAATGTCTTTTGATAATGTAAATGTGATCTACTGCCTTGCTGCTATGATAAGGAAATGAACAATCTATGACTTAAGACTAGCCAAAGCACAGTCAATACTTGTGGCATGTGTGTCCTCCTAAAGACTAACAAAAGCATGGTCAATACTTGTGACATGCGTGTCCTCCCTTAACACTAGCCAATGAATGGCTAACACTTGTGATGTGTGTCCTCCCTTAACACTAGCCAATGAATGGCTAACACTTGTGGCATGTGTGTCCTCCCTTAACAATAGCCAATGAATGGCTAATAATTGTGACGTGTGTGTCCTCCCTTAACACTAGCCAATGCATGGTTAATACTTGTGATGTGTGGTGTCCTCCTGTTTGTTTCCCTAAGCTTGAACTGTGGCTGACACACTCCATCTTTGGTAGGAAATTTAATTAATTAAAGCAGAAACTTTTGGGGAGCTAGATGGCATACAGGAAATACATCGACTTCTGGACAAGGTTTCGGGTTTTAATTCTATCAAAGGCAGCGGAATTTTTTCTTTGGGTCCATGGCTTCTTTGTGACTTTTACCCTCCTCTGGCCTCTAAAAGAGAGAATGATTGTCTAGTCCATTTAGATAACAACAGGAGATCCAATGTCTAGTCCATTTAGATAACAATGATAGATCCAATGTCTAGCCCATTTAGATAACTGCAGGAGATCCAATGTCTAGCCCATTCAGATAACTGGTAGATCCAATGCCTAGCTCATTTAGATAACAATGGGAAATCCAAGGCCTAGCTCATTTAGATAACAATGGGAGATCCAAGGCCTAGCTCATTTAGATAACAATGGGAGATCCAAGGCCTAGCTCATTTAGATAACAATGGGAGATCCAAGGCCTAGCTTATTTAGATAACAATGGGAGATCCAAGGCCTAGCTCATTTAGATAACAATGGGAGATCCAAGGCCTAGCTTATTTAGATAACAATGGGAGATCCAAGGCCTAGCTCATTTAGATAACAATGGGAGATCCAAGGCCTAGCTTATTTAGATAACAATGGGAGATCCAAGGCCTAGCTCATTTAGATAACAATGAAAAAACAAGAACTCCAGTGAACATTCTGTGTAAATAAAAGAACCTGTGGTATTAAAGGTAAAAAAAAAAGTAGGCCAAAAAATGGCTACCATCAGGCAAAATTGTTACAAATCTAACCACGTTGAAGATCTATGAGTGAAGCCAAAAGACCTCCAGGTATTACAGATTACCATAAATTAGTGATACAATACATTAATGGATGAACAATAAAAAAAGAATTAGTAGCAACAAATTTTTGAATTGATAGAAATTTTTCCTACATTTATCACAATGACCAACGGCCCAGAAAGCGAAAACAGCAAAGTGTGTGGTACACAAGAGGCATGTTCAAGACATGAAAGGCAAATGTGGACCACCGTGACAGAGATTGGAGCGTACTAGTCCAGAGGAAGCCGTGGTGACTACAAGGTAAAAGAGGCAGAGGCAGACCAAGACTAAGATGGATGAGTAACATCAAAAGATGGACAAACCAGCCTATGACAACCTGCGCCATCAAAGCAAGAGACAGAGCAGAATGGTGCTCCATGGTAGCCAACCTTCGATGCGGAGATGGCACTCGATGATGATGATTATCACACTCCAAAGAAGACTATGCTTAGAAATGAGACAGATCAATGCATATGTAGACAGAGCAAAAAAAAAACAATAACTGCAAAACAGTTTTTAAATGTTTCATTTTTATGGGGAAGTCCAACTATACAGTAGGAGATTAAAGTACTTTAAAAATTGAGAGACTATTAAGTACAAAGTTAAAGAATCAAGCAACTCACAGACACCTTTAGTAGATTATTCTGACATGAAACAGAAGAATGACAAGCTGGCACATGCAAAAGCAAATATCTTACAAAATTATTAATTTCTAAATTAAATAGATTAATCCTGGAATAAAAAAACAAACTAATTATTCAGTTCCTATTTTATATTATTATTTTCCAAGCTAAATTAATTAACAGTGGGTTAAAACATGAACTAGTGACCAGAGTAACTATCACTTTCCAAGTTAAATTAACTAATTGTGTGTCAAAACACAAACTAGTAACCAGATTGTCTATCATTTTCCAAGTTAAATTAACTAACCGTTTGTCAAAACACAAACTAATAACCAGATTGTCTACTACTTCCAAGTTAAATTCACTAACTGTGGGTTAAAGCACAAAATATTTGTGATCCAGGATAATTATTCCTTCTGTCTGTTTACATTTGTGCAGTTTTCTCACATTTATAACTCACCATTTACTCTGTTAAACTCCACCCAACCTCCAGCTGCTATAATTCTTCTCGTCTCACACTCATTACTAGGCTTGTGGTCAAAAGACAACTGCTCCACCTCTCCATGAACACTTGCTACTGCCCTTGAGTCCCCAACATTTCCCTGAAAGTAACCAATTTCAATTTAACACCCTCAATAAGAAACTGCAAATGGTTGTTTTGTCAACCTAACGTTTGTATATATCAAGAGGATCAATATAATATTAAAACCAATGTTGGCCTGAAAAAAGACATTTAGCATCAAATTTGGAGAGTGAGAAGGATGGATGATATATGATCACTGCTGTTCAAGACATATTTGAACCATGCAATGCAACACAAAGAGTGAGCTCTGCATTTTTTACAACTAGGCATTAAAAGTAACTATGCAAAAGAAATTACAACAGTATTTTGAAAGAAGTGGTTGATGTGCACAGTGACAACTTGGTCATATAAAATGACATAATAGCCTAGAGAAGATCATTACGGCAAGCATGGTACCAAGTAGATGAGAAAGGAGAAGATCAAGCTGATGGTGGATGTGAGATATGGACAAGCTTGAAATGACCCCTGCGGACACTAGTTATCTTGCACAGGACAGAGACAACTTTAGAGAAGCTGTCAGCGGAGCCAAATTTCAACATGGATAAGCTACATGATGATGATGATGACACGGTGAATAAAACCTGAAAATAAACACACACACAAAGAAAAAAAAAAGGAGGCACAGCCAAAGGCAGAAGAGAACTAAACTTAAAGCGCTATTGAAAACAAACAATTCATAAACAAATGGAATATTTCAAATATTTAGGAACCTTAATATCATCAAGAGGACCAAGATAATCCAAGAACACTTACAATAAACTCAACAGCACAGGCACAAAATACAACATGAAAGTCAACATAAAAAAAACAGAAGTCATGAATGTCACAAAAGAAAAACATAACATCAACATAACTAAAGAAGGCAGGCAACTAAAACAAGTAGACAAATTTAAATACCGAGGAAGTTTAGTGACAAAAGACAATTCACAAACAGCAGAGACAGACTCAAGATGCATCAAAGCTTGTCAAATCATTGGACAGCTATCACCACTATTGTCCAACAAGGAAATAACTCTAGAGGCAAAACGGGCACCCTACAATACAATCTTCATTCCAATGTTGTACTATCAATGCCATTTCTGGACTCTAGATGCAAGAACAATAAGAAAAATATCCTCTACTGAGATTAAATGTGTTAAACAAATGACAGGAAACAGCCAGAGAGACAAGATTAGAAATGAAGAACTGAGAACAAAGTTAGGAATAACCTCTGCCATCGAATCGAATATATACTGAAACAACCGATAAAATGGTTTGGTCACGTGACAAGACAGAGTGATCAAAACACAACACAACGAGCCCTCAATAAATGTTCCAAGAATACCAGACCCATGGATCAACCACGAAAAAGATGGATCGATGGAATATTAGAAACAATAGGAAACATAACAGCAGCAGAAGTGAACAGAATAGCAAAAGACCACAAATTATATCTCCACTCAATGTTGAAAGGCAAATGAGGAAGGAAAGAAGATGCAGAACAATATTATCAAATGAGAAATAGAAAACAGATGTAACAAGATAAAACAAACAATTGGAGACAATTAACACCAATTATAAATGAAATGTCAACTAAAATTGGTTGGAAATATAACACAACTACCAGCATCCCACACCAAGTATTTAATTATTAGATGTAACAAGAGAAAAAGGAAAAAATTCCAAGGGATGAAATTATAGACATTTCAGACAAACATCATATAGATTTAATTATATGAAACATGCCATGAAGAACTATCAAGAACTCTTTTCTTCCCCAAACACTGTGTGGACTCTAGACTCAGGAACAATAAGAAAAATAACTCCTATGAGATGAAATGTGTTAGATGAATGACAGGAAATAGCCTCATAGATAAGATCAGAAATGAAGAACTGTGAAAAAAATTATTAATAGTTCCCACCATATAGTACATATAGAAACAACAGATAAAATGGTCTGGCCACATGATACAACAGAAAGACTAAAACACAATACAACAACAAACCTTTAATAAACTTTACAAGGACACCAAACTCAAAGGTCGACTCCAACAATTATGGATTGATGGAATATTAAAAACAGGAAAAATAACACAAGCAGAAACCAACAGAAGAACAAAAGACTGCAAATTACATCTCCCCTCAACACTAAAATGCAAATGAGGAAGTAAAGAAGTACTGTATGGTACAAGAAGACAGGAAATTGTACCAAACAGATTGACGAATAGACTTCTGCCAAATTAATATTAATAATTTGTTTGAACTACTTCCACCTGAAATGTGGATGCACAAATTAAGATGGCAGTTTGTAAGACTTTTGGTTAACATGTAAAAGATTTCAACAAGTCATTTCAATCAAACCAGAGTGAAATAAATGTTAAGTAAATGTTGTTGGGATGGGTAAGATGCACGTTTCAAAAGTAAAGTAAAAATTACTATATAGGCTGTCCACCAAAAGGAAAGAAGAAACAGGGAAAGACCTAGAAACACATTGAGACAAAACTTCGGGACAGCTATCACAAAGATAAATTACATTTTGAGAAAACTGAAAAAGACAGCAAAGGACAGCCAGGGTCGGTCAGGTCTTGTTGATGATCTATGTCCCAAAGGAAGGTAAAAATAAACACCAGAATAAAAAAAGTTATTTTAAAAATAAATAATGCACTTCTACAATAACATGAAACATAATTTTTCTATATCTGATACAGATTGCACTCTCTGTAGTATAATGAGTTAACAAAAGTGTTGACAATTCTGCAGTGGGCAACTAAGAGAATTGAAGATGTGTTCTGAGAGGTCAAAGGTAATGTGATACTTATAAAAACAAATGGACGAATTATTTTTGGTCACTCTGTAATTTCCTACATAATTCTAGCATCTCTTTCAGAATCTTCTCTAGTCACTCCAGTGCTATGAAATTCAAACATTGTGTTGCAACCTTCTTATGCGACAAGACCAGAGATCAAAGTGCATATTTACACTGTCAGAGTACAATAATATGATAGTCTATCAATAAGAACACCAACTCCTGCTATTCCAGACTCTTATCTCTGATTTCGTCCGTCCAGGTACAACTCTCGTCTATTTTTGCACAATCATTTATTTCTACCATTGCTAGCTGTCCCAAATTTCTTTTTTCTTTCACCACCATTGTCATTGGTTTTGGCAGATTTCTGCTTTGTCTCATGAAAAAAAATGTATATTTATTCTAGGTACATGCCTAATGCTTGAACTTATTAATTACTGATCAATTATTTTTCGTGTCTGTTAATTTTCTTATTTCTTTCTGTAATTCTTCCTTATCTTGCATTAGAGATGTTGTTTCGACTTCTAAATCTATTTTCCTCTACAATAACTTCAATGATCGCGATTGTTTCTCCATTATTTTGGAAACAGCTTAAGGGACAGAGTAAGAAACACTGACCTGAGGAAGAAACTTGAAATTGAACCAGCCATCGAATACATAAAGAAACAACAGATAAATTGGTTCGGCCACACAACAAGACAAAAAGAACTAACAATGACTCAAAGAGCCATAAACAAATGCTACGAAAACGCCAGATTAAGAAGAAGACTGAGAAAGAGATGGATAAAGGGAATACTTGAGTCACTAGGAGGGATAACACCAGAAGAGGCCAACAGAAGAGCAAAGAATCGCAGATTGTATCTCCCCTCGACGCCAATGGCAATAGAGGAAGGAAAGAAGAAGAATAACTTCTATCTATGGTTGTTTCTTTTAGTCATTACACATCCTCTGAGTCCCCTGATTTTGGAACACCATTCCTGCATGGTCTGAATCTCCAGAATTTATTTCTTCTATTTTCATATAAAAAATCAAGACTGATCCACTTTTTTTTGAGAAACCCAGTAATTTTCCACAATACCCATTATTTTGTCCCACTCTCATAGTATTTTTTTGCCCATATGGGCTTCACATTATTTGAACTAAATTAATCCTTTTCGCTCTACCACATAATCCCATAATTAGTATAATATTATCTCATTTATTCTTTACTTTGCTTTGTGAATGTTCTTACCAGAAAATTGTAATATTTACAATTATAGTCATTTTAAACATCTGCATTTACGTAAAAGTGGGTCAATGTGTACAGCGTGTATCTTTATTATGCACATGCATATTTCACTGCACTGGGGTGGTAAAGAAAGCTTATTGATCCACCATTACATGAATTAATAACATCTGTTCCTCTGGTAGAAACTGTGACCTTGTAAATATAAATCGTTCCCTGCAACATCTTGAGATGGTGATTCAGTAATGTGTAGGATGATTTTTTATAACTTATTTCTTAAAAAATTATTAGTCGTAGTAGTAGTATTAGTGTTATATTATTTTTTTTTCCTGTATTAATTATTACATTTTTATTCACTGGCTTCATTTTGTATTCCCAGGTAAAAGCTTCTTGCTGAGATGTTGGAAACTGTGTTGGAGTATAAGTTTCTCAACCAAAACCTGTAGACATGCACTGTTTATGTATATTCTATTTATACTCAAGCTGCAGGAACTAGTGACATTGACACCTCTTGTCATCTGTAGACAAAAGCTGAGGAGATAGGGCTCTGACTGGAATCTAATAAGATGTATTCTGTAACCAGGAGCCAATCTCTCCTTGTGGGTTCAAAAATTGATATTGTTAGCTCTAGTTTTAACTCATTTTAAAAAAAAGTATGTGCTGCACTAATAACGTCATATAACGGTACCCACAAATGATGTTACTGTTACTTTTGTTGTTCATACATCCTGATTGATTGCTGCCCTGCTTTGAGTGTGCTGTTGAAGAACATGAAATAGCCCTAAGTTGTAAGTTATGATGTTGTTTACAACAAAGCTGCAACATTTGTGTACTTTTGCCCAGCCTATCTTACTCCTGCAGGGAATATTTTTCCTGACGGACTTTCCATACATTTTTAAAAATTGTATTCACTTTGCTGGTTGGCCTGTTTCCTTCCCAGAACCATCACCACAAGAAGGTGAGTGGAGTCTTGGTCAGTTATGGTTTACAGACTGACACCAGCAGCCAGGCCAAGTATAGTAATTGCCTGCTTCCAGCTCATTCACTGTATCTCCTGGTCCCAACTGATTATATTTTAAAGGATGTATATTTTTCTAAGGAAAATATTTTGTGCACAAATGGAATTAATTTAAGACTAGTATAGAAAAACGATATACATCGATGCAATCAACAGTAAAAGTGGACCTTGACACACCTGCTATCAAGACCCTCAAAATGCTTGTTCAGGCCTTTGCAGAGCATTAAAGTACGAGACTTGGACCGGCGTCTTAGCACGTGAGTTTCCACCCCTATGTGCTCGGCCGCCTATCCAGAAATGTTCGGAAATTTCTGGATAGTGTCGCTTCAAGCATCGGAACTCACGTTGCGAGGCTACATTCCTCACCTTCCCAGGGTAATACCCTGGTACCCATTTCTGCCAACGGCTGGGTCGACCATGGGGGTATTTTTTTTTTCCAACCAGGAGTACAATTCACACTGCTCCCAGCTGGAATCTAACACAGGTTGTCCGAACGTCGGTAGTCCAGTCGGGTGGTTTTCCCAACTAGGCTACCGAGGCCCCCAAATGCAGAACATTATTTAGGTTGAATACAGGTCCTTGGTATGCAGGTTTCAAGGCTGGTCGAGTACCTATTCAAGAAGATGAATGCTCAGGACGTCATGTATCCAGCAAAATCCCAGAAAATTAAAAAAAAATGTAATGAACTGATTCATGAGGACTGTTGTCGAAAATATCCATCACCTCTTTCACATGACTGGAATGAGTTATGGTGGCTGTCCTAAAAGAAGACAACACTACATATTTTTTTTGGTGTTCATCAGCTTTCATCTCTGGCGAAGTTCTTAGAGACTAGGAACTGAATTTTGTGTGTTAATTCATTTTTCCCTGTCAGCCGTGTGCACAGGGGTCCCTCGCCGTACAGGCAGATAACAGAGTCTTCGGAGGTACTCATATTTTTTTCGTCGATGAGTAATTGACGTTTCAAGCCGGGCCTCGCTACTGAGGCCAGGGGTGGTTACTGCAGTGAGAAATTGTAAATAAAAATCCCAACTGGTTCAGCCAGGATTAGAACTCACAACCTCTCTTGTCTCGAGGCCAACCAGTTCCCCACACTACATATTACACTGCTGTGAAGTTTGCCACCATGCCCTTGACACTTAATCAAAAATGTTAGAAAATATTGTCTTGATGACTGAAGGCTCTTCCACTGCAGTGACTTTGTTCGTGACAAACCTTTTTGCCTCCTCATTAAGTTGTACCTGTATCTGGCTGATATAATTTACCATCTTTCTTTTCCAACTTGTCAGCCTCCATTTACAGTGAGCTGGATTACTGCTCTGCATCATCAGCAGAACTTGTAGAGTGTTGTTTTTAAATAATTTTTTTGTGTTGTAACTATTGATCGTAAATGTTTTCTTTTTTTCTTTAATTTCCTTTTTTAAGATTTTCAGGTGCAGTTTTACTGAGCTTCTGCCATAAAGTTAAATAGATACTTTATTGGGAGCCTTGGTAGCCTAGTTGGGAAGACCACCTGACTGGGCTACCGACATTCAAACAACCCATGTTCTACTTCAGCTGGAAGCGGTGTGAGTTGTACTCATGGATGGAAAAAAAAAATACCCCCCGCGGTCGACCCAGCCGCTGGCAGAAATAGGTACTAGTGTAGTATTCTGGGAAGGTGAGAAATGCCACCTCGTATTGTGCATTTCAATGCTTGAAGCGACACTATCCGGCAGTCTCCGAACACTTCTGGATAAGTGGCTGAGCACATATGGATGAAAACTCGTGGGCTAAGATGCCATTTCAAGTCTCATACTTTACCTTTAGATACTAGCTTGTTGACAAAGAATCTTTTCTGCTATCTATTTTTTTAGGCAAATTCTCCTCTATTTTCTGTTACATTGGTTGCTGACCCCTTAATGTATGCATGAATCCATTAAAAGCTTGAGTAATGATTTCCTTTATACGAGTATCTTAATGTTATTGGTCTTATTTGTTTCTTTCACATTCTGGTTTTTATTTGTTTTGAAATCAAATTCTTCAAAAATCAACAGACCTCAAAACCAAACAATAACAATCACATTGTTGGCGTGATTTAACATACACGCTACAGATGTGGAAAGAGTTACACACTTGCGGCCAACGGAAAACATAAGACATAGCAGGATAAAACAACAAGCTGAAAAATTCAGAAGACTAATCATCACATGCACCAGAGAATCAAAGTTTTAAGGCAATTAGCAAAAGAATAGGAACAGCAAGAAAGTATTTTTAAGCCTAGATTAAGATAGCTATCTGGAACTCTCCCAGTTACGATACTGTTGTAAAAATTACTACCACTTAAATGCAACATTAGGTACTCTAAACATAGTCATTTCTCTATGATCAGGAAATTTCCCTGATCAGGGTTTTAAAAAAAAAAAAAAAAACAGCCAATTTCTTGAAAATTAACCATTTTTTCGCATTAAACAATTTCTCATTAAAAAAAAAAAATTCCAACAGCAATGGAAATAAATTAAAAACTCAGGGGTTACCCGGTGTGGTAATTAGGAAGGTACACGGAAGGGGAGTAATGTTTGAACAGGGGAAAATGTCAAATTTTGAAGAATTTATGTTTTGATGCCGTAAATTTTACTATGGTATTGTAAACTAGGGTTAACAACATGGAAGATACAATCACATCAAAAGCAAACTACAATAGAACCTAAATTGATAATAATAAACAATAGATCTGCTATTCATGTGTGCAAAAGCTGGAAAACAACTACAGAAATAGAAAATAAATTAGATGCATTTGAAAACAAAAGTCTCAGGAAAATACTTTGCTTACCAAGGAAATAATTCAAGACTAGGCAGAAATAAGAGAAATGACAAAGCATTCAAAAATATTGTTGGCCATGTGATGAGAAAGACAACAAGAGAATCTTAAAGCAAATGCTCAAATGGGAAACCAAAGGGTAACAAGAAAAAAGAGGCAGACCTAGAGAAGCACTAAAAAGAACACAGTGGCGAGAGGTAATGCAGGCATCAGCTTTCTTGCCAAGAATACCCAGAAGAAGAACATGTGGAGAGATACAATGTTGGTCATGTGCAAGATCTAACACTTGATAACAAAGATTGTCAGAAATAGTTTAACGTTTCTGCCTTATGTGTCATTTCTGGCTCGAAAAGACAATGGATGGATGTATACTCAACATAACTGTATGGTGAAATAAACACTGACAATAAAAAACAGAGAAAAAAAAACTAAAGCCCTTGAAATGTGGATTTGCAGAACAGTGAGAATTGGGTGGACAGAAAAGAAAACAACTGAAAATGAAGGAAGAATTTTTATCACGATTAAAAATAATAGAAATTTAATTTGTAGGACCCGTAAGGTGACTGGATCACTTTGAAGTAAGATATTGGCCTCTGGACTAGGATGTCCAAAGTATGCTACAAATGGTGGGAATTTTTCTCTTCAAATCCATAATCTTTGTGTGATATTACCCTCTCCTAATCTCTGGGTAGTGAGATTCAATGTCCGGCCATCTTGGATAAGATGGTGAAAAGCAGGAGGCTCGGAGTGCACGCTGTGCTTGTTAAAGAATCCTTGTTAGTTAAAAACAAAAAAGAGTAAGTATAAATTGGCTGCTGCTCAGACAATAAGCAATTAGAAATGAATCCATGTTGGGGTGGACAGTTTGGTCGCAATACCAGATGCTGGGGTCTCAAGACAGAGAGATTGTGAGTTCAAGTCCTGGCTGCACCTGTTAGGATTTTTATTTGTGATTTATCTCTGCAGCAACCAGCCCTGGTCTCAGCAGCGAGGCCTGGTTTGAAATGTCAATTACTCATCGACAGAAAATATGAGTACCCCAGAAGATGGAGCTATCTGTCTGTGTGGCGAGGGACCCCTGTGCACATGGCTGCCAGGGAAAAACAGATTAACATGGAAAATTTAGTTCCTAGTCTCTAGGGACTTCACCAGCGGTGAAAGCTGGCGAACAAACAAAAAAAATCCATGTTGAAGACAGATGTACTGGACTGAAAGGTGCACAATATAATGTGCTAACCATAAATTTGTGACACACAGCATCCATACACATTTAATATGAGAACACAAATGAGAAGAACGACCTGTAAGGGGGCACAAAAACGTACTGAAAGTCATCATAGAGGGGAAAAATACAAGGTCAATGAGACAGAAGCAGACAAAGACTAAAGCAGACTGACAACATCAAGAGATAGACACTGGAACCTAGGAAAGCATGAATCATCAAGGCAAGATGATAGACAGGATGAAATGATGCTGCACGGTAGTCAACCTTTGATGCCAAGACAACACAAGATGGTGAAATAAAGCAGAATACAACTTTGTGAAAGCAACAAAAGCTATGCAGACAGCAAGTCCTATAAACTCTATAACAACAGTTAAACCAATTAACACTGAATACACTCTATGTAGAGAAAACATTTTCCTGATGTAACTGAACATTCCTACGAGACACAAGTAAAACTGTAAGCATGAGTTACTGCTGTCATTTACAATCATCGATATTGACTTACACAATACATTTTTCCATTCTTTATCAACACAACCACAGCTGTTGTGCCAGCAAGCTCATCCTTCATTGTTTCATCTGAAAGTTAATAATAACAAATATAATGAACACAACATAAGTCATTATATCATATTGTAAGATAACTGACAGATGGTGGAGAATCTATCTATCTATCTATTGACCTTTCGAGCCGTAACCGGCCCATAGGGCGTAGACCAAGATACACCTTCTCCTATATGAATTTTTTTGTTCTAGCAGTTTTCTTTTAAAGATATTTTATCAAATCTCGCCATCTGTCTCTGTTCTGTGCAAGCAGTTCTATCTCATTGAGGGAGCCAATTCCTGCTGCTCTTGCCTCTCTCATCAATGTTCTTCTCAGTGTCTCCCTGGGTCTTCCTCTTTTTCTTTTACCTGTTGTTTCCCATATGAGGGCTTGCTTTGCTATTCGGTTATTATCTCTTCTCATCACATGTCCAACGTATGACCATCGTCTTTTCTTTATTACTGAAGATATTAGTGGTTGATTGGCGATATTGGTGGAGAATATTCAGTGAATTATCTATCATACATGGAAGCATGGGCCAAATGGTTAGTGCACTTGTCCACATGTAGCGATTTTTTTCCCCCTCATTAAAATGAGTAGTAGCACAGATTTATTTTTCAGAGAAAGTAGGAGAACATGATGTGGTACTGACCACGCCACCACAATAAGTGCAAATGATCATTTAAAAGTACAGACACTAACATTATATTCCATATATCATTAGGGCACAGAGAGAACCTTTTATTTATTATGCACAAATTCTGGTGGAAACAGCCTCAGATATATAAGATCAGAAATGAAGAACTAAGAAAAAAAGCTAGGAAGAATTCCCATTATAGAATACATAAAGAAACAACAGATAAAGTGGTTTGGTCACAAAATAAGACAAAGACCAAAACACAAGGCAATAAGCCTTTAACAAATATTGCGAGAGAACACCAGACTCAAGGGTCGACCCAGAAAAAGATGGATTGATGGAATATTAGAAACACTAGGAAATATAGTGGGAAAAGGCCAACAAAAGAGCAAAAGACTGCAGATTATATTCCCCTTGACGTTGAAAGGCAAATGAGGAAGGGAAGAAGAGGATTCTGATATTTATGTTGTTGCCATAAAGTAAAAACATGGTAATACTGACCATAATAACATATCTAGTAAGGTAAAGTACGAGATTTGAATCGGCGTCTTAGTGTGGGAGTTTACACCCATATGTGCTCTGAGACTTGTGGACAGTGTCGCTTCAAGCATCGAAACTCACGATATGAAGCAGCATTCCTCACCTTCCCAGATACTACTACCCTGGTACCCATTTCTGCAAGCTGCTGGGTCAACTGCAGGGGTATTTTTTTTTCTAACCATGAGTACAACTCACACTGCTTCCAACGGAAATCGAACACGGGTTGTCTGAACGTTGGTAGCCTAGTCGAATGGTTTTCTCAACTAGGCTACTGAGGTCCCCTTATATATATGTTTGTCAGTTATCACGGTTAATAGGGACCAGAACCGGCCGCGATAAATGAACCGCGACGTAGCGAGGGATGACTGTATATATATTACCTTATCTAATTTATATTTAAGCATATTTATTTTAAGTTTAATATTTTCCAGCTGAGGTAAAGATGTCTCTAAAGCTATATGTGATCAGTGACTCATAGCTGTGTCAGGATTAGCAGCAATAACAGCTAATAAAAATCCCACACTATTTTCCATTCTCTCGAAACAAATTAACCAGTCGGGGAACCAGGTAGGGGTCAAAAAGGAAAAACAACACAGTGCTCAATAATGCAGCAATGAAGTAGAATGTGTTGGGCTGACTGGCGCAAATACCACAGCTTGCTGTAAACCACAACACAATGCATCTGCAACCATTTAATGTCTTTTTAATGGCTCAATATGAAGAGAAGTGGGGGACTGCAGTAGCTCTGTGGTTTGTCCTACTCAGGACATAAGGTTGAGTTCAATTTTGATCAACAGTTTCTAAGTTCACTAGATCTTTCTGGGAAAGTAAAATGGTCTAGTGTGATACTGACTACACCACCTAGAAAATGTGCTGTTGGTCACTGAAAAATATGGGCACTAACACCATACTCAACATATAAGGCATGGCGAGAACCTTATTTTATGAAGAGAAAGGGGGACTGCAGTATCTCAGTGATTTGTCCCACTAAGGGAGTTTGATCTTGATCCTTAGCTTCTATGCTCATAGGATCTTGAAATGTGCAGTTGGACACTAAAAAAGAAAGGGGGCACTAACATAATACTGCCCATTTAAGGTGTTGAATGAACCTTTTTAATGAAGAAATATAGTTATCGGGCAAATGCAGAAGATATTTTCCAGCAAGGTTCATTGTCTGGTTTACACAATCAAGTATTAATTCCAAATGCTGTCAAAAGAAGATAGTTTTGCTTGTGTGTTTTTGATATGCATGAGCATAAAGAAAACACAAACTGGTTTCAGAGTAATACATTATCAAAGCATTTTGCACTATATATTGCACAATATCATATTGTTCTAAAAGTTACACCTAGTGGCAATTTAGTTTTAATCAAAGTGTGCCATCTGGCAAAAAACATAATAATTAGGCAATATAGTCCGGGATTTTTTTAAAGATTAAAATAAAATAAATCTTTGATATTAACACTCATACTTAAAGGTACTGAATGAGAAGTGTTAAAAATAATGTTACTTACCTTTTTGCATTTCATCATCCAATGCCAGGAAACCAAGTCTGATAGCATCTGCAATATTTCCTTTATCTGGTGTTTGACAACAAAAATCATAATGAATAAAACATCACAGGACTGGAATATTAATAACATTAATGGATATACAATACAGGGACACAGGCAGAGGGGGAGAGATTGGCATGAGAATGCGGGGCTGTGATAAAATCTGACAATATATATATATATATATATATATATATATATATATATATATATATATATATATATATATATATATATAAATAGAGGGAATGAAAAAAGGTGTCTATTTATTGATAAAAGGTGTTGTCTTTTTTTTTTCTCTCTGTAAAACTATAACCCATACTACCTTTGTTTTACATTTTTTTAAACACTTTTTTTTTATATACTTGAACACATCAAATTAAAGACAATGAAACAGCTTTCAAATCACATAAATTGGGGAAATTACTATAGACAAAAAAAACATTTGGAGAGTAGTTGTGTTATTTTTTTTTATTTTTTTTGGTCAGAGTTCTAGAGGCATGTTCTATGTTCTCCAGGTCACTACATCTCCTTACTTATCACAAAAGTGATTATGATATGAGGAAAACTTAGTTCAGTTTGTTTGAGAAGTTAATCTAAGTTACGTCAATACTTTAATTTTTAAAAATAATAAAAAAGACAGCACTCTGATCTCTTTCCAGATAACAAGAAAAGAACTAAGCACAGATTCCATAACTTTGAAAAGGCCCTCAGGGTAGCTTTAGAAAGCTGGTCTTTTCTTTTATTTATAAGTGATCGTGAAAGCTGCAATAAATTTTCCCACACTTTGTAACTTTGTCGAGCAGTGAAGTGGGGACTGTCAAGGGTTCATTACATACTCACATAGAACAAGGAAAGTATTCCTTATCACTAATCTCTGATGGAACTATTTTCTCAGTTAATTCATAATATACTTGGAGCAAGGCAGCAATTAAAACCAGGATCACAATATAAAAAAACAATGTACCAAAACAAGTCTATGTCAATAGAAGTGAGAAAGAGATAGAGCCAATTATGACCAAAGTGAATCATGGACAGTTGACAAACAAATGAAAAGATGATTAGAGGCTACAGAGATGGAATTTCTCACAAGAATGCTGAGAGTTCTTTGGACAGCTAAAAAGACCAATAAAGAAATTCTCAAAGAGAGCAACACAAAAGAGGGAGAGAGAGAGAGAGAGAGAGAGAGAGAGAGAGAGAGATATCGCAGATGACAAAAAGAGAAGATACCTGATAGCTTGTTGTCATGGCACGGAAAACAGTCAACAACAGAATTGATATGATGTACTGTGGATATAGAATTGTGGAAGGACATGATCACCTACTCCAACCAGTATGGCACATGATGATGATGATACCAAAAACACTTTTATTAAAACATAGATAGCATCCATTTAATTCCTCCTTCCATTTATTGGCCACAAATCAATACAGCAGTCACTTTAAAGCATCTTGTGGGGATGACAACAACATATTTACATTTTGCCTCATTTATGGCTATCCTTTACAAAGTCCCCAAATCTTACTCCTTGTTCATCCATTGCTCTCAGCCTGATTGCCCTTCATCTGCCTCTCATTTTCCATCTCATTCAGAGTATAATGCATGGAACTTCTTTTGCTTCCTCTCTAAGCACATGCCCTTTACAGAAATTGATTGCATCAAGATCTTGGTGGACCTTTCATCTTGCTTGCATAAAAAAATGTATATCATCATCATTAAGTTGTATATCATGTACATCATCACAGCCCGTCTGAAAAAATGTGTCTCTCACCAGATCTCCAGCTTCTTCTGTCGTCATGTTCAAGGTCTCTTTGATGTCTTGAAACCACCTTCTTCTTGGTCTGCCCCTTCTTCTTCTTCTTCCTGGTATCATGCCTTTGATTACTGTTCTTTCCAGCTTGCTGTGTTTTTTTAAGAGGCCATAGTATTTTAATTTCTTCTGTAAGATGTAGTTTATAAGCCATTTCTTTTCAATGTTCAGGGTTTTTTTTATGTCTTCATAGCTCTTTTTCATTTTCCAAGGTATCTTAAGGATTTTTCTGTAGCATTTTGTGTGGAACAAACCAACTTTCTTCAAACTCACACACATGTATAGAAGATCTTAATGACTCTGAAGCATAAAAACTTCATGTAAAAATATTAAAAGGCAAGTGAAGCATTTGGAGGCAGATTGAAATAGAAAGAAATCATCATCGTATAACATGATCACTGGCAGAGGTGATTAAGTCTCTCCACAACTTTCTATCTCTACAATTGTTTATTATTTATGCTGCTGACTTTCTACCAAACCATCCTCTCAATTTGTCTTGTATTTTTCTATCTTTTTCCTCTATATCTTCTTTCCCTCTAATTTTTTCCTGTTGTCATAATATACTCAAGTGTTCTCCTCTTGTTGTTGGTAGGTAAAAGAAAAAATGATTAATAAGCATTCATTTTTATTTTTTTGGGTAGTTTCTTTAAGAATATGCTCAATACACTTTTTAGTGTTCACTGTATTCTCAACACTCTACTGTAAACCATACTTCTGTCTGCAGTGATTTTCTTGTCTGTTGACCAATTGGACATGATTCACTCCCAAGAACCAAGAATGGCCATACATAACACTGCAACAACTATTTGTTCATATTTCCATTGACAAAAATAGGTTGCATAAATATCTTTCTCATTCTTCGGAATGCAGTCTCTGCACTTCACTTCTGTTATACATTACTTTCTGAAATTAAAATTGCTCCCAAGTATTTTGAATTCACTGACCTGTTTTAATACAGTTTTTACTTTAATTGTGCCTTTATTTTGTAAACAGACAAATGATGCAGATTCTGTTTTTCTTTAATGTGTTATAGTCTGATCAGAAAAATATATTTCTCCTTCTTTGCAAACAATCACAAGAGCTTGTTGTGCTGTGATATATCTTATAGGAAACTACACATCCCAAATCATTACAGCAATTTTTAATAAGCAAATTTGAACTTTCAACACATATACTCACTTGACCAGGCTGAGTATCCTCTTTAAGAGGTGACAATAAGATGGCTGAGAGACTTAACTTATTTTGGTTTGCTAACCCTGATTCCATCAATTAGTTATGGAGTGTCAAGTGTTGTCATCTCATGACATGATATAAAATAAAGAAATCTATAGTGCAAAAAAAAAAAACCAGCAGAAAAAAATTTCAGGAAAATTAGCTGCCTGGGTAGAAATATCGAGCTGCAGAATATTTTTATATAACATACTAGTAACATATGAAGGAGTATAAGTTGATAAAACCCAAACCAATGTAATTATGTAGGAAAACTAATGTACATCTAATAAAATGTTTTCAGATCAAGCTGTCTCAATCAACAGAAATACTTACAATATGGAGGCTGTGACACAATCTTCTTATGAAGGCTGTTCCCTGTATACTGAGCTACTTTCACACCTGCAGAAAGAGGTCATTATTGTAGGTGAGATTATGGGTAGACTGATATTACTTCTTAGCCCAGTATTGTCTCCTGTCATTGTATGTGTGCTTATGGGGTATTCTGTCAGGTCATGATAGGCCGTGTCGTTGAACCCACAGACAGGTAAGCAATACAACTTGCAAAGGACAGAGGAGTAAATCCCAAATAGAAAATATTAAGCACAGGGCCTAAGGCAGTGAACTGTAACAGATCCTTTCTATAGTCAGATCAGAATGTTACTGAATATAACACAATTGTGTTCCTTTAGAGTTAACCAAAGTGACTGAAGGGGAAGTCACTCTGAGGCTTGGACAACACAGAATCTCCATACACCCTGATTCATCTTGTGTTATGGGAAAGATAATCTTAGCACATTGTGCACTGTGGGTGCTCTTGGGTGACCTACTATAGTTTAAAAAAGTAAAGGTGTGAGTAGTCAACACAATTATCAAAGGTTCCCTCCACGCCTAGCAAGGCATATGGGGAATATAGTGTTAGTGACCATATTTTTCTATGACCACAGCAAACTTTTTGGGTGATGGTGGTATCATGCGAGCCCACCTTTACACCACATAAAAATCAATGGTACCCATTTTTAGAGGTTGGGTGAAACCTAGAGCCTTGTCGGTCTGAAAAAAAAAAATCCACTATTTTTGAGGATGGAACCTAGACCCTTTTAACAAGGAAGTGAGTACACTAACCACTCAGCCACTGAGGCTCCTGACCTACTCTGACACATTAATTTATCTCTTGGGTAAGAAACCTTTTTATTATTATTAAATGTTAATATCATTCATTATTATGACATAGAGGATAAAGAGGAGCAGGTAAAAGACAGTGTGTACAAGTAATATATTTTTATACAACAATAAATGTCATCATAATTCAATACAATTTATTTAAACGTAAATTCTCACATTAGATCACACATACAATAAAATTATATGCACAAAAACACACAAAGACAAAATAATATATCCAATGCAGCAATGCACAACACTTACACTGTAAACAAAATTAATTTATTCTTATAACAGAAACATGATGATATATAACTTTACAACAAAAACAATAGTCACCACACAGGCTGAAATATACACTTATAGGCTTAAAACGTATTAAATGAGGAAGTAATGAATTACAAGCGATGGACTCTGAAGACAAAGATGAAAGCTGATAAACAGTGAGAATAACGGAAGAGGTTTTTATTAAATATATCACAATTTTAATCAACTTATCATGCTGGCATCAGACTGGTGGTGACAGAATTAGTCAGAGACTGGCACATATAGTGGTATCCCATAGACTGTAACTAAATCCTTTATTATTTTTTTGGGATACTCACAGAGTGTTCCAGAACAGACTGATGTTTCTGCTTCTTGTTCTCTGCCAGATTGACCTATGCTGGCACACCAATCTCTCACCTTATATATATATATATATTTATATATATATATTTTTTTTGGCTTTTAGCTCTGAAGAAGTCCCGAGAGATTAGGAGCTGAATTTTGTGTTTTAATCCATTTTTCCCTGGCAGCCATGTGCACAGGGATCCCTCGCCGAACAGGCAGATAACTCCGTCTTCGGAGGTACTAATATTTTTTCCGTCCATGAGTAATTGACGTTTCAAGCCTCGCTGCCGAGACTAGGAGCGGTTGCCACAGAGAGGAATCATAAATAAAAATCCCAACTGGTGCAGCCGGGATTTGAACCCACAACCTGTCTCGAGGCCATATATCATCATCATCATCATCATGTGCCTTACCGGTTGGCGTAGGTGATCATGTCCCTCCACAATCTTCTATCCACAGTGCATCGTATCAGTTCTGTTGTTGAATGTTTTCCATGCCATGACACCAAGCTATCCAGTAGTTTCTCTCTTTGTCGTCCGCGATCTCTTTTTCCTTTTATTTTGCCAGTTGTAACCAAGTATTCCAACTTTCCTCTTCTCATGATGTGCCCGAAAAATGTTGATTGCTTCTTTCTGATGTTTTTTAAGCGCTCCCTTTTTGTGTTGGCCTCTTTGAGAACTTCCTCATTGGTCTTTTTATCTGTCCAGGGAACTTTCAACATTCTTCTGAGAAATCCCATCTCTGTGGCCTCCAATCGTCTTTTCATTTGTTTGTCTACTGTCATGATTCGCTTCCATAGGTCAGAATTGGTTCTATATAGCACCGATGAACTCTCTCTCTCGTTTTTATTGACATAGATTTGTTGCATAAGATATTTTTCATTTTCTGAAATGCTATTTTGGCCTAAATATATATATTTCTTTTTTTGGACAATAGGACAACAGACAAGGAAATCACTGGAGTCTGTAGAAATATGGTTTTATTGATCATATGAGGGAGTAAAGAATAATGACACTGTGACCTTCCAAGCGTGTCGTAAGAGGCGACAAAGGAGATTGATCGATGGCTTGACAAGCTGTCATTGTAAAAAGTATTGTTATAGAAACAGAGCCATAGATTTTAGAAACAGTGATCTCTGCAATATGTGCCTTTTTGGCACGCAAGGTTTCTGTTTTCGAGATTGTGGTTCTGCCCTATGTGCCATCTTCGGCTCGAAAGGACAATAGATAGATAGAATATAGATAAAGAGGGAGGAACAGAAAATGATACCAAAGTAAGGATATCAAAAGCAAGAGGAGCTTTCATTGCACTGGGAAACATATGGAAATCCAAAGAATTTAGGTTAAATACTAAAATAAAAATTTTCAATTCAAATGTTAAGGCGGTCCTATTATATGGCTGTGAAACATGGAGAACAACAAAATTGACAATCACAAAGATACAGACTTTCATTAATGGATGCTTACGCAGAATAAAGGGATGGAAATGGCAAGACAAAGTCACTAACGTAGAATTATGGAAATGTACCGGTCAAATACCAGTGGATAAAGAGATACAGCGAAGATGATGGCGATGGATAGGACCCACACTACGGAAGCCAACTGAGAGTATTACACAACAGGCCCTTTTTTGGAATCACCAGGGGAAAAGACAAAGAGGAAGACCAAGGAATTCTTGGAGAAGACAGATAGAAGCAGAGATGAAGATGATGGGGAAGACATGGAATGATCTTAAAAGAATGGCAAAAAAGAGAATGACTCGGAAAGTGTTTGTTGAAGACCTATGCTCCACTGGGAGCTAAAAAGGTAGAAGAAAGACTCTTCTCAGTTGACTCCTTAAAACAAAGCTGTTCTTGATCTTTCCTGATTACCCAGATTCTACCGTAGAAATCTTTTGATCTTGTTTACAAGCGCTGGCATCAGAGAAATCTTTGTGTCTACAACCGCTGGACATTTGAGGATGTCTGGCCCTACTGTATTCGTAGAATGCTAGTGAAACCTCCATCTCCTCCTTTGACCATGATTACATTAACTTCCTAGGCTGGTTATTACCAAATATTTCTGACTCTGTCAAAGTATGCCGACTTACATGGAATGGCAGTCCTTTGATCCTTAACTTCTTGATCTCTTTGACTCTTGTTTTATTCCTTTCCTGTTTTATCCCTTCAAATAGCTCACACTATTACAATGCAGCCATTTTGATTTTGGATCATTGGTTGACGGCTGTTATCAAGGTCGAACTCCAAAGCAAGTTAAGTCAGCTGCGTGCGTGACAATTTCGAACGACATCACCCAAAAGAGAGTGCCCACAGTCATGTCCAACTACAAATCACTCAAATAAATTTAAAAAAACACATAGAAACCAGTCAAAACACCATAAAAACTGTTTTAGTGTTGGCACTCTCCTAAAAGGTATGAGGAAAGGACTGCCATCTTTCCCAAAACTTTTGAATGCACTAGATACACCACCAGGCTTACCAATCATACATGCATACAGTAAAATTTAATACATAAATTATGCAGAGATCAGATTTTCTATTTCTCTATTGTCCTTTCAAGCAGAAGATGGCACAAGGGCATAGATTCTAGACTCTGTGCTAGATGATCTTTGATGTCAAACGTCAGACTTGCACAGGACTCCTGTTGTATCTTGTCACATGTCCTTGTTCTAAGCGAGATGCTCAATCTCGGCAACGGAACTGGTACCTGCTATTGTTGCCTCTTGCCTTAAGTTCTTTATAGTGTTTCTCTCAGTTAACCTCCTTTTCTTTTACCCTCTGGTTCCCATTTGAGATTTTTTTGGTATCTTTTCATCACATAACCAACATATAACCATCATCTTATCTTGATTATTGATTATATTTTTGGATGATATGTCATTTTTCTGATTTCTGTACTCGTCTTGAATTCACTTGGTGGTATATAAAGTATTTTCCAGAGGTATTTGTTTTCAAATAAGATATTACAAATTGCAAATAAAGTATTAATAAAATATACCCTTCACTATTTTAAAAGAGAACAATTTTGGGGGGCAATGTGGTTGGTATTACAACAGCGCCATCTTTCTTTCCAAGAAAAATCTGGTTGCTCTTTAAGGCTGGGTGAACCTGGAAGCCGTTGATCAGGATTAAACCTGACCTTTTTGTTAATAGTTGTCCAATTCACTACCACCGAGCTACCATATTGTAGATAGCAAGATAACAATTAGTATTCTCTTTCTCTCTCACATACACATGAGAGTAAGGAATTATCATATTCCTCACAAGACAATAAATGAGAACAACACAGCTCCTGTACTGTATCATATTATCTATTATGTACAATTTCAGAGAATGACATACTAATAGTAATTATGGCCTTTTCATCAATACACTGTATATAAGCAATAAAAATAATGTATTATTGATCATTGTGCTTTTACTTTATTCAGGCCCTGGTAAACAGTGGTAACTGAAACAGTCAATAACGCAAAATAAATGGATGATAGTTCTATATCTCACTCTCCTGCTCTTTTGTGTTGAACTGGGAAAATCTCCAAATGTTATTTAGGATAACAAAAGCCAAGTCTTTTTGGCTTTGTTTATTTCTCGTTATCGACAAGCCTCTAGGGTAAAACAAAAAGTGTGTGTGCATGCTACATGTGTGTGAGAGACAGACAGAGAGAGAGAGAGAGAGAGAGAGAGAGAGAGAGAGAGAGATATTGGTAGAATAAAGTTTATTTCTTATATAACCATTGAATAAAACACAACCACAATACTTCAACTTTCCTTGCTACCTATCAGTGTCAAGGAATTGTGAGTGTTTAGTTCAATCATCTTAACTTGTATCCTGCATGTTACTCAATGAGGTATCTGTTATATTTCATTTTTTTCATTGAGTGCCATCTCCACATCGAAGGTTCGCTACCATGGAGTGCCATTCTGCTCTGTCTCCTGCTTTGATGGTGCAGGTTGTCATAGGCTGACTTGTCCATCTTTTGGTGTTACTCGTCCATGTTAGTCTCTGCCTATATTACCTTGTATTTTCCCTTCCAAGATTGCTTTTAGAAGGCTGATGTGTCTTTTAACATGCCCCAAAAATTTTCTTTTGTCTTGTTCTAATTTTGTTTAGTAGTTCTCTTTTCATTTTTAGTTGGTTTAAGACTTCATCATTTGTTTTCTTTTCTTTCCATCCAATTCTACCTATTCTTCTATAAATCCACATTTCAAAGGCTTCAATTTTCTGCTCTGTTTTCTTGTCTAATGACCATGTTTCTGCACAATATAGGAATATTAAAAGATATAACATTTTGCTATTCTTAGTTTTAGCCCTTGTGTTATTTGTATTGATGTTAGTACACTTTTCATGGCATTAAAAATACTTTTTGCCATTCCTATTTTGTTTATTTCAGTTTTACATTTTCCATCATTGGTTATAGTATGTCCAAGGTAGTTGTAGTTCTGAACTATCTTCAGGTCTATTCCTTCAACTTTGATATTTATTTACTGTTACTTTAATTAATCAATTATCATTGAGTCCTACCCTCATTTTCTTTCTACTGTTTCTGGAAGTTAGAACTCTCAGGTGAATGCTGCCTGGTTGCAATTGTGTTTATATGTCCAAACCATATTATCTATATTAAAAAGAACTGGCATATAAACACCATTCTACAGAGGAAATTTGGTCTTCTCTTTTTGTCTTCCTTCTAAGTCAAAAGCAGCTCTTAGGATTGTTTCTGTATTTCAATTCAGCTCCATTACCTGCCAGTTAATCATTATGTGCACCTCCTCTTGGCTGCACCATTTTAACAGTTCTTGATTGCTGATTTGGTTTTGCCAAACATTTTTCTCAGGCAGGCTGACTGAAATGATAAATCTCCCATGTTTCCCTTCCTAGCATTCTACAGTATGTAAATTCATATATATAAATTCTGAACTAACTGAAAGAAAGTGCACAACTTTCAAATATCCAACCTGGCAAAAAATAGTTTAATTCTTCTGACTACCCACATCCACAAGATATAAATGTTGATACCATTATTTTGTATATATTTTTTACATCAAAATTACTTTCTAAAACTTATGACTCAGGGAGCTAACCTCTATTGGGAGAGCTTCAATTAATAACAGATCAGTATCTTACCTCCATGCCCATCAAAGACACCAAAGAAGCAAGCATCTTTGTCACCAGGTAAGCTCAACAAATGACTGTGGGCATCCTCCATATCTAGTTTGGAGTTATGGCAATAATTTGTCCAGCACTTTAGCACATTAGGGCATTAATTAGCACAACACAATATCATATTATTGCATTAATTTGTCTTATGTATTAGCACATTAATTTGTCATATATTAATTAGCACATCAGCAGAATTTGTCATATATTAGCACATAAGTGCATTAATAGGTCTAATATACTAGCACAAAGGGGCATCAACTTGTCTAATATATTAAAATATCAGGGCATTAATTTATCCGACACAACAGTCCAAAAATAAACTAGATGAATCTGAAAACAAATGCCTCAAGAAATGGCTATGCAACTAACAGCCTCATCTACAATTTATATAGACTATATAAGCAAGAAAAGAAGGTGGGTATATGTCAGCCATGCAATGAGAAGAGATAAGAGAATAGCCAAAGAAAGTCCACAAAAGGGAAACAACCACCAAAAGAAAAATACACTGACTGAGAGAAATGTTAAGAAGAACATTGATAAGAGGGGCAATGACAATTAGCATTGACAACCTTGCTCAGATTGAGAGGCTAATCCAAAACAGGGACTTGTGACAAGATACACTGCAGGTCCTGTGCAAAGTATGACAACACTGAAAGTATTAACAGGAACCAATCACTAAACATTCTTCACTAAATAAAATAAGGACAATAATGTGTACTACATATATTACTATTATTAACAAACTGTGGCAAAAACATTGCTTTCAAATATTAATTGCATGAGAAAGTAATCACTGTACACCTATGGTGACTGCACAAATTGGAGACTGAGCTATATAGGTAAGGGGTCTCTTCACATCTTAAAGCATAAGAGAAACATGATGTTTGTGTCCCTTTTATTTAAATGTTGAATCACTAATATCAGTAATTCCAGGAAAGATGTTGGACATGTGATGAGAAGAGATAATTACAGAATAGCTAGGCAAGCCCTCATGTGGGAAACAACAGGTAAGAAGGAAAAGAGGCCAACCCAGAGAAACACTGAGAAGAACATTGATCAGAGAAGCGAGGTAGCAGGAATCGGGCTACTCAATGAGATTGAAATGCTTGCACAGAACAGAGACAAATGGTGAGATTTGTTAAGAGATCTTTGCAAGAATTGAGACTGCTAGAATGAAAATTTAGAAAAAGAGAAAGAGTATCTGGGTCTATGCCCTATGGGCCAGCCATGGCTCAAAAGGTCAATAGATAGATAGAAGAAATGGTTCCATTCATGTCTTATGGGTCATGAAGAATATTTGTTAGTAATTCTCATATTATTTCAGTGACCAATGTCACAATTTATAGATGACATGGTCAGTCTCAAGCCAGGCCTCCCAACTTTCACACAAAAAATCTCTGGTACCCATTATCACAGGCTGAGTGAGCCCTGAATGTTGGTCTCAATAAAGTTTGCCATATCTGGGAACTCAACTTGAGCCCTTCTATCAACAACGAGTGCACTAACTACACAAACATCATAACTTTATATTTCTCAATCACCAGCTGCATATTTCATGAGTGATGTTTTTATCACATCCTGGGTAAATAGGAAAAGCATATTTTTAATTTCGAATACATGGAGCATGCATGATATCTATGGTGATCAATACTGCTTGAAAATAATGGGGGGGAAGAGAATTATATAAATAATTTTTGTTATGAAAGCACATTTTAGAAGAAAAAGTATGTTTTAGAATTGCGTCATGTTTGTAATAAAAGACATACAAAAATAAGAATATGTTTTATATTTTCAAACACAGTGATGCCTATTTGCTCATGAACTTGTAAACATACAATTTTAATTATTGTCTGGTAAATTGAAAAGCAGGTTGTGGATGTATTGGATTTCATTAGGAAATTAGTTTTGGTGCTCTCGGATGCCAGTGGTGCTTGTATGGGATTTTTGCTGCAGGCTACAGTGTGTATTCATAAGCATGTTAATAACCATTTCTTCTAATGGAAAAATGTTTATCTGCAATCATTATGTGATTTTTATTTTCAATGTATTTCAGTGTTACGATGTAATGACATTTGTATCTTTTAATAAATTTAAAAACATGATGTAGTTTGACAAATTTAGCAACTTGTTTCCAACATAAAGAAAAGTGAAGATTGCTTGTTTAAATTAATTAATTTTTAAATATGCTTTAACATTACCAAAGCAGACTCACATTTCTTTGTTGAAAAAGAAAAGACTGAAAAATTGCCAGTTTAAATAATTTAAAAACAAGCTGTAATCTCACAAACATAACATCAAGTTGAAAAAATATAAAAGTTTGTAAGTTTCAAAAAGTTCAAATGCAATAGCAACAAGCAAGATAGACACTTATGGCAAGGATACTGATTCTCCATCCCTGCATGCATGACGATCCAACTTTGACAAAATTGTTCTCATGTTTGGATGAGAATTTTGTTGTCACAGGCTCAGACAACGTCTGACCCATTGCTAAAATGTACAGAAATAAATGTACAGAAATAAATGTACAGAAACAATTGTACAAAATAAATGTACAGAAATAAATGTACAGAAAAAATGTACAGAAACAAATGTGCAGAAACAATTGTACAGAAATGCACAGAAACAAATGTACAGAAATAAATGTACAGAAACAATTGTAAAGCGGACTGGTTGGTCTTGAGGCAAGACGCCGGCCTCGAGACAGAGAGGTTGTGGGTTCAAATTCCAGTTGATTGGGATTTTTATTTACGATTTCTCTCTGCAGCAACCACCCCTGGTCTCAGCATCGAGGCCTGGCTTAAAATGTCAATTACTCATGAACAGAAAAAATATGACTACCTCTGAAGTTGGAGTTATCTGCATGTGCGGTAAGGGACCCCTGTGCACACGGCTGCCAGGGAAAAATAGATTAACATGCAAAATTCAGTTCCTAGTCTCTAGGCTGCATCAGAGGTAAAAGCTGTATAAATTGCATAAAAACAATGTCACAGAAACTAAATGAACAGAAACTGATCAGAACAATGTATATAAACAAATTTACAGAATAGTAGAGATACAAAAAGTACAAATATAAGAAATGAAAATTATGTAGATAAAAATGTACACATTCAAATGTGAATAACCATCTCTTTTTATGTCATTTATCCTATTTTTTTTTTTTCATTCACAAACTTTCACCTCTGGCAAAGTCCTTAGACTTGAGACTAGGAACTGAATTTTGCAAGTTAATCTGCTATACCCCTGGTAACTGTGCACAGAGGGGTCCCTCGATGTACAGGCAGATAACTCTGTCTTCAAGGTACTCATATTTTTCCCGTCAATGAGTAAATGACGGGCCAGGCCTCACAAAGAGAAATCACAAATAAAAATCCCAACTGATGCAGCCAAGATTTTAACTCACAACCTCTGTGTTTCGAGACCGGTGTCTTGCCTCCAGACCAACCAGTGCCTTAGACCAGAGTTGTTAAGATGTTATCAATTCAGCCACCCATTCAATGTGAATAACCACTTTTAAAAAAATTAATAAACCAAATAATAATTAATATCTTGGGTATTTATTCCATTTCCTTTGGAGGAAGAGGGGTGTTCTGTGAGAGGGCTGAAGAATAACATATACCCCAACACAGAGGCCATACGGTGTGTAAGTTGTAGTTTTTTTTTTCAACTGCACCAAGGCCCGCTTTCAAAAGAATCATATTTATATCCCCACCAGAAATCAAATAAATATTGACATAATTTGAAGGAAAGGAAAACAAGAAAATGACAGGCAAATCCAAATATGAATAAACAAAATGTACTAAAACAAAAACTTCTATTGTGATCACAGAAGTCTTCAGATGTTCAGATTAATCAGTTCTGCTTGACTTCAAGGCAAATCTTAGGCTTCTCAAATTCTAGTTTACAATATGAAGGTATGGTCAGTTCAGAACATATTTTTTTTCTACAAAGCAGCATTAGGAAAGGTGTGGACAATTGTTAACCTCACCAAAACTGGGAAACAAACATAAATTTAACAGCTAAATGTTACAGCTGATTTCAACAGGTTTAACAACTGAAATTATTTAAACTTTTTGGTCTCAAATCTTTGCTGCTATTTGGCCAAACATTTTAAGATATTACAAATTCATGTTGATATTGTGTAAACATCATACATGCACATATTTTGTACATAAATATATTCTCCCGCTATTGATTTGTGTAAAATGTTTGTGCAGGTGTGTTCCACTAAATGAAGTCAAGCTGGTGAATATACATGAATTCTACAAAATACCTTCCATATTGTAAGGGTTTCCCTCATCTCGAAAGGATTTTTTTCTAAAAATGACTTGTAAATGTTAAAGGTAATTTGTAAGGGGAAAAAGATCATTTAAGTGACTTTCTATATCTATTCTTATTTAAAATGTGTATGCAGCAAGTTCAATAAATAGTTATGCTTAATCAAGTGCTAACTAATTAAATCATAACAAATCTCTACATTTTAAACGGATCGAGGCACAATCATGAAGATACAGACCTTCATTAATGGATGCTTACACAGAATAAAAGGATGGAAATGGCAGGACAAAATCACTAACACAGAATTATGGAAATGTACCAGTCAAATACCAGTGGATAAAGAGATACAGCAAAGACGATAGTGCTGGATAGGACACACACTGTGGAAACCAACTGAGAGTATTACACAACAAGCCCTTTTTTGGAATCCCAAAGGTAAAAGACAATGAGGAAGATGGAGAAGACAGATGGAAGCAGAGATGAAGATGATGAGGAAGGCATGGAATTATCTTAAAAGAATGGCGTGAAACAGAACGGCTTGGAAAGTGTTTGTTGAAGACCTATACTCCACAGGGAGCTAAAAGGTAGAAGAAGAAGAAATAAAGAGGCCAACAAACCATGCTACAAGAATACACATAAAACAAATTAAATGTAGGTTTAAAATTTGTTAATGACAACTGTGATTTAGTATAGCCTAGAAGACAAAACTATGGACTGAAATGAGTGTGCCTTGCTAAGAAGGCTAAAACATAACAACCCCCCCCCCCCCCCCTTTTTCACTGAATGGATAATAACAAAATCATAGTATAGTGGATTCACTTTTTATGCCAGGGACAAGGGTTCAAAATGCATCTTCCAGCCAAACAAGAAATGTGGATACCCGTCTTTAAGTGAGAGATGGAAGGCATCCTGGGAGAGGATGGGTCATGTTCTCCAAAAAAGATGTGATCTATAGACTTAGAAGCCCTACATTCAACTCCCTAACTACCATGTTATACACCGTAGCCTAGAAAGTTTTATTTCTTGTTCTTGTCAAGCTCCAAAGTCCCCACTATGGATATCATCAGCTTTCCCATAAAACAATGGAAATCTTCTCTGTCCCATTCATTATATGTTAAATTTAAAGCAACTTAACTGTATAAGTTATTTATTGTTTTATTTTACGACAAAGACACCAGGGCTAAAAGTGGGCAGTAACTCATAGTTGACTGCTTGTGCCAGGATTAGTTAGCTGGAACTATCCACACCCTACTCCACCTCTATACAGTGTCCCTAGTAGCAGACTAACCAGTGTGAGTGAGTAGGGATATAGAGTAAAGACAATCCAGCACTCAAAAAATGACACACAGAATACAAATGTGATGGGGCCTAAGGATACGAATATCTGAGTTTGCAGTAAAAAGTAAACCATAACCCAATGCATCAACACCCATTTAACATCATTTAAAGGCTGGATGATGCAGAGGAGCCATCAACTAGTGAACTCAGAAGAAGACAAGAATTAGTTTCATTTAAAGGATCTTAAATTACGTTGGCCATTCTTAGTTTTATTTAAAGCAAATTATCTGCTCATGGCATTGCATCAAAATATGAATTTGTTTATTATCAGAAGTTAGACAAAGCCTACATTTTCTCAAAAATGAATCCTAAAAGGTTCCTAAATCTCAAATCTCTTGAATCCTTCACATGAGAATTAATTATAAGAAAAAAGTGTGGAGAAAAGACATCATCTTAGAATTATGTTTTTAATGTAAACAAAAAAAATGAAAATTGTGTTTAAAGAGAAACAAATGTACAGTCTTGGGAAAAAAATATCCATTTTTATTACGAAGAAAGTGAAATTTACATTCAACCAATGAAAAACACAATTAGAAATGAAACTCTGGAGTATTGATCTTCATTTCCATTTTCTCAGCATTTTATTTTTTTATTAAAAAAAAAGGGGGGGGGGGGGGATTTTTTTTAAGCATTAATGTAGATAAACTTGAAGTTAAGATACAAATGAAATTTAATACATGAAGTACATAATTAATACTCTTGAGATTCAGTTCAATTCAGTCAATATAATTAGACAATAAAATATTTGAGCTACAATTCACATTTTTGTATATTTTTCTTTTACATAAAAAAAAAAAAAAGTTTATAAACCTTTAAAATCAAAGCTTGGTGATGGGTGTGTGGGAGGAGGAATATAGAGAAGGGCAGATAGATACAGAGAGAATTATTTAAAGAGTTAATGTCATTAATTTTAAAGAGTTAATGTTTATTTATATGGTGCAGAAACATGGACATTAGACAAGAAAACAGAACAGAGAATTTAAGCCTTTGAAATGTGGATTTATAGAAGAATAGATAGAATTGGATGGGAAAAAAAGAAAACAAACGATGATGTCTTAAAACAACTGAAAATGAAAAGAGAACTACTAAACACAATTCAAACAAGACAAATGTGATTTTTGGGCCATGTTAAAAGACACAACAGCCTACTAAAAGTAATCCTGGAGGGGAAAATACAAGGTAAAAGAGGCAGAGGCAGACCAAGACTAACATGGACGAGTAACATCAAAAGATGGACAAACCAGCCTATGACAACCTGCACCATCAAAACAAGAGACAGAGCAGAATGGCGCTCCGTGGTAGCCAACCTTCGATGCGGAGATGGCACTCGATGATGGTGAATGTTTATTAATGTAGATAGACATGAAGTGAAGATACAGGGCCATAAAGATGCATATACCAACACAATTGCAGCAATCACCAATTCTTGTCATATTGAACACTTCTATTGAAGGTGAAATGATTTTAAACTGCTCCTTCCACAAGTTTTATTTTGTGTGTGTGTGTGTTTGCACACATGTGTGCATGTGTGTGTGTTTGCACGCATGCGTGCATGTGTGTGTTTAGAATTCTAAAGATTTGAATGAAAAAAAAAAATTGCAAAGATTCAAGTTTTCAAATCTCTCATTTTTTTCAAGATTCACAGGTTTCAAGTGTCCCCCATCCCTATTTATTATTAATGGAGACTCCTCTGCCCACCACAAAGTCTGACAGTAATTATCTTAGAACTGTGGTTAGTAAACTAGTCAGCTGACAAGAGCTTGCGTTTGGTCCTGGCTGGCAGCTTCTTAAATATACACAGCCTAAAAATGGGTACCTGAGTTGTTTTTTTTTTTTAAAGTAGATAGCATTGGTGTAATGCTGACCATTTCACCCATTAAAATGTGTTGATGGTCGAAAATGTATGGGCAACACACACCAAATTACATACATGCCACACTCGAGGCCTGGCAAGGGTTCTCTATTTTCTTATTCATTTTATTAACTTGACTTGCGTTTTAAATGACCTAAAGATATGACTTCCTGAACAATGAGACTATGGTTAAATAGTCCAGATTGCTGCCGGAGCCACTGAGTTTAGTGTTCTCTGCACAACATGAGCTGTGTATTTCTTCCAGATCGTGTATCGATTGTTTACGATGAATGATGATATCGTATGACGAAGGACAGTTTGGTTATGTTCACTTTTAGTGCGGCTACGCCTTATATTTTTTGGCGTGTGCTGCTATGATGGGGACTGCAGCTGCCTTTCTTCGTTTTGATCCTTCAATATGTTGAGATGTTAATTTGATTGATTCCACTGTATGGGCGGTTGAGCAATTATGGATTTTAATTCATTTGCAGTGATAACGAGGCCTTCGACTGACTACAATAACTACCACAATATGGTAAAATTACTGCAGGATGTCTGCTATATCCAAAATATGAACAGAGAAGGCTGTTGAGGTCATACCTGTCATATTCAGAACCTCGGGTGACAGACCACCTGTAATGAACTCTTTAACTGAAATTCTGTTGCTTTGGTTTGAATCATCAGAATTGAAGTGGTAAACTACCTATGATCATAAACAACGATAATGCTCAAAACCTGAAAGTGGATATCATTGAAGGAACAGACCTGGAGACAGTTCAGAGCTACAACTACCCTGGACATACTATAACCAATGATGGAAAATGTAAACATAAAATAAACAAGAGAATAGGAATGGCAAAAGCAATTTTAATACCATGAAAAATATACTAACACCAAAACAAAAAACACCAGGGGTAAAACTAAGAAAAGTAAAATGTTATATCTTCTCAACATTCCAGTATGGTGCAGAAACATGGACATTAGACAAGAAAACAGAACAGAAAATTGAAGCCTTTGAAATGCGGATTTATAGAAGAATGGGAAGAGTTGGATGGAAAGAAAAAAAAACAAACAAACACGAAGTTTTAACCCAACTAAAAATAAAAAGAGAACTACTAAACACAATTCAAACAAGACAAATGAGATTTTTGGAACATTTTAAAAGACACAAAAACCTACTAAACTAACAGTAATCTTGGAAGGGAAAATACAAGGTAAAAGAGGCAGAGGCAGACCAAGATTAACATGGACAAGTAGCTTCAAAATATGGACAAGTTAGCCTATGACAACCAGAACCATCAAAGCAAGAGGCAGAGGCAGACCAAGATTAACATGGACAAGTAGCTTCAAAATATGGACAAGTCAGCCTATGACAACCAGAACCATCAAAGCAAGAGGCAGAGGCAGACCAAGATTAACATGGACAAGTAGCTTCAAAATATGGACAAGTCACCCTATGACAACCAGAACCATCAAAGCAAGAGGCAGAGCTCAATGTCGCTCCATGGTAGCCAACCTTCGATGATGATGAAGAAATTACCCACGGTCATCAAGTTCAAACTTCTGTATTAAAAAATTGTATTCCAGATTAAAAGTTATCAAATTATAAATTAGTAGCTAGGTGGTCAAGGGGTAAGACGGCAGCCTCTGGACATGAAGGTCCATTCCAACCTCAGGGAGTGGAAAATTTTTTTTTTTTAATCGAATTCGTGGCTTTAACCTCCCTTTGTCTGTGAGTGATCCGGTTTCTAACCATCTCGGAAAACAGTCACAAACAGGAGGTCCCGTCTGCATTGTGCGCATGCTCAAGAACTCTTGGCAGTTGGAAATCGAAAAAATTAGACCAAAATGGCCGCTGCCCGGGCAAAATTAACAGGAGAAAAAAACTACACAAAAGATTAAATCACTTAATTTAACGATAACAAAAAAACTTTCGAGTACCTTTGAAGACGAAGAATATCTGCCTGTATAGGGGGGGGGGGGGGGGGGAAGAGAGAGCATTGAGCACATGGCTGCACGTGTATAAAAAAAAAAAAAAAGTTATATTCATGCAAAAATGAGTCCTTCGGGACTTCGCTAAAGATGTAAAAATGGCGTACGCAAACAAACGCAACAAATTATAAATTCAAATAAAAAGCGAAAATTGCACACCATGAAAGTAATAATACTGTTAATGTGGCACCATAATACTGAGGCATAATAAGTCCAAACGGCCAGGCGTGTTCGTCCAGAGACAGAATTAAACCAAATGAGAGGTCCCAGAATGCAGGTGAAACACGCAACAGCTACACGAACTATCACAGTTAGGAATGCTTACAGCTATAGCCAGAACCCGTGAACAGAAGCAGAGGTCAGTTCTTACTAACATAGCACGTAATCAATCAATCGTTCAGTATGAAAGTTGGCTGAACTAGCCTTGGTTACGGATTGAAAACGTAAAAAGGTAAACTTGCTTGTTGTTGTGTCTACTTGGCTTGGACGTGTTTTTGTTTGATTTAGTCTGCTAGTTAAGTGCTAACGTTAAGTGGGCGTGGATGTGTTGTGTCGCTAGTTTACGGTAAGACTGCGCCCTTCAACACAACACATACGTCGCACAAGTAGATTCTTTTAACTGCTTAACAATTTTCCCCCGGGGCAACAGCAATTTTTTTTTTTGGGGTCTACATTTTCAACTTTGTGGACTGCACATATTCTTTAATATGCGCGTAATACTGTTACGCTGGGGCACTAAACATTGGGATTTCACTTCTCGGAGATCACGGGAGGGCAACGCCACCAAGAGAAAAATTGCCCGTGGCGTGATTCGAACTCGGGACTTTCTTGTTTGGAGGCCGACATTTTATATCTAGACGCCCCACTACCCCTTTACTGCAATCAAACAGCAGCCTCAAATAAAAAAAATCTTTCTTGTGGAAAAAATGGGGCGGAAATGGGAAGTGGGCGGGAGTTACGTAACATACGTTATTCATGAACAAGAAAGACGACAGAGAATTGTAATTACGTAAACATAATGAGCTTGCTATTATTTCTCAGTGATTGAACCCATATGCCCACAAAGCTGGGGACTTATTCCATCACAATCGAACCATGAGTAAGAGACTGTGTGGTATAGCGGTAAGACGTCAGCCTCCGGACAGAAAGGCCCTGGGTTCGAATCTCGTCACAGGTGGTAGAAATTGTTCTCATCGAATTTCTGGTTTACTCTCTTTCCCTGATTTCTGGGTAGTGAGATCTGATGTCTAACCCTCTAGAAAAACAGGATGTCCCGTGTGCACTCGCGCACGTTAAAGAACCTTTAGCAGTTAAAAACAGTGGGCTAAAAATGGCCGCTGCTGAGGGAAAAGTTAAGCGAAATCTACCCATCCCTAAGATGGATACGTCGGGCCTAAAGTTGAAAATATCGCGGCATTACCGTAAACTAAGAACCACGAATATTTTTGACATAAATAATTTTATGCAGCAAATTTCGGTCTTGCAGCATCCTATCATAAAACTTTTTTTTTTAACAGACATAAAACTTTTTTTTTTAACAAGACATAAAACTTTTTTTTTTAAACAAGACATAAAACTTGTTACAAATTTAAAACGTAACGGATGATTCACGGGATAAGACTGATATTTGTATTTAAAGCGGGATAAGACTTAAAAGCAGTTATTTGCGCGAAAACTTTGACGCACAGTACACGGCTGTTTGTTTTCATCTGAAAGTGACATTTAGTTCAAACTTTGAAAAATGTGCAGCATTTATGAATAACGAAACGATGAAGTGATTTTCACTTTCATTTTTCGATGGCAATTGTAGTCTATTATAACCTAAAAGATTTAGTCTGAGGTAGAACAGGTCGTGATCCGCCAAGAAGTAGACAAAAACCACCAATACAGCAACAACAACAACGAACAATGTCCTAAGTCTAATAGAGTCCATACATTCTTAAATTAACTCTTTCCCTAAGAAAGCTTTTTATCAATGCAACGGAAGAGATTTCCGAGGCAAACATTTTTCGTGGTTTCAAGAATCAATCTACATATTTATATTTATCTAACATATGACATATTATATATGAATCATTAGATAATTGAACAAGGTATTATATTTCACCAATACTAAAATGATATAAGACATGTGAAAAGAATATGATTTGATGATGGTTTACGATAAACAATCAAATCAAATGGTGAAAGTGACGCACTATGCGGCCGCACTATGCGGCGAAACGTACGGAAAGAGTTAATATGTTATGGAAATGGTTTACATTTGTGACAACACACGCAGAAAGTGAAATAGTTGAGCTAAGTTAATATGTTATGGAAATGGTTTACATTTGTGACAACACACGCAGAAAGTGAAATAGTTGAGCTAAGTTAATATGTTATGGAAATGGTTTACATTTGTGACAACACACGCAGAAAGTGAAATAGTTGAGCTAAGTTAATATGTTATGGAAATGGTTTACATTTGTGACAACACACGCAGAAAGTGAAATAGTTGAGCTAAGTTAATATGTTATGGAAATGGTTTACATTTGTGACAACACACGCAGAAAGTGAAATAGTTGAGCTAAGTTAATATGTTATGGAAATGGTTTACATTTGTGACAACACACGCAGAAAGTGAAATAGTTGAGCTAAGTTAATATGTTATGGAAATGGTTTACATTTGTGACAACACACGCAGAAAGTGAAATAGTTGAGCTAAGTTAATATGTTATGGAAGTGGTTTACATTTGTGACAACACACGCAGAAAGTGAAATAGTTGAGCTAAGTTAATATGTTATGGAAGTGGTTTACATTTGTGACAACACACGCAGAAAGTGAAATAGTTGAGCTAAGTTAATATGTTATGGAAATGGTTTACATTTGTGACAACACACGCAGAAAATGAAATAGTTGAGCTAAGTTAATATGTTATGGAAATGGTTTACATTTGTGACAACACACGCAGAAAGTGAAATAGTTGAGCTAAGTTAATATGTTATGGAAATGGTTTACATTTGTGACAACACACGCAGAAAGTGAAATAGTTGAGCTAAGTTAATATGTTATGGAAATGGTTTACATTTGTGACAACACACGCAGAAAATGAAATAGTTGAGCTAAGCTAATATGTTATGGAAATGGTTTACATTTGTGACAACACACGCAGAAAATGAAATAGTTGAGCTAAGTTAATATTTGTGCGTTAATTACATTGTCAAACAATGATGCTCGTAAATAAAAGATTGGAAAATCTGAAACTTTAGAGGTATACAACATTCAATTTAAGGGAGCCCCGATAGCTCAGTGGTTAGTGAACTGGGCTACTAATGACAAGAGGTCGGGTTCGATCCTGATAGACGGCCTCCAGTTTCACTTTAAATGAGTACCGGATTATTTATTTTTTCTGGGAAAGTAAAGCGGCACGGGTGTATTGTAAAGTGTACTGACCACACTACCCCAAAAATAGTACGCTGAAGGTCTGTAAAAATGATGGCCACTAACACCATATTCCCTATACGCCTTATGGCGTGACCGGGCTATTTGCTTTTTTTTTTCACTTACATTCAATTTGTAACCATAAAAGTTTGTAAACTTTAAGAAACATGTTTTTGTCATCAACTTGATTTACAATACTAGAAGTATGTGAATTTTATATTTATAGAAAGACACACATTAGGAAATAATCTAAAGTATCTGTGACAAAAGCAGCTTTCCAAAAAATGAGGAAAATACTATGCAATCCACTTTTTACAATAGAAACTAGAAAAAGAGTTCTTAAATGTTACGTAGAGTCAGTCTTAACATACGGATGTGAATCATGGACAATAGGACAACAGACAAGAAAATCACTGGAGTCTGTAGAAATGTGGTTTTACAGAAGAATGTTGAGAATACCATGGACAGCTAAGAAGAGTAATGAAGAGGTTCTGAGAAAGGTCAAAGCAAAAAGAGAGCTAAGTTCCAATGTTAGGAAGAGACAATCATCATTTTTTGGCCATGTAATGAGAAGAGAACAACTTGAATATATTGTAACAACTGGAAAAATTGAGGGACGAAGAGATAGAGGGAAGCAAAGAGAAAAAATAACAGACAGCTTAAGAGAATGGCTTGGCAGAAGGTCAAGAACAGAAATGATAAATAGCTGCCGAGATCGAATGTTGTGGAGAGACATGATCACCTACGCCACTAGGCCCGGTACTTGATGATGATGATGATCTGTGACAAACCGCTGTGAGCATATGTAACAAAAGTTTCACCTGCTGCACCTTTCACTATCACGTCTCACCTGAAACAATGTTTCAAATTAAGGCCAGAGGCTACAGAAACAAGTATGTTCCTAGCTACGTAAATGTGTGCTCTTGTCACCTCAGCCTCGAGCAACGAAAAATTGTTATAAAGTTGGCATACCACTTGCATTTAAAGTTGGCATACCACTTACAGTTACAGTTGGCATACCACTTGTAAATACAGTTGTCATACCACTTGTATATAAAGTTGGCATACCACTTGCATTTAAAGTTGGCATACCACTTGTATTTAAAGTTGGCACACCCCTTGTATTGCATCACTACACAACTTGTCTAGTTTCATCAATTCGAATTATCCCTGAAGATGGTCACTCAAACAGCAGCTTCGCCTCTTTTGGCCATGCAAGTATAGACACTATGCATTTTAAAACAAACAAACAAACAAACAAAAACAATAAGATTTAAAACTATTGTTTATAACATTCCTCTTCTAAGCGTTCACCCGTTTCGTAAGCGTGGACGAACGCGTTGAGACGTTAATTTACGACAAAGCAATGATGTCTGCGTCTCTATGCCCGAAACATCCCTCTTCAGCATGAGTATATTTTGCTTGTGCAGCGGTCATATTTGGCAAACTATTTTGGACTTCTATCTGCCAAGGTCTTTTTAGCGTGCGCGAGCGCAGAACAGGATTTCCTGTTTTTCGTCTTTGTCCGATAGGACTAGACATTGGATCCCACAAGCCTGAGAACCAGGGGAGGTAACCCCACAAATTCGAAGTGAAAAATTCCGACTGTCTGTGGCCGGATTGAACCCACGACTTTCCTGTCTAGAGGTCGATGTCTTAACTCTAGACCATCTTGTACCCCTTTTTCTTAAACATGAAATGTAAACTGTGTTTTAATATTAAAACTAAAACGGGACAAACTGACATTTTTATTAAAATTACGGGACTGCCAAGAAATATTATAAAAACGGCAGGTACTATACCATTCAAAGCGATACGAAAGGTCAATCTATGTTTAATGTAACAAATCTGCGATACGTACATATTCTATATGCCCACGTATTTAAACAAATAAAATCTGCTATACGTACATATTCTATATGCCCATTTTTTTCAACAAAGCAAATCTGCTATAAGAACGTGTTCCATATGTCCAGACATCCCCTATGGGATCTTGTAAAAACGAACACAGTCTCACTTTCTTCAAACTTTCAGACATAAAACTTGCGACAAAGCAATAACCGGACCCCAAGTACGACATTGGGAGCCGCGATAGCTCAGTGGTTAGTGAACTTGACTGCAAAGGACAAGAGGTAGGGTTCGATCCCAACAGACGGCTTCCGGGTTCACCCAGCCTTAAATGGGTAAACGGATTTTTTTTCCTGGGAAAGTAAAGCGGTACGGGCGTAATACCGACCACATTACCCCAAAAATCATGTGCCGAAGGTCTGTAAAATTTATGGTCACTAACACCATATTGCCTATACGGCACTTGGCGGGACGGAGGTACTTTATTACGACATTACACATTAAATAGCCCCTGAGGCCCATAAGATGGGCAAGATATACACTCTTTCAGATCACTGCAAAGTCATTCTTCACTTATTTGTATTTCTTCTTCTTAGCTTTCACTGGCTACATCAAATGGGCGTGCATGCGTTATGTCGCTAGCTTACGGCAAGCCATATCTGCGCCATTCGGTCCGACACATCAGTGCTCGACATGGATAAATTTTCGTTTTCTTCATTTTTTTTTTTTTTTGACACAATTTTTGGCGTGTAGCAATCATCTTGACCTACCCTTTTAGACTTTTCAAATGCAAATAGTTCCTTAACGTACGCAGAGTACACGCGGGGCCTACTATCTGTCGCTGTTATCCGAGAGAGCTAGACATCCATCTCATGACCTAGAGACCGGGTTTGTTTAAAGCCACAAAAATACCGCGGATTCGAAGTGGAAAATTCCCACCGATGAGATTCGAACCCGAGACTTCGTCCTGAGGCCAACATCTTGCCTTTATTAGGTCAGCCCTCCACGCTGGCACTCTTAATTATTTGTCTCTTTTCTAGTATGCTCTATATGGGTATATGTGAATCATAGAAAAAAAATATCTTTACGACACATAGTACCATTGCTGGTGTATGTCGGGTGGCAACAATAGAACCAGAGGGATAAAGGCCGCTTGGTCAAGCAGTCGCCACGACGTGTGCGACTCAGGAATTTTATTTCACCCCCGAAAGAAAAAATCCTTTCTGTCTACCTCGGGCTTCGAACACCGTACGTCAGCTTTTCAGCCAGCGGAACAGTGGTTTTAGCCGCACGGCCACGCGCAAATGGGACAAAAGACGAGAAAATCAATGGAGGCTGTATAAATGTGGTTTTAAAGAAGAATGTTGAGAATACCATGGACAGTTAAGAAGAGTAATGAAATGTTCTGAAAGAGGTCAAAGCAAAAAGAGAGCTAATTTCCAATACTACAAAAAAACAGTCACCAGTTTTTGGCTATGTAATGTGAAGGGAACAGTTGGAATATATTGTTACAACTGTGAAAATTTAGGGACAAATAGATAGAAGGAAGCAAAGAAAAAAGATACCAGACAGCTTAAGAGAATGGCTTGGCAGAAGGTCAACAACAGAAATGATAACTGTTTAGAACGAAAGTTGTGGAGAGATATGAACACCAACGCCATCAGACACGGTACTTGATGATGATGAGTACACTCTATCTGGTATCAGTGTTGAGTGAATGCGTGTGATGCTAATGCTGAATTTCAATGCAGCAAAGTGCTTTATTATGAAATACCTTAGCTAAATATTACGAGATTGCTTTTCTTGACAATAGCATTTATGATCAGAGCACAACCAACTATAGTTTACTAAGGCCCTCAGGCTTTGTGACATTTTCATGGAGCTTTGCACAACCATAAAATATTAAATGCTATGCGGGGCCGTGAGTATAGCCGCAGAGAACATGTAAAATAAAGATAAAAAGTGTACCCGGCAGCTAAAGTATTAGAGAGAGGAGACAACGTGTTAGAAAGTTATGTTATGTTATATGTGGTGGTGTTAGCATTGCGAGCTGCAGCGGTTGTGGGTAAAATGACGTACAGCATCTATAGCTCTCATAGTTGAAGACGTCACAAGCTTTGAGTGATTTCGGGGGAAAAAAACCCACTCAGCCCGCAGGCAGGCCTTGCTAAATCTATAGTTGGCTGTGATCAGTGATTACTAGCAAAAAGAAACACCATAAACAAAGACATTTCAATACCCTCCCCGGACACCAAATCCTTTCTGCTACCAGTGCCAAACGTGTCAAGTAACTACGGAAATAAGTGACTGGAAAATGGCCAGAAAATTAAGCAGTTAGCATATAACCCAACTAGAATCACATGAAGAGACAACAAATACAATAGTTTACTGCAGAGAGAATACCTTGCGATTTTATACTTCTTCTTTTCTCTTCTCACTGATACCTGAAAGGTGTCGTGGTTTATATCATTTGTCGTTCTTTAGCTGCTCGAACTGTCTGAATTAGTGATTTTCCTTTGTTATTACATGTCTCTGTCACTGCATCTACTATCCATCTTCTTCTTTTCTCTTTTCACTGATACCTAAAAGGTGTCGTGGTTTATATCATTTGTCGTTCTTGAGCTGCTCGAACTGTCTGAATTAATGACTTTCCTTTGTTGTTACATGTCTCTGTCACTGCATCTATCCATTTTCTTCTGGGTCTTCCTCTTGGTCTTTTTCCATCCATTCTCGAGAAGAACGCCCTTGATGGTGATTGATAATGATTCATTCTGACCAGGTGGCCAAACCATTTAAGTTGTTGTTGTTCTATATATTCATGGCAGGGTTGTGTTCCTACTATTTTTCTTATGGTTTCATTTTTGTTCTATCTCTTCTTGTGTTGTGTGTTACTTTTCTCAAGCATCGCATCTCACATGTATTGATCTTTCTTAAATGTGATTTAGAAAGGGTCCATGTTTGACTTTCATAGCACAAAGTTGGTATAAAAATGCTATTTATCATCTGTTGTTTAGCTGGCATAGAAATGTTTGGATGTCTTAGCAATGGTGAAAGCTGGTAGCTTACGATTTTATACAACACAAAATAAAACATACAATACAATATACGACGAGAAGAATGCAGAAAATTAGCACAACCGAGGGGAGATCACAACAGCTAAACAACATTAATAAACAGAGATAACATCAAAGTGGTGAGAATTAATGTCGTGGCAATAACCGGATAGTACAGGCAGACACACCTCTCCAAGATGTAGAATCTTAGTAATAGGAAACTCTTTATACAGAGCTTTGTAGCAGGAGGAAATCTGATCATCAGAAGTTTCCCCCGTTGAGCAAGTGTTTCGGCCCTTTAGATTCTTGACACTCTCGCAGAGGTGGGCAGGCCTGGGTCATGACTCACAGACGACGACCTCATGCTGCATTGAACTCCAAAGTATACACCCAAGCAGTAATATATAGACAATGTAGGAGGAACAGATCATGATACCAAAAAGGATACAAAAGGCAAGCAGAGTCGTTGTACTATAAAACATATGAAAATAAAAACAAATTAGTTTAAATTTAACAAATAAATCGTTACACTTCAGTGCTAAATCAGCCCTGTTATATTACTGTTAAGCATGGAGAGAGAAAGAGAAAAAAAATATTACCACGAAGTAGAGACTTTTATTAATGGATTTTTGCGCAGGATAAAAGAATGAAAATGGCAGGATACAAGATATTAACTTACAACTATGGGAAAATGCTAATCAAATACCAATAGTCAAATGCGATCGCAAGGAATGTGGCTATAATCATGTCTAACACGTGACAAACAAAGAACGCTCGATAGACAAGTTGTATGGAGATACCACCAGCCTTGACCTGACAAACGCTTTCTTCGAATCATTTTGACGTTTAGAGATGTACGCAGAAACAGGAGCATAGCAGCACCCGTTGCATATCTCGACAACATGAAGAAACTAAAACTGTAGTAAATGACATTGGTTGACAGATTAGACTATAGCAACACCCGTTGCATGTCTCGACAACATGAAGAAACTAAAACTGTAGTAAATGACATTGGTTGACAGATTAGACTATAGCATCACCCGTTGCATATCTCGACAACATGAAGAAACTAAAACTGTAGTAAATGACATTAGTTGACAGATTGGACTATAGCATCACCCGTTGCATATCTCGACAACATGAAGAAACTAAAACTGTAGTAAATGACATTGGTTGACAGATTGGACTATAGCATCACCCGTTGCATATCTCGACAACTTGAAGAAACTAAAACTGTAGTAAATGACATTGGTTGACAGATTGGACTATAGCAGCACCCGTTGCATATCTCGACAACATGAAGAAACTAAAACTGTAGTAAATGACATTGGTTGACATATTGGATTATAGCATCACCCGTTGCATATCTCGACAACATGAAGAAACTAAAACTGTAGTAAATGACATTGGTTGACATATTGGATTATAGCAGCACCCGTTGCATATCTCGACAACATGAAGAAACTAAAACTGTAGTAAATGACATTGGTTGACAGATTAGACAATAGCAACACCCGTTGCATATCTCGACAACATGAAGAAACTAAAACTGTAGTAAATGACATTGGTTGAGAGATTGGACCATAGCAGCACCCGTTGCATATCTCGACAACATGAAGATACTAAAACTGTAGTAAATGACATTGGTTGACAGATTGGACTATAGCATCACCCGTTGCATATCTCGACAACATGAAGAAACTAAAACTGTAGTAAATGACATTAGTTGACAGATTGGACCATAGCATCACCCGTTGCATATCTCGACAACATGAAGAAACTAAAACTGTAGTAAATGACATTGGTTGACATATTGGATTATAGCAGCACCCGTTGCATATCTCGACAACATGAAGAAACTAAAACTGGAGTAAATGACATTGGTTGACAGATTAGACTATAGCAACACCCGTTGCATATCTCGACAACATGAAGAAACTAAAACTGTTGTAAATGACATTGGTTGACATATTGGACTATAGCATCACCCGTTGCATATCTCGACAACATGAAGAAACTAAAACTGTAGTAAATGACATTGGTTGACATATTGGACTATAGCATCACCCGTTGCATATCTCGACAACATGAAGAAACTAAAACTGTAGTAAATGACATTAGTTGACAGATTGGACCATAGCATCACCCGTTGCATATCTCGACAACATGAAGAAACTAAAACTGTAGTAAATGACATTGGTTGACATATTGGATTATAGCAGCACCCGTTGCATATCTCGACAACATGAAGAAACTAAAACTGGAGTAAATGACATTGGTTGACAGATTAGACTATAGCAACACCCGTTGCATATCTCGACAACATGAAGAAACTAAAACTGTTGTAAATGACATTGGTTGACATATTGGACTATAGCATCACCCGTTGCATATCTCGACAACATGAAGAAACTAAAACTGTAGTAAATGACATTGGTTGACATATTGGACTATAGCATCACCCGTTGCATATCTCGACAACATGAAGAAACTAAAACTGTAGTAAATGACATTAGTTGACAGATTGGACCATAGCATCACCCGTTGCATATCTCGACAACATGAAGAAACTAAAACTGTAGTAAATGACATTGGTTGACAGATTGGACCATAGCAGCACCTGTTGCATATCTCGACAACATGAAGAAACTAAAACTGTAGTAAATGACATTAGTTGACAGATTGGACCATAGCATCACCCGTTGCATATCTCGACAACATGAAGAAACTAAAACTGGAGTAAATGACATTAGTTGACAGATTGGACCATAGCATCACCCGTTGCATATCTCGACATCATGAAGAAACTAAAACTGGAGTAAATCACATTGGTTGACAGGTTGGAGTCAAGCGGAAGATAACACAAATATTTATATGTCATTGTACATAACAGAGACAATATTTAATTATTAAATAAATACAAATCAGCGATTCCTTTCATCATCATTTACCGAAAAGACACAAATGTGACACAGGGAAGAGGACGGGCAGCTAACTGGCCAGAATTGATCAAGTTTCAGTGACATCATTCTTTACTACACACAAAAATAAGAAAGGCTGACCTTTAGAACAAAAGAATGTTTTTTTTTAAAATTGTGTAATAAGAGAGGACAGAGTGTGCTGGCAGAGAGAGAGAGAGAGAGAGAGAGAGAGAGAGAGAGAGAGAGAGAGAAAGTTAGTTATATACAAGGTAAATAAAAACTTACTTCAGTTGTCTGCCAAAAAATTCAAAGATGTGGAGCAGATGCCAAAAAGGGGGATGCAAATACAAAGGAAACAGCCAATAGTGACGTCATTATTTGTGGTTAGAAAATAATGAATATCGTGAATTAACATAATTTCACAATTTTATTTGTAACATTTTTTGAATCAACAATGAATGAAAAGTTGGGCACGTTTTTCACATTTATTTCGCGGCATAGTGATAGAATTGCCAAAATATTTTTTCAGAATATATTCTTATTTTCATCTTTTCTAGTCACATCCCTTGTAGTCTTCCGACTATTGAATGACAGTTCTAGCTGTCGATGTGTCTGTCATAACACATCACATAACATTTTTTTTTTTTTAAATCATAATTCACCAATCGTTCAACCAATTTGAAATGACTACGCGCAGCGAATGCCTGGTAAGACAATTGTCAACCAAACCAGTAAGGAAATAAAAGCTATCTGGCCAGCAAAATTATATGTACAAATGTAATTATAATTATTGTAAAAAATGAATAAACAAATAAAAAAGAATGTTTTAAGACTAAACTAAGAGTCTATACCTGTTCAATATTTAAGTTCAGAACCTCATGAGAAATGTCGGAGACGATGACAGATTTGTGAAGTTCGACCCTTTCACAATAAATGGCAACATAATTCCAGAACCCATACGCTTTTGACAGTCTTCTCTCAAATAGTGCATAAGGACAAAGAGATAACTGAGTGAGTTAAAAAAAAAAAAAAAAAACACACACACACACGGGGAAGAGCACAACTTCTATCTAAACATACTCTTGTCCATTGACAAAACAAAAATCCAACCCAAATCATCAACAGCGGAGAACATGAATTGTAACAAACCCATACCTCATATAGCCCATAGTACATCAAAGACAGCATTTGCTGCTTTGCAATTGCCGTACTTACATAATTAATCACAAATTATAGGCATACCCCAAAGATGTGCAGAATGTTGTTGAGTCCGGCACAGCCTGGAAGTGTATGCCCAAAATACATCAAAGACCGCATCTGCCAATGTCAGATTCACATAACTAAATCCCCCCAAAAAATGACAGGCACACCCCGAAGATACTGTGTCTGGCTACAACAATAAAGTGAACATCGCTGAAGAAAATAAAACATATTTACTTGCTCTTATGTTGTACACAAACGGTGGTATATTCTTCTGAACATATGGCACACTACCAACAAGGCAGTAAACATTATGTATCTTCACAACAGCAACATATGTTTGTGAATCATGAACAATCTCACCAACAACAATGAATAAAAACGGATTCATTCAAAACAAAAAGCTACAAAAGAATCCTTTCGACACCTTGGTTAATGAAAAAGAGCAATAAAGACATACGGAGCTACACACAACTAAGAATGTTTAGAAAATTATGCATTATTTCCTCTCTATATCACGTCACGGAATGACTAGTTGAAAGAAAGTGAAAGGGAGAAAGAGAAAGTGAATGGGGGAAAGAGAGTGAGAGAAAATGGGAGAGAAAGGACTCAAATATGGGGCAAATTACATATAAATCACGGCACACGTACAGTGTTACCAAAAAAGTATCATAAACAGATAAGCAGGCACACTCAGTCTTTCGTGCATGTAGCGTTATATACAATCACTGATCACGCATCTATGCAATAAAACGGTATCAGTTGACTAAAAGAAAGGATATATAATAGATTTACACTTATTCTTTTCTTGGTCGAGGCAATCAGTGTCTTTTACTTCGTGTAGGGCAACAACATAGTCCCGAGCACAGAGTGTATCGGCGAGTGACTTACTACGCGCCCAAAGTGGTAAGCTCCTATCTACAGCTCTAGTTGTACATCTGGCAGTAAAATCTGTTACGGGCGATATTTACTGTTTTATATCATACTGATAGCACTGTGCTGTTGGGTGTACCCAATGCCACACCCACACCCCCCCCCCCCCCTCCAAAATAGTCATATCCAGGGGTGGTGGTCTGCCTGTCTACTAATGCCACGAGGTCGAGATGTTAATTCTCAGACCTATAATGAAGATGGTAAGGTGTCACATCTTAAACTCCCGGGTTCTGCTGGGGGAAGTCGAAACTTGGTGTATCTGGAGGTACTACAGTACTAGGTATCAGTGAAATCGAAACTTGACCCATCTGGAGGTACTACAGTACTAGGTATCAGTGAAATCGAAACTTGACCCATCTGGAGGTACTACAGTACTAGGTATCAGTGAAATCGAAACTTGGCCTATCTAGAGGTACTACAGTACTAGGTATCAGTGAAATCGAAACTTGGCCTATCTAGAGGTACTACAGTACTAGGTATCAGTGAAATCGAAACTTGGCCTATCTAGAGGTACTACAGTACTAGGTATCAGTGAAATCGAAACTTGGCCTATCTAGAGGTACTACAGTACTAGGTATCAGTGAAATCGAAACTTGGCCTATCTAGAGGTACTACAGTACTAGGTATCAGTGAAATCGAAACTTGGCCTATCTAGAGGTACTACAGTACTAGGTATCAGTGAAATCGAAACTTGGCCTATCTAGAGGTACTACAGTACTAGGTATCAGTGAAATCGAAACTTGGCCTATCTAGAGGTACTACAGTACTAGGTATCAGTGAAATCGAAACTTGGCCTATCTAGAGGTACTACAGTACTAGGTATCAGTGAAATCGAAACTTGGCCTATCTAGAGGTAATACAGTACTAGGTATCAGTGAAATCGAAACTTGGCCTATCTAGAGGTACTACAGTACTAGGTATCAGTGAAATCGAAACTTGGCCTATCTAGAGGTACTACAGTACTAGGTATCAGTGAAATCGAAACTTGGCCTATCTAGAGGTACTACAGTACTAGGTATCAGTGAAATCGAAACTTGGCCTATCTAGAGGTACTACAGTACTAGGTATCAGTGAAATCGAAACTTGGCCTATCTAGAGGTACTACAGTACTAGGTATCAGTGAAATCGAAACTTGGCCTATCTAGAGGTACTACAGTACTAGGTATCAGTGAAATCGAAACTTGGCCTATCTAGAGGTACTACAGTACTAGGTATCAGTGAAATCGAAACTTGGCCTATCTAGAGGTACTACAGTACTAGGTATCAGTGAAATCGAAACTTGGCCTATCTAGAGGTACTACAGTACTAGGTATCAGTGAAATCGAAACTTGGCCTATCTAGAGGTACTACAGTACTAGGTATCAGTGAAATCGAAACTTGGCCTATCTAGAGGTACTACAGTACTAGGTATCAGTGAAATCGAAACTTGGCCTATCTAGAGGTACTACAGTACTAGGTATCAGTGAAATCGAAACTTGGCCTATCTAGAGGTACTACAGTACTAGGTATCAGTGAAATCGAAACTTGGCCTATCTAGAGGTACTACAGTACTAGGTATCAGTGAAATCGAAACTTGGCCTATCTAGAGGTACTACAGTACTAGGTATCAGTGAAATCGAAACTTGGCCTATCTAGAGGTACTACAGTACTAGGTATCAGTGAAATCGAAACTTGGCCTATCTAGAGGTACTACAGTACTAGGTATCAGTGAAATCGAAACTTGGCCTATCTAGAGGTACTACAGTACTAGGTATCAGTGAAATCGAAACTTGGCCTATCTAGAGGTACTACAGTACTAGGTATCAGTGAAATCGAAACTTGGCCTATCTAGAGGTACTACAGTACTAGGTATCAGTGAAATCGAAACTTGGCCTATCTAGAGGTACTACAGTACTAGGTATCAGTGAAATCGAAACTTGGCCTATCTAGAGGTAATACAGTACTAGGTATCAGTGAAATCGAAACTTGGCCTATCTAGAGGTACTACAGTACTAGGTATCAGTGAAATCGAAACTTGGCCTATCTAGAGGTACTACAGTACTAGGTATCAGTGAAATCGAAACTTGGCCTATCTAGAGGTACTACAGTACTAGGTATCAGTGAAATCGAAACTTGGCCTATCTAGAGGTACTACAGTACTAGGTATCAGTGAAATCGAAACTTGGCCTATCTAGAGGTACTACAGTACTAGGTATCAGTGAAATCGAAACTTGGCCTATCTAGAGGTACTACAGTACTAGGTATCAGTGAAATCGAAACTTGGCCTATCTAGAGGTACTACAGTACTAGGTATCAGTGAAATCGAAACTTGGCCTATCTAGAGGTACTACAGTACTAGGTATCAGTGAAATCGAAACTTGGCCTATCTAGAGGTACTACAGTACTAGGTATCAGTGAAATCGAAACTTGGCCTATCTAGAGGTACTACAGTACTAGGTATCAGTGAAATCGAAACTTGGCCTATCTAGAGGTACTACAGTACTAGGTATCAGTGAAATCGAAACTTGGCCTATCTAGAGGTACTACAGTACTAGGTATCAGTGAAATCGAAACTTGGCCTATCTAGAGGTACTACAGTACTAGGTATCAGTGAAATCGAAACTTGGCCTATCTAGAGGTACTACAGTACTAGGTATCAGTAGACTTCACAACTGCGAAAAACATGGTTCTAGGTCATACTGGTGACAGTAAACTTTCATCTGGTCAGATACTAAGTGGGTCGTTAATCTGGTCAGATACTAAGTGGGTCGCTAATCTGGTCAGATACTAAGTGGGTCGCTCATCTAGTCAGATACTAAGTGGGTCGCTCATCTAGTCAGATACATGTACTAAGTGGGTCGTTAATCTGGTCAGATACTAAGTGGGTCGCTCATCTAGTCAGATACATGTACTAAGTGAGTCGCTAATCTGGTCAGATACTAAGTGGGTCGCTCATCTAGTCAGATACATGTACTAAGTGAGTCGCTAATCTGGTCAGATACTAAGTGGGTCGCTCATCTAGTCAGATACATGTACTAAGTGGGTCGTTAATCTGGTCATATACTAAGTGGGTCGCTCATCTAGTCAGATACATGTACTAAGTGAGTCGCTAATCTGGTCAGATACTAAGTTGGTCGCTCATCTAGTCAGATACATGTACTAAGTGGGTCGTTAATCTGGTCATATACTAAGTGGGTCGCTCATCTAGTCAGATACATGTACTAAGTGAGTCGTTAATCTGGTCATATACTAAGTGGGTCGCTCATCTAGTCAGATACATGTACTAAGTGAGTCGCTAATCTGGTCAGATACTAAGTGAGTCGCTAATCTGGTCAGATACTAAGTGGGTCGCTAATCTAGTCAGGTACTAAGTGAGTCGCTAATCTGGTCAGATATAAAGTGAGTCGCTATTCTCTCCTGGATATCCAAGATTTTGTTCCGCATTCCGTATTCCCCGCCTCTAAATCTCTCAAATTATACTTCTTCCATTTCATGGCTCAGCATAATGACGATCCGAGACGCATTCTTAAACTTCTTCATTATTGCAGCTAGTGCTATATTTTGCTTTGGGGTCTATGCCCCAACCCGTCTCTAACCCATTTGCTCACGATTCAGGACAGCTCGCGTGTCAATACACAATAACGAGATCTATCACAGTTACATCTTTCAGCAAAAATTAAAAAAAAATTTTAAGTCGCGATTCTGCATCGGAGCCACGGTTTTCAAATAGCACGGGCTCCAACAAACAACTTGCAGGCCAGCGGTTCTCATCCTGTCCGTCCAACAGTATCAATAACAACCACATTATCATTGTGTCTTATAGTGTGGGTTCAGAGATGGCTAGCGAGGCCATCGCGAGTCCTAAAATGGATACTGAAGTGAGGAAATAATTGTATTAATTGCTGACCAGCAGAATGAATAAGATTAGTATGTAGATTTCCTACAACTTTTAGTGCCATGGCAGTTGCAGTCTAATATAACTAGAAGACAAAGTGTCAGGGTGAAAAACGACCCTACCCACAGAAGAAGCAGATGTACTTAGCTTTACTTGGTGATCAGTTCTCAGTAGGTTCCTGTTAGTTTTTTTCGGACACAACTTGCAATCGTAGAGTCAAAACAAACAAATGCATAAAAATGCGAAGCTGCAGTAAAGCTAAGTTGTAAGGAGAAATGAAAATATATAGGAAAAAAAATAATAAAACATAAAAAATGTATGGTTCAAGCTTTACGTAATACAATGGATGTCAGTCTTTGGTTCCGTTTGTTGCATAATTGTTCCTGTTGAAGCCGAAACGTTCACATTTGTGAACATAATTGTTCCTGTTGAAGTCGAAACGTTCACATTTGTGAACATAATTGTTCCTGTTGAAGCCGAAACGTGCACATTTGTGAACATAATTGTTCCTGTTGAAGTCGAAACGTTCACATTTGTGTCGTCCACTTATTACGTAAAGATTGAACCATGCCTTTTTTCTATTTTTTTTTTAAATATATATTTTTTTTCATTTCTCCTTACAACTTAAGGTAGCCTTGGATCATGTAATTAATTTTCTGACACAACTTGCACTAGCCTTGAATCATGTAATTAATTGTCTGACACAACTTGCAGCAGCATTGAATCATGTTATTAATTTCTGACACAACTTGCAGTAGCCTTGAATCATGTTATTAATTTTCTGACACAACTTGCAGTAGCCTTGAATCATGTTATTAATTTTCTGACATAACTTGCAACAGCTTAATCAGTATAGCTTTAATCAGCAGTAAGACCGCCTCCCCACCCACTCAAAATTCACCAAGACTGATATTACTGTGCATTAATTTGACCTTGTACCTTTTCTTTTGCTCATCTTGTACGTGTCGAGTTTTATAAGAAGGCGGCGTTGGAAATACGTAGGCCATGTGCTGAGAATGAATGAAGAAATACTTCCTACCAGGTATCCATATGGAAACCATCTGGTAAAAGAAAATAAGGCAGACCAGGAGAATCGCTACGCAGAACAATTGTTTGGGAAGGCTCAACCATGTGATTAAGAAAAAAAAAATCAAGAACTACAAGAACTAGCAGCTGATCGTCAATCATGCATGACTTCCATCCTATGTGCCGTCTTCGGCCCGAGAGGGAAACGAAAGAATGAATTCTGTAACCATGTCGTATTGCAGTTCACCGTGCAATATTTTATTAAGTTGATGCTTATCCTACATCGCATCCTGTTCATCCAGTCTGTCGTCTGCACAGTTTACGTATGGTGGGCATACTTGTCGTGCCAGACTGAGTCATCACACTTGTGTTTGGCTCTATATGATGTCATTCTTATCCCCAAATATTTTTCCCTGGCAATACACACGAAAGTGGTTTCGTTTACTGGCATATCAAACGGAAACAGTCTAGGTTTCGCAGAAGCATAAAAACTAATGATATAATAACAAAAAATGTGCCATACAAAATCACAATCATGAAAAGAAGGGGATATCACTCTACTACATGACAATCTGGAGGAACATGTTTAACTAACAATAAATATGACTGCTCGTGAGACAGGCAGGTATGACAATTACTTTTTTTTGTCAATTTATAAAATATCAATATCTAAACATATAAACTTGTAGCCAGCAAAACGGCAAAGGGTTATCAAATTATTATGTAAATGGTTGGGAGAACTATTGGATTGATATCCTCAGCTGATACCATAATCAAAGGGAAGAAGGATTGCATATTGAGACTAGAAGGTAAACTATCATCAAGTAATCAATATGTCTAGGAAAGACTAGCAGAGAATGGAGCTACAGGAGAACATGTCTTAAGATCAATAAGCCGATGAATGTCTAGGCTAGTGAGTATAACGCGTTCGGCTACATATTGACGGATCTGTGAGAACTGGCCTGAAAATTGGGATGAGGATTATCTATTCAAATAGGCGGTAAAAACTAGCGCTGAGCAAAGCTAAACTTCTATGTTAACTATCTTCAGTAATGTAACAGAGGTCGTGGCAGCTACGGCCGATCTGCAGCAGCTTATGAGACCTCATTGAACAGTTGCTTATCGTCGACACTTTAGTTGATTTGCTAAATTGTGCCTTTCCTTAACAATTAAATAAATATGCCTTTTATATTATACAGTCAAAGTGATCAGAAGACGCGCCTTACATTAAACAAAAATTGTTGTGATTAAAGCGCGTGGCCGTGCGGTTAAAAGCACTGTCCGCTGGCTGAAAAGCTGGCGTACGGTGTTCGAAACCCGCGGTAGACAGAAATAATTTTTCCTATAGGGGTGAAATAAAAATCCTGAGTCGCACACGTCGTGGCGACTGCTTGACAAGCGGCCTTTATCCCTCTGGTTCTATCGTGCCCCCCGACATACACCAGCAATGGTACTATGTGTCGTAAAGATAGTTTTTTTTAGTTTTTAGTTGTGATTACAAGTTACAAAATTGCTGTGATTACAAGAGACATGATCACCTACACCAGCAGGCATGGTACTTGATGATATTAAATATTTACTGTAACTAAAAATGTTACATTTGGTATATCTGGTGTCACATATTGAAACTATTTCCATAACATTTCAGTTCAAAGTATGTGGACTATACCAAACTTAGGACATCAAAAAAACAATAAGTAAAGAACCCGTCGCGACAAGTGGCGTATAGGGAATATGGTGTTAGTGACCATACATTTTACAGAACTTCGGCACATGATTTTTGGGTAATGTGGTCGGTATTACGCCCGTGCCGCTTTACTTTCTCAGAAAAAAAAACGGTACCCATTAAAGGCTGGGTGCACCTGGAAGCCGTCGATCAGGATCTTGTCCTTTGTGGTCCAGTTCACTAACCATTGAGCTATCGTGGCTCCCAAAGTCAGGACAGCTTCATCCATAAATGCTGCAGAACGTCCTAGATTGAACTAAAATCTTACTTTTAGAAGAAAACAAAGAGCTGTGTGAAGAAAGCGATTGTTGTGTCAACCTAAGACCACGATTTCTTAGGCCCAGAACGTATACTACGTCATAGGTGGGAAGGACATCTGAAAGTCTCGGACATTCCAGAAATTGTGTGGATTCATCACCCAGAGGAGTCCGCGACAATGAAAGTACCGCTGGACTTGCTTTGAGTACACCAATACGGCGAACTTCAGTGCTGGAAAAGGAAGATGTATTAATGTCTCTATTTTATCATCTTGTTGCTGTTGGAGAGCAGTACCAGGTTTGATTAGGGCGCAGTTATAAGACTCAAAGAAGCAACAGCCAAACTAAGCACAAGAAAGATAAAGTAAAAGGACAGGGTACAACTAGCAAGCCACAAGAATTATCAGTGTGCATAAACTGTGCTATTTATTTGAAATGACTCAGCACTTATAGATTTAAATATTGTTAATGCTAATTATCATTTGAAAATATTGATGTCATGAAACAAATATAAAAGAAACATTTTTCATCGTCTTCTATTATTCATTTATTTTTTTCATCCATTATGGTTTAATGTCAGCCTTTCTAGTTGTGTGTCGTCTCCCCCCCCCCCCCCAAACAGAAGGCTTTTTTTTAGGGTTCAACGTCAAAGCATTTTGTGTTGTCCTTTATTATCACAAGACTGTCAACATATTATTATTTTAATTGTTTCTTGTTCCCCACAAAAGAGAAAACAAAATACAATTAAGAGAAAATTTAAAACATTTCAGCAAAATCTTTGTCCATTTTTACCTCCACAAATGAATTAATTTTAAATGTGAGTTCATAGAATCCCAAGACAAAGACTATGAAACCATCAGATCTTAACCTAACTCCTTTTTTCTTTCGAAATAAAGAAATATTAAAGTGAATGCTGAAGAAATTGAAAGGAGAATAAAAGTGAATTTGAAACAAACAAACAAAAATAATAAAAATGCAATCTTTACAAATCTGTACTGCACAGATGCAATATTTCAAAGGTTTTACTGTAAAATGTGTCTGAGAAGTATCACAGACAAGAGAAGCTCTGATGTGCAGGATAAAACCTATTAATTGCAAACTGCTGTGGCTGATTAAGGCCAAAAATCAATAACATACAACCTTTCAGATGGAGCGAGAGAGACACACACACACACAGAAAGAGCGAGAGAGATAGACAGACAGACAGACAGACAGAGAGATGTGGAACTAGTTTAACTAGGCAGACAGCATTTGTAAGTCTGCAAGAATATGTCAAATCAGACAGAAGCAGGCCACCAGACAACATCTTGTGTGAGCACAAGTTAATTTAGACCACTATTTTCCAAACTTGTATCATTACAGCTAAGATAGAGCTTCTTGTGTAGCCCAGGTCTGGAGATATATTTTCTTTTCAAATAATGTTTTAAGCCAATTTCCCCATCTCCTTACTTGACCAGTGACTAATAAGGCAGTCAGTGGACATCATACTTGTGGCATATTGCAAGGCAATAACAAAGCTCCTCCACTTTGTGTGATCTATGGTCATTATTTGCAAGGTATTCAAGTCTGGTTTACTCTATTCACCTCTTTTTACTTTTCTAAGTAAGTTATCCTTGTTTTATCTTCCCTTTACTTTCCCTGCAGAATTAGCTGTATGGTAGTTCTTGTGATTTTGGATCTCATCTGTGCCATTAAAACAATGATAATTTGACACTGGCAGTGTTGTTGTTATGGATCCAGTGCCTCTAAGCTGATGCCCTTTGGTACAACACCATGTCAGGATATCAGCAGGTATTTCAGAGTTCCATTGTAGTTCTGTACAAGGTATACCATTTATCAGGTCTTTGTGAAAATAAAGTTGCTCTGATACCAGTCAAATCTGGACAGTCAAACAGGTTCGTTCGTCGTTCGCTTTCGTCAGCTTTGACCTCTGACGAAGTCCCACCCACTCAATTTGTGGGACTGAATTTTGCGTGTAAAGTCTGTTTTTATCCCATTACAGGATGCCCCTCGCCATGCAGGCAGATTTACTCCGACTTCAGAGGTACTAATTTTTAGGGAATTAGTAAAACCCAGGTGTCCTCGCCAGGGTACGAACCCCGGCTGTTGCCGTGGTAAGCCAAACCGCCTATCGATTGCGCTAACCGGACACCCAGTCAAACAGGTGATGTTTTACTGTTTTATGTGGGTGGTCACAGGGAGAAAATTCAAAGTTTGATGACAAGATCAGTTCTCAGTCTGAAGATGGTTGCTTGATCTAAGCTGTTAATGTTGTTATAGGGGTTTGACTTTGACAAGTTTTACCCTGTTTTTCCCAATGACTCACACATTCAGCTACACAATTCATCTCTTGTTACTTGTCTTAACAGATTATCTTAGCTCTGCCTCCCTCTAACTTTCCACCACAGAGTCAGCTATATGGCAGTTCTTGCTATTTTTTTCTTTATCTCTTCTGTGCTATTATAACAATAATGATCTGACACTGGTGTTGAAATTACTAGCTCTACATTGAATTAAATTGTTACTCATGTTCAAGTACAGATTAGAGACCAGAGAATGTAGCCAAGAAATTTAAGCTTTTCTGGCAATTCTTTAACAGATCATTGGTCTCACCATAAAGATTGCTAAATCTATTAGTTATAGGTAAGTAACTATGACTACCAGTTAATACCACATACTGTTTTTCCTGCCAAAAGGTTCTGAGAACATATTAATCCATATATATTATGAAATTGAACTGTCTAGCAAAGGTGCTATGAGAGATGTAGCATAAATAAAGAAGTAGATGGTAGTATGCCTAGAAAGCTATAATAGTTCTTGATTCTTGATCCTTCCAGCACCGCTAAATGTTACCTAGGGCCTGTGTTGTTTTTTGCCATCATTTCTATCCTGAACGTGATATTCAAACATATCCAATGAGTCTATGCCTGCCAATTTTGCTTCTCTTATCAGCATTCTTTTCAGTGTCTCTCTAGGTCTTTCTATTTTCTGTATCCTGATAGTATTTCCCATAGAAGAACATGTTTTGAATTCTATTGTCTCTTTTCAACACATGCTAAATATATCCATCTTTTCTTTCTCATTGTAGGTGAGACCTTTGGTTGCATGTCTATTTCTGTTATCTCTATATTAGTCTTGAATTCATTCATAGCCATAACAGGGCAAGGAAGTTAAATGTATTAGGGGTATAAAACGGAGTATCTATTTAAAAGATAGTGCTTTACATCAGGCAGTTTGGAAATAGTCAAAGAATGACAAAGAATTGCTTTCCAAAAATATAAAATTACATCAGATACACTAGCCTATATAATTAACAAAAATGAGCAAATACAAGTGAGCCTATGACAACCTGCACCATCAAAGCAAGAGACAGAGCGGAATGACACTCCATGGTAGCCAACCTTTAATGCAGAGATGCCACTCGATGATGAATTCCCATAGTGACGATAACACAATAATAATATGAACACAAAGTATCACAAACTATGGTAACACAGCTACAATTATCAAACACACCAAGAATAATATTAAAAAGGAAAATGCAAAACAGAAAATTTATCAGGCCATAGTATTTAACAAGGAATTAATTAGGTCACTGTTTTATAAGTGTACACAGGTCTTAAATAGAAGTGGAGTAGGCACAGAAGTGTTTTATACCAGTGTGTGAAATCTTTGTTGGGATTAGTGAGTGTGAATTGAAGCCATTACAATTTGAATTAGCAATGTGCAATTTATGAAGTAGTGTTGGGATTAAGATTAGTGAGTGTGAATTTAAAACTAATGTAATGGATATTGATCTTCATTTCATTTTAAAATATTGAAAGAAAAGTTCCAGGTTGATATTGATTATCATATTGATAATGTGAACAGGCTAACAGTTAAACATAAAGAAGAAATAACACAAGTAACAAAACAGCATTACTGCCGAACAGACTCTAAAGACACCAAGTTAACTCTTTAACTACTGATTGTATATCCTTAACTGTATCATATATCCCTAACCGTGCACTTATTAAGAAGTACGAGATAAATATTTCTACACTGTTCATGAATCTGCAGCCCTGGTGCAACTCCCGAATTTTCATGTTGGTCAAAAGGGGGTGTTGCCTAATTTCAGGAGAGTATGAGGCAAATGGGGAGGTCTTGTGAGCTAGTTTAGCATTTCACACAACAGGATTTGCTGGGGTGAAGATCTGGACGCTTATTTTCTATGTCCAATGAGGATAATCTGATGACTAACTCCATATCACTTTACTTGTTTGGGTGATTTTATCTTATGTGAATCTGTAAGTACCTAATGACAACAAGTTGAAACTTCTGTACAGAGCTACTGTCTTTTTCTACTTAAAACCCTGTCATTGTGTACATAAAAATTAAGTATAGTAATGTCTAACAAAATAAATATGCCGTTAAAACAACATAAGATGAAACCATACTGCTTATGATATACCAGGAGTGTTGGTCTATGCAGAGATGAAGAAGTTTAAAATCCCTACCACAAACAAAAATATTACATAAGTAATGGTGCCCTCCCCTGCCTTGGGTAGGCATTTGGGGAAATATGGCATTAGTGACCATATTTTTCTCCGACCACTGCACATTTTTTGGGTGATGTGGTCGGTTTCATTCCAAGCTGCCTTTACTTCTCAGAAAAATCTCTGGTATCTATTTTTTTTAGAGGGTGTGTGAACCCCAGCACTTCGTTGGTCCAAAACAAAATCTGTCACATAAAGGGATTGAACCTTCTAAATTGTGATCAGGAAGCGAGCACACTAACAACTCAACCACCAAGGCAAAGAAATGCATACAAATAGGAGGCTGCAGTAAAGCAGATTATAAAGGAGAAATAAACATTTTTAAAAATAAAAAAATGGAATGGTTAAAGCTTTATGTAATTAATGGATGGCACAAATTTGAACAATAGTTCGGCTCAATAGGCCTTCAGCAGGACCAACAAAGATTATATGAAGCAGTACAAATAACCGTACACCAATTATTAATTATTTTGTTTTAAGAATAAACTACTGGTGCCAACATGTTCTACCTAAAAAAAAAGGATAAAAAGCTAATATTGTTGTATGTACATTACTTCTGGGAGCCGCAATAGCTCAGTGGTTAGTGAACTGATCTACAAAGGACAAGGGGTAGGGTTCGATCCCAACCGACAGCTTCCGGGCTCACCCAGCCTTAAATGGCTACCGGATTTTTTTCTGGGAAAGTAAAGCAGCATGGGCGTAATACATACCACATTACCCCAAAAATCATGTACTGAAGGTCTGTAAAATATAGGGTCACTAAGACCATATTTCCCAATACGCCACTTGGCGTGACGGGGGTACTTTACTTTTACTTTTTTTTACATTACTTCTGCAAACAACATTAAACGCTCATCTTATAAACCAAGGAGCCTTGCTGGCTGAGTGGTTAGTGTGCTCGCTTCCTCATTAAGATGATCCTGGTTAAATCCCCAGAAGTGGTGGTTTTTATTTTTTTTTTCAGACCAACAAGGCTCCGGGGTTTACCCAGCCTTTAAAAATTGGCACCAGAGATTTTTCTGGAAAGTAAAGGGAACTCGGTGTGATACCGACTCCATCACCCAAAAATGTGCCGTGGTTATAACAAAAAATATGGTCGGCTAAAACCATATTGCCCATGCGCTTAACAAGGTGTGGAAATGAACCTTTACTTTTCTACTTTACTTGTAAACCTTGATATATCTAAATGACATGAATAATAAAACAATCCTCAACAAACTTCTAACCAGTGAGATATGACTGTAAATTTCTCAAAAGTCGTCACCGTGACATCTGATTCAGACCATCTTACAATTTCTAATTACATTACCAGCTAAATGTAAATCACATAAATCAATTCTACACTCATTGTAAACACATGCACTTAATCACCGGTGAAATAATAAACCATTGCAAAACAGATTATAAAGATTATTTAACATTCTATACACACGCCAAAAAAAGATACACTCCATGGTTCCAAATGATTTACAGAACTAAGACTATATTTACCATCTTTTTTCCAACAAGATTTTCTGATCATGTGAACAGTCTTCACATTACAAAAACATAAAATAATCCAAGCTGTAAGAATGTAAACAAAGCTTTCATGATCTATTTTGAAGAACAACACCCCCCCCCCCCCCCCCAGGGAGTGAGTAATACTAACTTCCACAAAGAGAAATTGTGTTTATGTTGTGATAATAAGACAGGTGTACATTGTCATGTCCCTTTAGTAAAACTACATTATCAATAACACCAAGAACAGTTTTGATTAATCTCAAAAAGTTCATATTCTGGTGCAGCTTTTCCAGTCATCAAACAATTTCTTTGTTTTGACTTTGTTTGAGAAGGTCACGTAAGGAAACAAAGAAATGATTAAAAAAGAACAATATCCATCAATAACTGAAAACAATTACAGCTAAATACACATGTATTACAAGGTTAATACAAAAAGAAATAAAAAATCAGGTCTGTGGTGTCTTTTTTTATAAACTACTATATTACATAGTTTTTTTTTTACTTATAATATATATATATATATATATATATATATATATATATTATATATATATATATATATATATATAATATATATATAAATATATATATATAAATATATATATATATATATATAATTTTTAGGTAGCATATTAATTACTTTTGTAATAGTTTTTTTTTAATAAATACACATTTTAAAAGCTAGGGATGAAAGAAGAATAAGAAATTTAAAAATGAAGCAGCTAATAGAACAGTATAATTGTAAGGTTTAGGGGTAAAGACATAAAAGTGCATTACGATACAAAGAAATGCAAAGCTACAGCAAAGCTAATGATAAGATTGAAAATTATAAAAAGGAAAAAGTGGAATGGTAACAGCTATGAATGTCTGTGGCCGAAACAACGTTGTACTTGTCTCTCACTTATGTAAAGCTGTTATCATATTACTTTTTCCTTTTTTTAATTTTAATTCACTTGTAAGGCTTAAGTCTTATCTTTTGCAATTTTGTATTTATGTGATATTATCTTATTAGAATGTTATTTCACTTGGTTTTGTCCAGTGTCGTAGTCGGTCTTGGAAATAACATGCCTAATGTTAACTGTTGAGTTTAATCTATATAAACAAGCTTTCTCCCAATATTTGTTTTTACTGCTACAACTTTAGACCAAATTCAGAATTACATCATATCCTAAGCTGAAGTGAATGAAAGCAACATATGTTGTGTAATCATGACTGGTTCTGATGTTGTATTATACGCAAACTTTGACACAATATTCAGTAAACATTTCTCATAAACATGGCATCACAATGAGACATAAAAAGTGCAGAAGCCCATAAACATTCTTGCTTTACACCACTGGTAATAGAAGGTTCTTGTGAGCAAAATGCTTTTTAAGAAAACAAGATACAATAATAAGAATTGAAATCCAGCAGTATAGTTACAGCTTATATATATTATCTCAAGTGATACAAACTAAAACTTCATAGTTCAAACAACACAAACATTAGAAATCTACTATTATACAAAAAAAGAGTTCTTAAATGGTATGTAGAGCCAGTCTTAACATATGGATGTAAATCATGGACAACAGAAAAGAACATCACTAGAGTTGTAGAAATGTTGTTTTACAGAAGAATGTTGAAAATACTATGGACAGCTAAGAAGATGAAAACATTCTGAAAGAGGCCAAAGGAAAAAGAGAAAAATTTCCAATATTAGGAAAAAGCAATCATCATTTTGTGGTCATCTAATGATAAGGGAACAGCTGGAATATAAACAATAAAACTGGAAAAATCGAGGGAAGAAAAGATAGAGGGAAGCAAAGAAAAAAGATACCAGACAGGTTAAGAGAATGGCTTGGCAGAAGGTCAACAACAGAAATGATAAATAACTGTTGTTGAGATCGAAAGTTGTGGAGAGACATGATCACTCACCAATGCCAGCAGGCTTGATACTTTATGAAAACGATTATACAAATACAAACAATTAACAAAAAATTACAAACATAAAGAAATTACACAAACAAAAAAATCATCTGGAATTAAACACTAAACTCTAACTAGGTTAAGTCAAAACATGTGAAGTAGAGTTTTTTAGTATAAAAACTTAAGTTTGTAGGCCATGGTGTCTGATGGCAGCTAAAGTGAGGTTACCAGTGAATAATAGCTGATGACATGTACCAGAATTGGTAAACCAGAACCATTCAGACTCTTATCTACGTCTTCATAGTGTTTCAAGAAACAGACTAACCAGTCTAGTCTAGCCAAGTGGGTAGGGATGGACAGGGAAGGCAAAATGCAATGCTGAAGTCAGATGTGTTGGGCCAAAGGTACGCAAATATCACAATTACTGTAAGTACTGCAAAATGCAATACAATACAATGCATCCATGCCCAATTAACATCCTTTTAATGGCAGATGACAAAGTGGTATAACTATGTGATTAGTCATCAAATGAAAGCAAATGAATGAACAAAATAGTTTGAAATGTCCCACTGGGAAAACTCAACACCTCCAAAAATGAGGAAGATACTGTGCAATCAATTTTTGACGATACAACAAGAAAAAGAGTTCTAAAATGGTATGAAGAGCAGCAAGCCAGTCTTAACATATGGATGTGAATCATGGACAATGGGACAACAGACAAGAAAATCACTGGAAGCTGTAGAAATGTGGTTTTACAGAAAAATGTTGAGAATACCATAGACAGCTATGAAGAGTAATGAAGACGTTCTGAAAGAGGTAAAAGCTAGAAGAAAGCTAACATTCAATATTAGGAAGAAATAATCATCATTTGATTTATTTGGCCATGTATTGTAATGAGAAGGGAACAGCTGGAATATATTGTGACAACTGGGAAAATTGAAGGAAGAAGAAATAGAGGGAAGCAAAGAGATAAGATACCAGCCAGCTTAATAGAATGGCTTGGCAGAAGGTCAACTGTCGGTCAACAACAGAAATGATAAACTCAAGACCGAACGTTCGTTGTGGAGAGACATGAAATGATCACCTACGCCAGCAAGCATGTTTAGCATGGTACTTGATGATTATAAATACTATAAAGTATAAAGACATTAGAATTATATCAACACTTGCAGGTTCTAGTGAGTGGAAGAAGAATTGGGATATTTAAAATAATCATAATAAGTAAAATAATGAATATAACACATTACATTACAGTTTGTTAGTACTCAAGTACTGAGTTCGTTAACTTTTTTTAGGTACAAACTAAACTACGACACTCAACTAGAAACTTAGTCAAACACACTGCACAGTCAGTCACAGTGACTTGAGAAAACCGATACACTAACACTTCTGACAAAAATAACACTAATAAGTGTAAAACTTGTAATACAGTCAGTATAGTAAAAGTTTAGTAAGTTACAGTACAATGTGTTGTGTAACACTGACTAACACTAGTCCTAGTTTCATAGTTTGAGTCAACTGACTCAACTGCCTTGTCGAAACCTTGGTGATGGTCACACTCACAGTAACTTCTGAATAACAAAGTTATAAAATAATTAATAGTTATAAGCATTTATTAGTTCAACTTCGATTAATGACTGTGCTTAATTATTAATAGCTGCTGTGCTTTTGTTATGTTTTGTTTCTTTCAATCGAAGCAACACGACCTTTAGCTTACTTTACTTTACTTACCAAACACGACACAACAACCGTTCGTAGACAACCACAACACAAGCACAGTTCAGTGTACGTCCGTTGTAAATGTAGATAATACGACTGTCACATAGAATTACAAGGCATATCTTATACGATCCATAAATCCAGAACGGAGTACAAAGAAATAATATGTCAGATTGATATAACGTACGTTTCACGCAGATTACAAATAAGTTACATTAAACACACAAATATTTAGCGAACAAATTCCACGGGCGAGTGCCATGGACAGAATTACTAGCGGGGCAACCAGGTACGGGATTACCAACCATCTTTTCAAAGTAAGGCCAAATATATATTTGCATTTTGGTTTGTTTCATTCTTTTTCTAATTCATATAACGTGTACACCACATTAGTATATGAGGTACATAGGCGAAGCTCAAGACGGTAGACGGTGCATTAAGTGACAGTGACTCATAGCTGACTGCTTACGTCAGAATAAGTGTACAAGAAAGGAGCAAGATTTTCTTTTCTACTGCTCGAGTTAGACGTTGAAATAGACTAACTAATCTGACCAAGAGAGTAAAGATCGAAAAGGGAAGTCTAATCCGGTCGCTAAAAATCTATTTCTTCAAGTTGAAAGGCACTAAAATTGCAGCCGTGAACGATCGAAAATTACTCTGCCAGTGTAATGCCCTTATAATGGGAGACGAGTAATAGATGTAATTCTCGATCCAGCAAACGTAGAATAGATGAAGATGACGATGATGCTAGCGAATTGAAGATATCGAGACATGTATTTTACAGGACAATTGTTCCCATTGCAGGCAGGGAATGAATGAGTTACTGCAGTCTTAAAATTAAGGCCGTTTTGTTCCATTTTGTCACTTTATGCTAAAAATACCTACAATTAAATATCAAAGTTGAAGGAATACATCTGGAGACAGTTCAGAGCTACAACTACCTGGGACACACTATAACCGGTGATGGAAAATGTACAACTGAAATAAACAAAAAAATAGGTGTGGAAAAAAGTAATTTTAATGCCATGAAAAATATCATCATCATCAAGTACCGGTCCTGCTGGCATGTCTCTCCACAAATTTCAATCTCCACAGCTATTTATCATTTCTGTTGTTGACCTTCTGCCAAGCCATTCTCTTAAACTGTCTGGTATTTTTTCTCTTTGCTTCCCTCTATCTCTTCGTCCCTCAATTTTCCCAGTTGTTATAATATATTCCAGTTGTTCTCTTCTCATTACATGGCCAAAAAATGATTATTGTTTCTTCTTAATATTGGAAATTAGCTCACATTTTGCTTTAACCTCTTTCAGAACGTTTTCATTACTCTTCTTAGCTGTCCATGGTATTCTCAACATTCTTCTGTAAAAACACATTTCTACAGACTCCAATGATTTTCTTGTTTGTTGTCCTATTGTCCATGATTCACATCCATATGTTAAGACTGACTCTACATAACATTTAAGAACTCGTTTTCTTGTTTCGATTGTCCAAAATGGATTGCATAGTATCTTCCTCATTTTTGGAAAGCTGCTTTTGCCTGAGCCATTCTGCATCTCACCTCTTTTGTACATCTTCCGTCTGGGGTTAACAAAGTTCCCAAATATTTAAATTAATATACCTGCATTAATATTGTTCCACTTGTCTTTATTTTGCACTGAGGTGATGTCACGAATGAGGTGATGTCACGAATGAGGTGATGTCACGAATGAGGCGAATATATTATGAGATCAATAGTAGACAAAAAAGGAATTGAAGTCAACGGTCACAACATAAATAATTTGCGATATGCGGATGACACGGTCTTAATAGCAGAGACAGAGAACGAACTACAAGAAATGATAGACATAATAGTAAAAGAAAGCAACAAAAAAGGTATCAGTCTGAATAGTAAGAAAACAGAAGTAATGGTTATATCGAAGAAACAACCATCACCATCATGCAGCATAAAAATAAACATGACAAATCTGAAACAAGTGCAACGTTTCAAATACTTGGGCACAATAATAACATCAGATAGGAGATGCACCACAGAAATAAAAAGCAGAATAGCTCAGGCCAAAATAGCATTTAAGAAAATGAAAAATATCTTATGCAACAAATCTATGTCAATAAAAATGATGAGAAAGAGAGTTCATTGGTGCTATATAGAACCAATTCTGACTATGGAAGTGAATCATGGACAGTAGACAAACAAATGAAAAGACGATTAGAGGCCACAGAGATGGGATTTCTCAGAAGAATGTTGAAAGTTCCCTGGACAGCTAAAAAGACCAATGAGGAAGTTCTCAAAGAGGCCAACACAAAAAGAGAGCTCTTAAAAACATCAGAAAGAAGCAATCGACATTTTTCGGGCACATCGTGAGAAGAGGAAAGTTGGAATACTTGGTTACAACTGGCAAAATAAAAGGAAAGAGAGATCGCGGACGACAAAGAGAGAAAATACTGGATAGCTTGGTGTCATGGCATGGAAAACAGTCAACAACAGAACTGATACGATGCACTGCAGATAGAAGATTGTGGAGGGACATGATCACCTACGCCAACCGGTATGGCACATGATGATGATGATGAGGTGATGTCTTTTTCTTTGTTGTTACCATTACCTCTGTCTTTTTGCTATTAAAGCTGAGTCCTTTATTTTTGCTCTCTTTCACTATAATGTCCAACATTTCTTGTAACTCATTTTCACTCTTAGCGATTAAGACATGAAAAATATACTAACATCAAAACAAATAACACCAGGGCTAAAACTAAGAATACCAAAATGTTACATCTTCTCAATATTCCTGTATGGTGCAGAAAAATGGACATTAGACAAGAAAACAGAACAGAAAATTGAAGCCTTTGAAATGTGGATTTATAGAAGAATAGGTAGAATGGATGGAAAGAAAAGAAAACAAACGATGAAGTTTTAAAACAACAAAAAATGAAAAGAGAACTACTAAACACAATTAGAACAAAACAAATGAAATGTTTGTGGCATGTTAAAAGACACAACAACATATAAAAGTAATATTGGAAGGAAAAATACAAGGTAAAAGAGGCAGAGGCAGAACAAGACTAACATGGACGAGTAACATCAAAAGATGGACAAGTCAACCCATGACAATCTGCATCATCAAAGCAAGAAGTAAAAAAAAAAAAAGTAAAGTACCCCCGTCACGCCAAGTGGCGTATAGGGAATATGGTGTTAGTGATCATAAATTTTACAGACCAACGACACATGATTTTTGGTGTAATGTGGTCGATATTACGCCCGTGCCGCTTTACTTTCCCAGAAAAAAATCCGGTACCCGGAAGCCGTCGGTTGGGATCGAACCCTACCTCTGATCATTTGTAGTCCAGTTCACTAACCACTGAGCTATCGCGGCTCCATCAAAGCAAGTGGAATGGCGCTCCATGGTAACCAACCTTCTATGCGGAGACGGCACTCAATGATGATGATGATGATGATGCTAAAAAAAAAAACAATATTGTTGGGAGTGTCGAGGGTTTTTTATTGGACTGGAGAATACGAGCCGCAAGACAAATACATTCGCCACTAGTTCTTTTGATCTTTTCTTTTTAAATTTCAACAGTGACAGAAAAAAAAATTGTCTTACCAAACCGTTATTCGAAACCTCGTTCATCTTATTTTTGGTTTTTAATACAAACTAAAATGTGGTGTTTACACGTAAACGGAACGATGTTTCGATATTAAAAATAGATCTTAATTATTTAATTGAAGATAATGGCATGCTTTAAGACCATCCCAAATGCACTGAAAAGAATAAATATTACCAACTGTCCGGAAGAGACTGTGTTTTCATACTCCGGTTCGAACTGGGCACAACAAAATACAGAATGAGACACCACTTGTATTGTAAATTCAAGGTAGCTACTGCCATCTTATGTTATTGATGCCAGCAAGACTGTCTAACAACACACTATATCCAGCACGCTAACTAATGGAGAGGATTGTAATCTACGTCCACCACCTTTGGGAAAAAAAAAAAGAAGAAGAAAACTGCGAAGCGGATCTAAAACCCTGAAAAAAAAAACAGTTTACTTCGTCGGAGAATTTGGAATGCTAGATTGAATAGATAATTATGGTAGAGGCAAATAATTGCAGTGCTGCGGTAAAGCTAGTAGCAAGGAACAAACTACTAACGTTTCGGCCTACATGCAGCCTACTTCAGAGAACAAGAATAACACAAATGAACAACGGAATAAATATAAACTCTACTATATCTAGAATGTGCGAGACTGGTAACGGAAGGATTAAAAAAAAATTAGGGATACAAGATGAAATGATAAAACGAAAAGGAGATATACTACATATCGGAGGATAAAAATTGATAATATGTAAAAAAAAAAAAAAAAAAAAATTAGTGAGCTAAAATATATTTTAAAATACAACCGAGATGTAACTTAGGCACGATCCAAAAGCTTCCAGCGAGTAGATGATGGCTGTGAGTCAAATGTGAATATGATAAGACGTGAGAGAAGGAGTATAAACGAAATAAATAGGGGGAATATATGATGGTTGCAGATAAGAAAACCATGGTCTTTAAGAACGTGTACTTATTAATAACTTTCAGTAGATTGTCTCATCTCTCTATTAGTTTATCTGCTTTATATCATTGTGTGATTATTTTGCAGGGAAATTAAAGTAATATTATGCACACAATACAAAATGTTACATAGCATTTACCCATTCCTATTTTGTTAAGAGCAGTCCTTGTAACTCAATCCTTGATAAACGATAATTCTCAAACAGCAGAGATAGAATCAAGATGCAACAAAGCTTGTCAAATCATCGGACAGTTATCACCACTATTGTCCAACAAGGAAATAACTCTGGAGGTTAAAAGAGCACTATACAATACAATCTTCATCCCAACATTGTGCTACCAATGCCAGACCTGGACCCTAAATGCAAGAACAATAAGAAAAATAAACTCTACAGAGATGAAATGTGTTCTCACGAATGACAGGAAACAGTCTGAGAGATAAGGTCAGAAATGAAGAACTGAGAAAAAAAGCTAGGAATAGCCCCCGCCATAGAATATATAAGGAAAACAACAGATACAATGGTTTGGCCACGTGACAAGGCAGAAAGAACAAAACACAACACAACGAGCTTTTCAACAAACGTTGTGAGAACACCAGACCCAAGGGTCGACCACGAAAAAGATGGGTCGATTGGAATATTAGAAGCACTAGGAAACATAACAGCAGCAGAGGCGAATAGAAGAGCAAAAGACCGCAAATTATATCTCCCCTCGACGCTGAAAGGCAGATGAGGAAGGAAAAAAGAAGAAGAAGTCCTTGTAAGCTCATTTATTATATGGAATACAAGGATTCGAAATAAACTGAACTTATAATATTAAACTCAAACGTATTATCAACCCTTACCTACGCATTTTAAAGCTGACAAAAATAAAGTGCAAAAAAAAAGATGGAGAGGAAACTAACGCTTTTGAAGACAAATGCCTAAGAAGAGTACTGTGTGTACAGTGAAATGAATTAAAGACTAATATAGAGATAAGAGAAATGGTCATGCAACAAACGACCTCATCTACAATTAGGAAAAGAGTATGGACATAGTAGGTCGGACATGTTCTGAGAAGAGACAACAAACGAATTTCATAACAGGCTCTTCAATGGGGAACATCTGAAGACGGAAAAAGAGGAAGAACCAGAGATACATTGAAAAGAACACTTATACAAGAACACAGACTCATTAGATAAGATTGAACATCTCGCTAAGAATAGAGCTGGATGGCGAAAATCAAAACGAACTCGATGCGACGTCTAGCGGCGCAGGAAGGTTCAAGATCAAGGGTTCAAAATACAACCGCCAGGTCTTCCATTTGAAGAAAAAATAAATATAGCTACTTGGTGTTTGAAGGAAAACCGACTGGGCAGAGTGTATCGATTCAGAGGAAGAGGTATGTTTTACAGCACTCGGAAAAATTGACAAATAATCAACAACAGAAAAATGTGGACCAAAGCAGGATCGAACCCGTACTCAGTGGCACAGCACCTTGCCACGAAAAGCCAAACGCTAGGGAACACTGCCACTCAACTAATTTTTTTTTCCGAGTGCTGTAAACATACCTCTTCCTCTGAGTTTATTCGCTGATTATCGCCTCGGAAGTTTCCCTCTATAATAATATTCATTTATTATTATTTGTCTCCTGGGCAGAGTGTACTGGTCCAATCTCACCCACAAGATTTACTCACGAGAAATGTAGGCCCTACACCCAACTCATAAAAATGTTAATTAATGTTACACACAGGCAGCGGCGGACGGTGAGTTTGAAACATGAGGAGGCCATACATGAGACCGACATTGTAGGTTGACCTTTAACCTGATAATTTGCGACATAAACGTTGCTGCGATTTACACTATGTTATATAGCTCCTTCAGTTATTGCCCTAAATTAACATAATTATAACTATATCATAATAATTGAGTTATTTGCATTATCTCTATGTGTTGTCATTTCGAGTCGAAGACTGCACATATGGGCCAGAATATCTTTTAACAGTCAGACCTTGCACAGGACCTACATTGTGTCTCGCCACACGGCACTGTTCTGGACGAGTTGTTCAATTTCGGCGAGGGAGATTATGCCTACTGTTGTTGCCTCTCGTTTAAGTGTTCTAATTAATGTTTCTCCAGGTCGACCTCTCCATCTTCTACCCTCTACTTCCTATTTGAGGGCCTGTTTTAAGATCCTTTTGTTATCTCTATTTTCATTATAAGGTATTATATATATATATCTTCTTCTAACTTTTTAGCTCCCAGTGGAGCATAGGTCTTCAACAAACACTTTCCAAGTCGTTCTGTTTTGTCCCATTCTTTTAAGATCATTCCATGTCATCCCCATCATCTTCATCTCTGCTTCTATCTGTCTTCTCCAAGAATTCATTGGTTCCCCTCTGTGTCTTTTCCCTTGGGGATTCCAGAAAAGGGCCTGTTGTGTAATCCTCTCAGTTGGCTTCCGTAGTGTGTGTCCTCAGCGCCATTGTCTTCGCCGTATCTCTTTATCCACTGGTATTTGACTGGTACATTTCCATAATTCTATGTTAGTGATTTTGTCCTACCATTTCTATCCTTTTATTCTGCGTAAGCATCCATTAATGAAAGTCTGTATCTTCGTGATTGTCAATTTTGTTGTTCTCCATGTTTCACAGCCATATAATATAGGACCGACTTAATATTTGAGTTGAACATTTTTATTTTTTTTATTTAACTTAATTTCTTTGGACTTCCATATATTTTCCAGTGCAATGAAAGCTCCTCTTGCTTTTGATATCCTTATTTTGGTATAATTTTCTGTTCCTCCCTCTTTATCTATATTACTGCCCAGATGTATGTAAGATTGTACGTCTAGTAGATGTATTTCTCCTAGTTTTATTTGGTTATTGCCAACTGTATTAATTCTCATAATGTTGGTCTTATCTTTATTAATCTTCAGTCCTAGCTGTTGTGATCTCTCATCAAGTATGCTCATTTTATCCTGCATCTGTTGATGGCTGTGTAATAGAAGAGCTATGTCACCAGCAAAGTCTAAATCATCAAGTTGTTTGGTCAGTGGCCACTGGATCCCATTTCTGTTGTTTTGAGTAATTTTCATAATCCAAACTATGGCCAGTAGAAAGAGAAATGGAGACAGAAGGCATCCCTGCCTTACTATATATATATATATATATATATATATATATATATATATATATATATATATATATATATATATAACATAGCGCAGTGATTCTTACAGCGAGCACATTACAAATTCTTCTCCCAATCGATACTACTTCTATATGTTTCAATACAAAGATAGAACGTCATCTGATTTGTCGTATTAGTAACTGCTTCAGTTATGTTATTTGAACTATATCACGACTACACTAGGGAATAAGATGGTTGGTTTATATATATATATATATATATATATATATATATATATATATATATATATATATATATATATATATATATGGCCCCTTTTCGTCTTGTCAGACAGTATAGTAGAGGCTATTGTGTATTTTTTTTTTAGGTTTTGTTTTTGTCGAACAGCCTCTCTCGTGGCTGATTCTACCAATGTTTGACAAACACACGCGATCACAGAATGAACAAGTCAGATCCCCAGAATTTTCCATCTTTTTTCATGAGTCTTTTCTCTTCTAAGTTTTGCCTTAGCACAGTCTTAAATGATGTTATACCATTCCTTATACATGCTCTCCGTGATGTGTGATCACTTGCCAGATGTTCCCAGTCATACTCACATATGGAGAAGGATAACCCCAGCCATCTTAGTCTTCGACATCTGAGCATCGACATGATTGTTGGAGTCTTAGCACGTTGCAGGACAGTTAAGTTGGTTATTTTGTCCTGCCATTTGATGTGCATTATTCATGGCTGGTTTATACATTGACATTTAACTCATTGAGCTGGGATGTGATTGTGTTATGCATTCTGATAAAATATTAGAGGAGTTATGGGCTCCGTTACCTCCTCTGAATATTCGACGCTGCATGCAGGAGACTTGTCTCATGCTGTCATTCTTTTCTGTCTGCGACCTTGAAAGAATGAAATCTGCAAGGTCAGTCTCACATTTGATACCTTAATACAATACGGTTAATGAGAGCTACCGCACTACATTAGGGCCACATTTATTGAGGGAAGCAGGAACATTGTTAATGGAGGTGCCATTAAATTGGCGCGGTTTTAGCAAACTAAAATGACATGACCATATCTAAAACCAAGCCAGTTTTTTTTTTTCAGCAAAACAGTCTAAAACGCGTTTCAGAAAACTTTCGGGACTTTTGGCGCCGCGATGTTTATGTTATATAAATACATAACTTAATACCAATTGTTGCCGATTATTTTCTCGTTTTATCAGATGGGGTTATAGAAACCCGGAAAACTATTATTTAAAATATAAAAAAGAAACACTGACTAAAATCAAGCCGGCAGGAGTTCAACTCCTAGTAGGTTCTGACAACCTGGGCAGGTTTAATCGGGTGGGGAGATAAAAGAGGACACCGCGGTCCTCTTGTTCGGGTTTTGACAATCCTGTAAAAGGGGGACACACTAATAAAGGAACATTGATAAAGGAACAATGATAAAGGAACAATGATAAAGGAACAATGATAAAGGAACATTGATAAAGGAACAATGATAAAGGAACAATGATAAAGGAACAATGATAAAGGAACAATGATAAAGGAACATTGATAAAGGAACATTGATAAAGGAACAATGATAAAGGAACAATGATAAAGGAACATTGATAAAGGAACATTGATAAAGGAACAATGATAAAGGAACATTGATAAAGGAACATTGATAAAGGAACAATGATAAAGGAACATTGATAAAGGAACAATGATAAAGGAACAATGATAAAGGACAGAAACAAACATTGATAAAGGAACATCGATAAAGGAACATTGATAAAGGACAGAAACAAACATTGATAAAGGAACAATGATAAAGGAACAATGATAAAGGACAGAAACAAACATTGATAAAGGAACATCGATAAAGGAACAATGATAAAGGACAGAAACAAACATTGATAAAGGAACAATGATAAAGGAACATTGATAAAGGAACATTGATAAAGGAACAATGAAAAAAGGAACATTGATAAAGGAACAATGATAAAGGACAGAAACAAACATTGATAAAGGAACAATGATAAAGGAACATTGATAAAGGAACATTGATAAAGGAACATTGATAAAGGAACAATGATAAAGGAACATTGATAAAGGAACAATGATAAAGGAACATTGATAAAGGAACAATGATAAAGGACAGAAACAAACATTGATAAAGGAACAATGATAAAGGAACATTGATAAAGGAACATTGATAAAGGAACAATGATAAAGGAACATTGATAAAGGAACAATGATAAAGGAACAATGATAAAGGAACATTGATAAAGGAACAATGATAAAGGAACATTGATAAAGGAACATTGATAAAGGAACAATGATAAAGGAACATTGATAAAGGAACAATGATAAAGGAACAATGATAAAGGACAGAAACAAACATTGATAAAGGAACAATGATAAAGGAACATTGATAAAGGAACATTGATAAAGGACAGAAACAAACATTGATAAAGGAACATCGATAAAGGAACATTGATAAAGGACAGAAACAAACATTGATAAAGGAACATCGATAAAGGAACATTGATAAAGGAACATCGATAAAGGAACATTGATAAAGGACAGAAACAAACATTGATAAAGGAACATCGATAAAGGAACATTGATAAAGGAACATCGATAAAGGACAGAAACAAACATTGATAAAGGAACATCGATAAAGGACAGAAACAAACATTGATAAAGGAACATCGATAAAGGACAGAAACAAACATTGATAAAGGAACATCGATAAAGGACAGAAACAAACATTGATAAAGGAACATTGATAAAGGACAGCAGCAAATATTGATAATGGATAGAAGCAAACATTGATAAAGGAACATTGATAAAGGACAGAAGAACACATTGATAAAGGAACATTGGTAAAGGACAGAAGAACACATTGATAAAGGAACATTGATAAAGGACAGAAGCAAACAGTGATAAAGGAACATTGATAAAGGACAGAAGAACACATTGATAAAGGAACATTGATAAAGGACAGAAGCAAACAGTGATAAAGGAACATTGATAAAGGACAGAAGAACACATTGATAAAGGAACATTGATAAAGGACAGAAGCAAACAGTGATAAAGGAACATTGATAAAGGACAGAAGAACACATTGATAAAGGAACATTGATAAAGGACAGAAGAACACATTGATAAAGGAACATTGATAAAGGACAGAAGCAAACAGTGATAAAGGAACATTGATAAAGGACAGAAGAACACATTGATAAAGGAACATTGATAAAGGACAGAAGTAAACATTGAAAAAGGACAGAAGCAAACAGTGATAAAGGACAGAAGCACACATTGATAAAGGAACATTGGTAAAGGACAGGAGCACACCTAAAATAATGGACATAGCAACACCTAAAATAAAAGACAGGAGCACACCTAAAATAATGGACAGAAGCACACCTAAAATAAATGACAGGAGCACACATAAAAAAATGGACAGAGCAACACCAAAAATAAAGGACAGGAGCACACCTAAAATGAAGGACAGAGCAACACCTAAAATAAAGGACAGAGCAACACCTAAAATAAAAGACAGGAGCACACATAAAATAAAGGACAGAGCAACACCTAAAATAAAGGACAGGAGCACACCTAAAATAATGGTCAGAGCAACACCTAAAATAAAGGACAGGAGCACACCTAAAATAAAGGACAGGAGCACACATAAAATAATGGACAGGATCACACCTAAAATAAAGGACAGGAGCACACCTAAAATAATGGTCAGAGCAACACCTAAAATAAAGGACAGGAGCACACCTAAAATAAAGGACAGGAGCACACATAAAATAATGGACAGGATCACACCTAAAATAATGGTCAGGAGCACACCTAAAATAATGGACAGAGCAACACCTAAAATAAAGGATAGAGCAACACCTAAAATAAAGGATAGAGTAACACCTAGAATAAAGGATAGAGCAACACCTAAAATAAAGGACAGGAGCACACCTAAAATAAAGGACAGAAGCACACCTAAAATAAAGGACAGGAGCACACCTAAAATAAAGGACAGAGCAACACCTAAAATAATGGACAGAGCAACACCTAAAATAAAGGACAGGAGCACACCTAAAATAAAGGACAGGAACACACCTAAAATAATGGACAGAGCAACACCTAAAAAAAAGGACAGAAGCACACCTAAAATAATGATCAGAGCAACACTCAAAATAATGAACAGAGCAACACCTAAAATAACGGACAGGAGCACACCTAAAATAAAGGACAGGAGCACACCTAAAATAAAGGACAGGAGCACACCTAAAATAACGGACAGGAACACACCTAAAATAATGGACAGAGCAACACCTAAAATAAAGGACAGGAGCACATCTAAAATAACGGACAGGAACACACCTAAAATAATGGACAGAGCAACACCTAAAATAAAGGACAGGAGCACACCTAAAATAATGGACAGAGCAACACCTAAAATAAAGGACAGGAGCACACCTAAAATAACGGACAGGAACACACCTAAAATAATGGACAGAGCAACACCTAAAATAAAGGACAGGAGCACACCTAAAATAACGGACAGGAACACACCTAAAATAATGGACAGGAGCACACCTAAAATAAAGGACAGGCACACACCTAAAATAAAGGACAGAAGTACACCAACATTAACGGACAGAAACACACATAAAATAAAGGAAAGAATCACACAATGATAAATGACAGAATCAAATCTAAAATAAAAGACAGAATCAAACAGTGATAAAGAGCAGAAGCACACCGAAAATAAAAGCTAGAAGCACACAATGTTAAAAGACAGGTGCACACATTTATAAAGGACAGACAACAGTGCTGGAGAGATCATAAACTCAGAAGAGATCAAAACAATCGCTATAAACACTACCCAGAAAGGTAGTTGCTGCAACATAAAACGCCGAAAGACTTACACGTTTTTGAGTGCTCTGTTTTTATCGATCAGTGACCAAGAAATAGAAGAGCCCGTATATTTAAGACCCTAGAGGATTGTAACATTGACTACTAGTATTGATCTATTCCCAGTTTCAACACTTCATAGACTGTTTAGATTTGCGCCGTGGAACCCTTGAACTCCGTTTCATGTCAAGAGGAATATCTAGGTAAAAATTATTATATTTCATTATGAAAATCTGAATATCTTTATTTATCTTTCGTGAGTTTAAGCTTAGAGAGACACATTTTAAACTCCATCTGACGTAAACATAAAATAGTTGTTTTCCTAAACTCATTTTTGTGGGGGGGGGGGGGGGGAATATATATATATATACACAGATATAGGGAGCCGCGATAGCTCAGTGGTTAGTGGACTGGAATATAAAGGACAAGAGGTATGGTTTGATCCCAACCGACGACTCCGGTTCACCCAGTCTTTAATGGGTACCGGATTTTTTTTCTGGGAAAGTAAAGCGGCACGGGCGTAATACCGACCACATTACCCCAAAAAATCATGTGCCGAAAGTCTGTAAAATGTATGGTCACTAACACCATATTCCCTATACGCCACTTGGCGTGACGGGACACTTTACTTTTTGTTTTTATACACAGATATATAAACTATCTTTACCACAATTTCCCAATTCTGGGATTCCATAAAACTAGACTACACATGATAAGAGATCGAGTTCGATCAAGATTAACGATTTCCGGGTTCACCCAGCCTTAAATGGGTACCGGATTTTCTTTTCTATCTATCTATTGTCCTTTCGAGCCGAAGACGGCACATAGGGCAGAACCACAATCTCAAAAATAGAAACCTTGCGTGCCAAAATGGCACATATTGCAGAGATCACTGCTTCTAAAATCTATGGCTCTGTTTCCATAACAATGCTTTTTACAATGACAGCTTGTCAAGCCATCGATCAACCTCCTTAGTCGCCTCATACGACATGCCTGGAAGGTCACAGTGTCACTATTCTTTACATCCCACATAATGGGGCCCCGGTAACACACGATTTTCTTTTAATGGGGAAGTAAAGCGGCACGAACGTAATACCGACCACATTACCCCAAAAATCGTGTGTCGAAGGTCTATAAAAATTATGGTCACTAACACCATATTCCCAACAGGCCATTTGGTGTGACGGGGCACTTAACTTACTTTACTATATAAAAGTCCCGTTGCTAATGTGCTTCAGTGTGTATTTATATATGCACACAATAATTAATTGAATTTAAATCAAACTGCCTGCCCAATAATAGACTTCATCATCATCATCATCATCATAAAAAATATGCCTGCTGGCGTAGGTGATCATGTCTCGCCACAACTTTCGATCTCGACAGTTCTTTATCATTTCTGTTGTTGACCTTCTGCCAAGTCATTCTCTTAAGCTGTCTGTTATTTTTTCTCTTTGCTTTCCTCCATCTCTTCTTCCCTCGATTTTCCCAGTTGTTACAATATATTCCAGTTTTTCTCATCTCATTACATGGCCAAAAAAATGATGATTGTTTCTTCCTAATATTGGAAATTAGCTCTGTTTTGCTTTGGCCTCCTTCAAAACGTTGTCATTTCTCATCTTAGCTGCTCATTGTATTCTAAACATTCTACTATAAAACCATCCATATTTCTACAGCCTCCAATAATTTTTTTGTTAGTTCTTCTACTGTCCACGATTCACACCCACTTGTTAAGACTGGCTTTACATAACATTTAATAATAATTTTTTCTTGTTTCTTTTGTCAAAAATGGATTGCACAGTATCTTCCTCATTTTTTTAAAGCTGCATCTGCCTGAGCCATTCTGCATCTCACCTCTGTTGTACATCTACCATCTGAGGCTAACATTGGACAGAATAACATTTAACATAATAGACTTCATACGAAGGTTTTTAGGTTTTTATTATCGCTCTGTCCCCCCCCCCTCTCTCTCTCTCTCTGTCCCCCCTCTCTCTGTCCCCCCCCCCCGCCCCCCCTCTCTCTCTATCTCTATCTGTCTATCACGCACACAAACACAAACACACGCACACACACGTTTAGACTATATTTAAAGTACAAATATAAAATGTATACAAAATGACTCACATACAAATGTTATGTGAAGAGAAAGGCGAGGAGTCCAAGAACGGTGTATTTTCGTAAACAAGTTCACAAAGTGAACGTACGTGCCATCTCGAATGCTCTTGTACCCCAAGAGTGCATTAAAACATACCTGACATCGCTAAAACAAAGCACAGATCTTTCCTTTTTTTTGCATTATGAAGGTGCCTGTTCTTCGAGTGTTTTAATGAATGGTTTTAAACTATAGGAATGCATGCAGAAATAAATTAGAATGACTAATAAAAATAAAAAAGCCACAGAAGGTGGATGCATTGCAAACAAAACAAAGGAAAAATGCTAACAAAGATATTATAGATAGATAGCAGGAATATATAACAGAACTATTTCATGATCAAAGGGACGAGAAACCAGGTATAAAATGTACATCAGGCTATAAAATCTTAAAATCTGAGGTGGAAAAAACTATAAAAACAATGAAAAAGGGAAAAGCAGCAGGACCTGACAGAATACAGATAGAGATGATACAGTCATTAGAAGATTTTGGCATTGAAGTGATTACATACATATGCAACGACATATACCACACATGATACATACCAAATGGGACTAAAAACATCAACTTTCATTGCATTACCTAAAAAGAATGGTGCAGTTGAATGCAGTGACTTTAGAACAATAAGCCTAATGAGACATGTTACAAAAATCTTGCTAAAAGTTATACAAGGAAGGATTCAGAATAAAATCAATACTGAATTAGATGAGCAGCAATTTGGATTTAGAAAAAAATAGCGGGACAAAAGAAGCTATATTATGCATGAGAACCTTAATCAAAAAGTACACAGAAGTAAACAAACCAATATATGCCTGCTTCATAGACTACACCAAAGCTTTTGATAGAGTACACCACAAACAACTTATATAATGCCTAAAAGAGATACATCTAGATGACATGGACAAACGACTAATATGTAATCTATACTGGGAGCAAACAGCAATAATAAAATATAACAAAGAGAACTCTACACCCATTGATATAAAAAGAGGAGTAAGACAGGGATGCATCCTATCACCAAGCTTGTTCAATCTAAACAGTGAGCAAATCTTTAAAAACATCATAGAGATGCCAGGCCTACAAATTAATGGAAAGATAATCAATAACCTAAGATATGCTGACGATACTGTACTACCAGCAGAAAATCCTAAAGATCTACAACAATTACTTAATGAAATAAACACGACAAGCAAAAAATATGGACCAGATATGAATATCAAAAAGACTAAAACTAGGATCATAAACAAAGAAAAAATTCAAAACCCACAAGTGGATATCAAAATTGAAGGAATAGACCTTGAGACAGTTCAGAACTACAACTACCTTGGACATACTATAAGCAGTGATGGAAAATGTACAACTGAAATAAACAAAAGAATAGGAATGGCAAAAAGTAATTTTAATGTCATGAAGAAAATACTAACATCAAAACAAATAACACCAGGGCTAAAACTAAGAGTAGCAAAATGTTACATCTTCTCAATATTCCTGTATGGTGGTTGTATTACCCTCTTCCTGGATTAGTATCATTTGACACGTCATCATCATTGAGTGCCGTCTGCGCATCGAAGGTTGGCTACCATGGAGTGCAATTCCACTCTGTCTCTTGCTTTTAATGGTGCAGGTTGTCATACGCTGACTTGTCCATCTTTTAATGTTACTCGTCCACGTTAGTCTTGGTCTGCCACTGCCTCTTTTACCTTGTATTTTCCCTTCCAAGATTACTTTTAGTAGGCTGTTGTGTCATTTAACATGCCCCCAAAATCTCATTTGTTTTGTTTGAATTGTGCTTAGTAGTTCTCTTTTTATTTTTAGTTGTTTTAAGAGATTCGTCGTTTGTCCAATTCTACATCTTCTTCTAAATATCCACATGCATGTCTTCTTCATCCACTTCATATCTGCTTCCACCTGTCTTCTCCATCTTCTTCATCGCTGCTTCCACCTGTCTTCTCCATCCTCTTCATCTCTGCTTCCACCTGTCTTTTCCATCCTCTTCATCTCTGTTTCCACCTGTTTTCTCCATCTTCTTCATTTCTGCTTCCACCTGTCTTGTCCATCTTCTTCATCTTTGTTTCCACCTGTCTTCTCCATCCTCTTCATCTCTGTTTCCATCTGTCTTCTCCATCTTCTTCATCTCTGCTTCCACCTGTCTTCTCCATCTTCTTCATCTTTGTTTACACCTGTCTTCTCCATCCTCTTCATCTCTATTTCCACCTGTCTTCTCCATCTTCTTCATCTCTGCTTCCACCTGTCTTCTCCATCTTCTTCATCTTTGTTTCCACATATGTTCTCCATCCTCTTCATCTCTATTTTCACCTGTCTTCTAAATCCTCTTCATCTCTACTTCCACCTGTCTTCTCCATCCTCTTCATCTCTGTTTCCACCTGTCTTCTCCACCCTCATCATCTCTACTTCCACCTGTCTTCTCCATCCCCTTCATCTCTACTTCCACCTGTCTTCTTCATCCTCTTCATCTCTACTTCCACCTGTCTTCTCCACCCTCTTCATCTCTACTTCCACCTGTCTTCTCCACCCTCTTCATCTCTACTTCCACCTGTCTTCTTCATTCTCTTCATCTCTACTTCCACCTGTCTTCTTCATCCCCTTCATCTCTACTTCCACCTGTCTTCTCCACCCTCTTCATCTCTACTTCCACCTGTCTTCTCCACCCTCTTCATCTCTACTTCCACCTGTCTTCTCCATCCCCTTCATCTCTGCTTCCACCTGTCTTCTCCATCCCTTTCATCTCTGCTTCCACCTGTCTTCTCAATCCTCTTCATCTCTACTTCCACCTGTCTTCTCCATCCCCTTCATCTCTGTTTCCACCTGTCTTCTCCACCCTCTTCATCTCTACTTCCACCTGTCTTCTCCATTCCCTTCATCTCTGCTTCCACCTGTCTTCTCCATCCTCTTCATCTCTACTTCCACCTATCTTCTCCACTCTCTTCATCTCTACTTCCACCTGTATTCTCCATCCTATTCATCTCTACTTCCACCTGTCTTCTCCATCCCCTTCATCTCTACTTCCACCTATCTTCTCCAACCTCTTCATCTCTACTTCCACCTGTATTCTCCATCCTATTCATCTCTACTGTCACCTGTCTTCTCCATCCTCTTCATCTCTACTTCCACCTATCTTCTCCACCCTCTTCATCTCTACTTCCACCTGTCTTCTCCATCCCCTTCATCTGTACTTCCACCTGTCTCCTCCATCCTCTTCATCTCTGTTTCCACCTGTCTCTCCATCCTCTTCATCTCTGTTTCCACCTGTCTTCTCCATCCTCTTCATCTCTACTTCCACATGTCTTCCCCATCCTCTTCATTTCTACTTCCACCTGTCTTCTCCAACAAATATTTTGACCTCCCCTGTGGTGTCTTTCCCTTGGTTTACAAAAAAAAGCTTCCCGTGCAACATTCTCAGTTGGCTTCAGCAGGGGGTGTCTAATTCAGCGCCACCATCACCTGCGGATTTTGAGAGGAGGCAACGGGGTCCACGACTCCTCTAATATTGTATCAGAATGCATAACACAATAATATTCCAGCTCAACGAGTTAAATGTCAGTACACAACCAGCCACGGTATTTCCCTTGTATAGCCGTGATATAGTTCAAATAAATCAAGCCGTTACTAATATATGTTTCAATGTCTATGGAGGTAAAACCTACTACAAACGTACAACGGCATTTATCGACCTTGCAATGTGTATGAGAAATAGGTAAACCATTTCAACAATTGCCTCTCCGTTTCCATGACAACAAAAGAAAGACACAAATAGATGACCTTTTTTTAAATTGAAACCATAAGAAGTAGTGCCGATGGAGAGGACAATTTATGAAGTGACTACTGTAAGAATGGGAGCCGCGACAGCTCAGTGGTTAGTGAACTGGACTACAAAGGACAAAGGGTAGGGTTCGATCCCAACCGACGGCTTACGGGTTCACCCAGCCTTAAATGGGTACCGGATTTTTTTCTTGGAAAGTAAAGCAGCATGGGCGTAATACCGACCACATTACCCAAAAAATCATGTGCTGAAGGTCTGTAAAATATAGGGTCACTAATACCATATTTCCATATACGCCACTTGTCGTGACGGGGGTACTTTACTTACTTTACTACTGTAAGAATCACTGCGCTGTTTCTTTATATACAAAAAACCTGAACAAAACTGTAGGAGATTTTATTTAACAACAAGATCATTTAGTTTTCTTCACTTATAATGCAAATAAGTAAGATATTATGATGTGATTACAATTATGTTAACTTAAGGGCAATAACTGAATGAACTATATTACATTGCGCAAGTTGCATCAATGTTTGTGTCGCAAATTATCAGGTTAAAGATCAACCTGAAGGTTCGGTCTTAGTCCTGGCCTCCGAAAGTTTGAGAATTACCGTCCGCCGCTGGCCACTGTCATTGTTTTAATTCTTTTTCAACAGTATTTGACTGGTCATTTCCATAGTTCTAAGTTAGTAAGTTTGTCTTTCAGTGAAAATCCTCTAAAGCCATCGTATTCTGTCACTTCATCATCTTGGTCCCAAGAGCTTACACTCGTATTAACCCTTTGTATGCAAGCAAGGAGACCAGAGACATACATGTAAGGCACAGACTGATGATGATTTACAAAGTATCCAACATATAAGAGTTAAATATAGACTTCTTCTACTTCTTCTTTCCTTCCTCATGTGCCTTTCAGCGTCAAGGGGAGATATAATTTGCGGTCTTTTGCTCTTCTGTTCGCCTCTGCTGCTATGTTTCCAGGTGTTTGTAATACTCCATCCATCCATCTTTATCGTGGTCGACCCTTGGGTCTGGTATTCTCACAACGTTTGTTGAAAAGCTCGTTGTGTTGTGTTTTGATCTTTCTGCCTTGCCACGTGACCAAACCATTGTATCTGTTGTTTCTTTAAATATTCTATGGCGGGGGCTATTCCTAGCTTTTTTTAAAATCAGTATTGATTTCTGATCTTGTCTCTCAAGCTATTTCCTGTCATTCGTCTAACACATTTCATCTCCGTAGAGGTTATTTTTCTTATTGTTCTTGTATCTAGGGTCCAGATCTGCCCACATTAGTAGCACAACGTTGGGATGAAGATTGTATTGTACAGTGCTCGTTTTGTCTCTAGAGTTATTTCCTTGTTGGACAATAGTGATGATAACTGTCCAATGATTTGACAAGCTTTGTTGCATCTTGATTCTATCTCTGCTGTTTGAGAATTATCGTGTGTCATTAAACTTCCTATGTATTTGAATTCCTCTACTTGTTTTAGTTATCTGCCTTCTATAGTTATGTTGATGCTCTGTTTATTTTTGGCGACATTCATGACTTCTGTTTTGTTGATGTTGATTTTCATATAGTATTTTATACCTGAGCTGTTGAGTTCGTTTAAGTGTTCTTATAGGCGATATATAGACTGGTGGTATAAAAGTGCCCCAAATATAGAGTTAATTACAGATTGGTGATTTACAGCATATCTCAAAAATAGAGTTAGTTGCAGATTGATGATTTACAGCATATCTCAAATATACAGTTAATTACAGATTGATGATTTATAGTGTATCTCAAATATAGAGTTAATTACAGATTGATGATTTACATCGTATCTCAAATATAGAGTTAGTTGCAGATTGATGATTTACATCGTATCTCAAATATAGAGTTAGTTGCAGATTGATGATTTACATCGTATCTCAAATATAGAGTTAGTTACAGATTGATAATTTACATCATATCTCAAATATAGAGTTAATTACAGATTGATGATTTACAGCGTATCTCAAATATAGAGTTAATTACAGATTGATGATTTACAGCGTATCTCAAATATAGAGTTAGTTGCAGATTGGTGATTTACATCGTGTCTCAAATATAGAGTTAGTTGCAGATTGGTGATTTACATCGTGTCTCAAATATAGAGTTAGTTGCAGATTGGTGATTTACATCGTACCTCAAATATAGAGTTTGTTGCAGATTGATGATTTACAGCGTATCTCAAATATAGAGTTAGTTACAGATTGATGATTTACATCATATCTCAAATATAGAGGTAGTTACAGATTGATGATTTACAGCATATCTCAAATATAGAGTTAATTACAGATTGATGATTTACAGCATATCTCAAATATAGAGTTAATTACAGATTGATGATTTACAGCATATCTCAAATATAGAGTTAATTACAGATTGATGATTTACATCGTATCTCAAATATAGAGTTAATTACTGATTGATGATTTACTGCATAGAAAAATATAGAGGTAGTTACAGATTGATGATTTACTGCATATCACAAATATAGAGGTAGTTACAGATTGGTGATTTACTGCATATCTCAAATATATAATTAATTACAGATTGATGATTTACAGCATATCTCAAATATAGAGTTAGTTACAGATTGATGATTTACAGCATATCTCAAACATAGAGCTAGTTACAGATTGATGATTTACAGCATATCTCAAATATAGAGCTAGTTACAGATTGATGATTTACAGCGTATCTCAAATATAGAGTTAATTACAGATTGATGATTTACAGCGTATCTCAAATATAGAGTTAATTACAGATTGATGATTTACAGCGTATCTCAAATATAGAGTTAATTACAGATTGATGATTTACAGCGTATCTCAAATATAGAGTTAATTACAGATTGATGATTTACAGCGTATCTCAAATATAGGAGTTAAATACCTGATCATTGATTCTTCCAGCGCCGCTAGACATCGTATACGGCTCGTAGTGCTTTTCACTATCTATCTCTGATCTGGGCGAGATGTTCAATCTCATCAAATGAGTCAATGCATGTCAACTTTACTTCTCTTATCCGTGTTCTATTCAGTGCTTCTTCAGGTCTCCCGCTTTTTCCGTGTTCTGATGTTCCCCTTAAAAGAGCTTGGTTTGAAATTCTCTTGTACCCTCATCTCAACACAGGCCCGACATTTGATCTCTTTTTTTTTCCTAATCGCAGATGGGATGATTAGTTGCTTGGCTATTTCTCTTATCACTATATTATTCATGGATTCATTCCCGTATACTCAGAAGTATCCTTCTTAGGCATTTGTCTTTGAAAGCGTTTAGTTGTTTTTCTTAATCTCTCTTGCTGTTTCACATGCGTAGGTGAGGGTTGATAATACGAGTACATTTGAGTTGAATATTTTATATTTACTATTCCTGCTTAGTATTTTGGTTTCCATATTTCCATACACATTGATGATGTAAAAATGTCCCAAACATGAATTTAATACAGATTGATAGTATAGAAACTTATCCAATCATTAAAGATAAATACAAGCTGATGGCACTCAAAATGCCCCATGCATTCAAGTTAATCGGTTATCGGGGTAGAGTTCTGCCCTACCAAAGGAGGGTTAAGACGTCTCCTTTCCTCCGCTAGTCTTTGGAACACCCTTGGGCAAGGTGGAGCTCCCGTTTAGCCCCCCCCCCCCCCCAATCAGAGTTATGTGAAGCCATTGGAGCAGGTGGTAGATGGTGTTGTGGGAGCAGCCGACAAGTAGTGCCGGTTATGGTCCACACACCGCGATGGCATGCAGAGGATCTCATGTATAGAGACAATGGCTGCGATCTCCGACTAGTACAGTCACTGCCAAGAAGGAAAGCAATGACAAACTACCTTCTTAGATTGCCTAAAATAATCGTGACAAATAAGGAAAGTTGGAATATTTGGTTACAGCTGGCAAAATAAAAGGAAAGAGAGATCGTGGACGACAAAGAGATAAAATACTGGATAGCTTGGTGTCATGGCGTGGAAAAGTCAACAACAGAACTGATATGATGCACTGTAGATAGAGGATTGTGGAAGGACATGATCACCTACGCCAACCGGTATGGCACATGATGAACGATGTTGATGAATTAAAGTTAAATACGGATTAATGATAAACAATTTAAACATGGGCATTAAACAAGACACTGCAAATCAAAACATGGACATTAGACAACAAAACAGAACAGAAGATTGAAGCCTTTGAAATGTGGATTTATAGAAGAATATGTACAATTGGATAGAAAGAAAAGAAAACAAACGATGAAGTCTTAAAACAACTAAAAATGAAAAGAGAACTACTAAACACAGTTAGAACAAAACAAATGAAATTTTTGGGGCATGTTAAAAGACACAACGCCTACTAAAAGTAATATTGGAAGGAAAAATACAAGGTAATAGAGGCAGAGGCAGACCAAGACTAACATGGACGAGTAACATCAAAAGATGGACAGTTCAGCATATGACAACCTGCACTATCAAAGCAAGATACAGAGCAGAATGGTGCTCCATGGTAGCCAACCTTCGTTGCAGAGACGGTACTCAATGACATGAAATAATAAATAATTTGTACTTAAGATAACAGATTAATGCAGATGGATGAATTTACGCATTGTCGTCTCAGGCATACAAATCTAGTGCACACACAAAATTATGATATTGCCTGAAACAAGCAGCAATAAAGCAGTTTAAAAGGGCAATATCTGCCTTGTTAAGGAATGGTAGTATCGTTAACACTTCATCCCGGACCAGATTTAGGCCCAGGCTATAGAAACCACAGCACAGCCATCTATAGATTTACTTAGTCCTGCGCGCTGAGAGGAAATTTCCGGAAAACCTCCAACTAGCGTGACGCTTTCATCTTTGCGAGCTGGGGTGGTTGTGGGTAGAATGACGTCAGCCGTCAACAAACTCCTATAACGGAAAACGTCACGTTAGTTGGAGGGTTTTCAGGTTCTACTTTCTGCCCGCGGGCCTTGTAAATCTATAATTGACTGTGGCTACTACAGCGTAGGGCCTCACAATCAGGAGGGGAAAAATGGGAGGGCGGGGGGGGGGCTTATATCGTAATATATGATATAAGCCTTCTGATATTAATTTTTTTAACGGGGCCTCAAAGTTTCGTTTATCTTAGCGCCAGCTTAGGGCCTCACAAATCTTAAACTGCTCTGGACACATTCATATTTGCCACGGGAGCTGGTTACCCACAATAATGTCACTTACCTAAACAGGCTCCAAATTCACGCACCGCTTGTTCTAAGATAAGCTCCCGCCGCCTTCTTCCTTCTTCAAACATTCTTCTATTGTAACCAATGGGCGGAAGAGGCGGGGCAGTCTTTGACATGCGATTAACTTGCGGATTAATAGGCGGGAGACACACGTAGGGCGTTGGGAGTCCATCCCCAGGCGGTTTCCGGTTTTCGGAATGAAAACTACTCGCGCGGTTTGTGTTCATATTGGAATCTCTTGTCACTCGAGAATTATTATCGTAAGAAAACTGGAATCTGTGGTAGTTCATATTGGTCGATTTAAGCTTTGATTTTTGTTTGGGTTTGTTCTTACGACGACGCTCTAAGCTGTTGTTTGTGTTATTCATTGGCAGTTATGCTGCGTAACGTTTTCCTTACATTACATTGACTAATTAACCAATTAAAGTCCTGCAATGGAATTTATTGCGTGTTTACGGCTGGTTTGAATATGCGGTTTCTGTGGTGAGACTTGCAACATGTTTAAATTCAATGACCCCTCTTTTTTTATTTCTGACAATATTAGGTTCATTTCTGGTGCTAACCAGTGCGAACGTTTTACATTTAAATGGCTCTGAAAATCAAACCGAATCTTCACTCTTGTCCTTTCAGATCAAGGTGTGTAGCAGGATAATGTCATCATCATGAAGTAGCATCATGCCTGCTGGCTTAGGTGATCATGTCTCTCCACAACTTTCGATCTCGACAGTTATTTATCATTTCTGTTTTTGACCTTCTGCCAAGTAATTCTCTTAAGCTGTCTGGTATATTTTCTCTTTCCTTCCCTCTATCTCTTCGTCCCTCAATTTTCCCAGTTGTTACAATATATTCCAGCTGTTCCCTTCTCATTACATGGTCAAAATATGATGATTGTTTCTTCCTAATATTGGATATTAGCTCGCTTTTTGCTTTGGCCTCTTTCAGAACATTTTCATTACACTTCTTAGCTGCCCACTGTATTCTCAAAATTCTTCTGTAAAACCACACTTCTACAGCCTCCAGTGATTTGCCTATCTGTTGTCCTATTGTCCATGATTCACACCTACTTGTTAAGACTGGCTTCACATAACATTTAAGAACTCTTTTCTTGTTTCTATTGTCAAAAATGGATTTTACAGTAACTTCCTCATTTTTTGGAAAGCTACTTTTGCCTGAACCATTATGCATCTCACTTCTTGTGTGCATCTACCATCTGAGGTTAATATTGTTCCCATATATCTATATCCATGTACCTGTTTTAAAACTGTTACACTTGTCTTTATTGTGCATTGCGATGAAGTCCTTTTCTTTGTTGCTACCATTACTTTTGTCTTTTTACTATTAAGACTGAATCCTTTATTTTTTATTTCCTTCACTATAATGTCTAACATTTCTTGTAACTCATTTTCACTCTTAGCGATTTAGACTGTTATACCAACTCAGATTATTTATATTATGACCTCCAATTGTTATTCCAGGCATGTCCCTTATGGATCTTAAAATAATCTCAATATACATCTTAAATAAATCTGGTGACGTTGTTGAAACATTCCCAATTGATTTCCAGTTTTTATGGCCGCTGTTTGTTGCCAGTACATGTTCCTTATTATTCTTAGATCTTTGCTGTCTACATTTATGCCTTCTAAAATTTTGAATATTTCTTGGTGCTTTACTTTATTAAATGCTTTGGTATAATTTACGGAACATAGGTATAGATCTGGTTTTTTTTTTTTACCTACATGGTTAAAGATCTTATGATATATATGACATTGTTCGTTCCTGCCATGTTTTTTTTTTACCTATATGGCTAAAGATGTTATGATATATAGTTCGTTCCTTTATCTCCAACAAAACTACACTGTTCATCTCTAATTTCTGGACTAATTTTGTTTCCCACTCTTCGCATGATGATTCTTAGTCATATTTTGGTCATGGGACTCAAGACGTATTGTGCGATGATCATCGCTCAGAGACTTGTTATACATTTATGGTAGAGCAGTTTGACGTGCTCTTGTGTTACATTATACGACTGCGAAGTCCGGTTAACTATTAAGCAACATAAGTACGCATTCAATGTATCAAGGGAGGTGGCTCCACAGAAATTGTAAATTGCAGCATTCAGCATGGTCAAGGGAGTGACTATCCTGCACTGTTATCTCTTTCCGCACGGAACTTTTTTATAAGTGCAACGGAATAGTTTTAAGAGACACAATTTTGTCATAGTTTTAAGAATAAATCTACATATTTATTTAACACATAACATTTATGAATTTTTAGATAGTTTAACAAAGAATTATATTTCGCCAATAACAAGTTGATACAGGAGATGTAAAAAGAATATATTTTGATGACGGTTCACACTAATCAAATTGAGGGTGACGCACTGTGCGGCGAAACGTATGGAAAGAGTTTTTTTAAAAAAAGACGCAAAAAATTAACAAACATTGGCAAGTCAAAATGGGAAAGTACAGTTAAATACCAGTGAACACAGAGATACAACGAAGGCGATTGCGCTGGATAGGACACGCACTGCGCAAGCCAACTGGGAGTATTAAACAGGCCCTTTTATGAAATCCCCAGTGGAAGTTGAAAATTGTCTTATCTTTCTGTTAGTTTGGTTGGTTATTTGGTTATGAAAGGCCCCGGTATCACTGCAAACGAATTAAAATCCATAATTGCTCAACCGCCCGTGCCAGCGGAATCATCCGAATTAATATCTCATCTCCTAAAAAAAAAAGGTAACTGTAGTCCCCATCGTAGCAGTCTCAGCACACGCCAAAAGACATAAGGCGAAACCGCGCAGAAAGTGTATACAGTCAACTGTTCCCTGTCATACCATATCATCATTCATCGTAAAAAATTGGAATATCGAAACATGATCAAAACGGATGAGACACACAGCTCACTGTGTGCACAGAGCACTTAACTCAGTAGCTCCTGCAACAAGCCGGGCTTTGAATATGAAGAAACGGCAACAAGGAACACTTTTCATGCATAGCCTTAAATTGTTCCGCCGCCTATCCACCATATACCGAAAGTTCACGTCCTCTTGAAAATGATGATCGTTGTATTAGAAAAAAAAATGTATAGCGCTTGATGATGTTAGGCCATCGTTGTTGACTCCACTTCAGAACATTTAAACACACAGTTAGTCGTCAGATTATCCCCGCCGCACATCAAACAACAGACCGTAAGATTCTCGTACGGCCGGTCTAGGGATGTACGATGAGCCATTACGATGACGTAGTACACAAAAATGTCGTACACATAACAATTTCGATCCCTTTAGATTCCTAATTACCCTAGTGAAAGCAGCCTACGACGAACAAAACACGGTACACATTTCCTAAGAGATAAAACTGCAGCTGACGAAGTACTTTACATAAATAAGTAACATGGAAATAACTTGCGTCAAGGAATTCCAACAACGGTCATGAACAGCACCAATGTGACGTAAAGCGCAGATCGCAAGTCTAAACGTTGGAAGGTCGCATTCACAACACTTGATTTGTCAAGAATGGACTGTTGCCGGCGTACAACTTCGATTTAGCGGCGCAGATGTAATAAGTAGATCATCATTTTTACTTTAATGCAGAAAAGTACAACGGAGAACCGAAATTAATCAGATCCCGAATGCACTTTCTGCAGCGATCGAGAGAACGTGACCTAGATCCACCATCTTTACAACGGAAGTCCCCAACTAGTTTAGCTGCTCAATAATATTTTATGTTTATTTCCTTTATTCTCAGTTGTAGATCCGCCTTTAGAATCGAAACATTGGTCTGTTTTAGCCTTCTCCTTACTGCAAAGCACATTTGTTTGTTTACTGTACCAATCTCCTGCATCTGCTTTTAGTAAAAGAATGTCAGTTAGGCGTTACATGCGCCATGTTGTTATTTGCATCAAGGTGTAATTTCTGCGTTTTTCGATATATCACTTCTAACTTCAGGACGTCAATTTTTGAGTTTGTGTCCTCTCTCTTCGCTTGCAACCTCACCATTCGCCGTTAAAAGGATGTTATTTGGGCGCTGATGCGTCGTGTCGCTAATCTGCACATTTTAGCCCAACACATGTCTTATCTGGGATAACACCAATCGGAAAGATGCAGTCATTTACACAGACAGATCTGTAATATGACACGAAAGTAGTGCATGAGCATTTATAGCACGCTCGGCAGGCAGAATAGTCAAAGAAGATAGTGGTGCATACGTTATGACCACGAGTAGCATGACGATGGAGGTGATGGCAGTGACCAAGGCATTATTCATCGGGTTAGAGTTACAAGACTACATCCACACTTGTATACTGAGTGATTCGATGAGCATGATACAAAAAATAGAAGCAGGCTCTGTTAGCAGGCAATGGTAGTTACAGTCATTGTAGAAGTCAAAAATGCGTACGGTCACGTTTGTCTACGTCCCTGGACATGCGGGAATACGGAGAAATGAAAGAGCGGACAGGTTGGCTAGCTGCGTTGTTGTTGAAGACGGTCAACCAATGGACCGGGGGGACATCACCAATACCCTCCGAGATGTGTGAAGGGGACAGGACTTCGACAACCATGAGTCCACGTCACTCCTTCGGATGAAAGAGATGGGAGTTAAGATAAGCACAGCCAGAAACGAGAAACTTAGTGGGCGTGTAAGAAGACTTATCAACCAACATAGAACTGGAGTCGTCAGTCGCTGGATACTTCGAGACTTGCTGAGGAGGGGATCAGAGCACCTATGGACATGTTCGGAGTTCAGTGATGATAACCCGCTAATAACTCAATGTCTTTCGCATGACATTTTTCGTTCTGAGTTACCTTTCCTCCTTACTTATTTGGCCAGATCGGCTAGTCTTCGCGGAAATTTCCTTCTTCTTTACCTTTCAACTTCCCGCGGAGCAAATGTCTTCAACAAACACTTTCAAAGCCGCTCTTTCATGCCATTCTTTTAAGGTCATCCCATCTCTGTTTTCACCTTTCTTCTCCAAGAATATTTTGGTCTTTCTCTTTGTCTCCTTTTCTGGTAGACAAAAGGTGAGTCGGTGACCCGATTCCTCACGACCTTCTCCGGATTGCGTTATACATCTCTTAGACAAAGCTCCTATCTTTCTTGATTGGCGGATTTACTTTTTTCATTTCTTTGACTTGGCCACGTTTGTGAAGTTTTTGCGGCTTATTTTTTTTACAGTGCAGGATAGCCAGTCCCATGCCCAACCCTCCATAGTCGCTTTTTACGAATATGCCTTGTAGGAAACAGTGCTACTACTTTACTCAACCCCCCCCCCCCCTTCACACACACACACACACACACACACTTTCGGGCCCAGTCAGCGCACTGGCGGGAAACTGTTGGAGGCGAAGTTTTAGATCGACTCTGCTTGCTTGCTAATCCTGACCGATGTCTTCAGCTGTGAGTTGTTTACCATCCTCAGACCCCAAATGTAGGTGGGTTATCTTCTGTAAGAGTCGTAGCTTACTTCCTGAGCCGCGATAGCTCTTGAACTGGACTACAAAGGACAATAGGTCGGGTTCGATCCTGATTGACGGCTTTCGAGTTCACCCAGCCTTAAATGGGTACCGGATTTTTTTTTCTGGGAAAGTAAAGCGGCACTATCCCGACCACATTACCCCAAAAATGATGTGCCGAAGGTGTATACAAATTATGGTCACTAACACCATATTCCCTATATGCCAATTGGAGTGACCGGGCTCTTTACTTTTTTTTTTTAACTTCTTGTGTCAAGTTAAATAAATACAATTCATCAAGATTCTACTACCCTTTCCACCATTAGCCAGATAAGAGGCTAACTAGTCTTGTTAAACGAGTTTTGTTTGTTTATATACACGAGTTTTAGCTTGCACATTCTGAAATTAATCTTACTGCTGGCAAAGAGAGTCGTCATGATGTAGACCTTCAGCATAGCAGTGTGTTTGGAAAACCAAGGCCAGATTCGGATGTTTTAGAGGTAGCCAGAGCAAAAGGAAAGCTATTAACATCTCTAGCGAAGCCAGCGGGACTGAATTTTGCATGAATATTACATTTTCCTTCTCTTTTTGTTACACCAGCAACCGCAAGCTTATGTGTCCCCTTGCTAGCTATCATCATCATCAAGTACCGGGCCTGCTGGCGTAGGTGATCATGTCTCTCCACAACTTTCGATCTCGACAGTTATTTATCATTTCTGTTGTTGACCTTCTGCTAAGCCACTCTCTTAAGCTCTCTGTTATATTTTCTCTTTGCTTGTCTCTATCTCTTTATCCCTCAATTTTCCCAGTTGTTACAATATATTCCAGCTGTTCTCTTCTTTTCTCATTGCATGGCCAAAAAATGATGATTGTTTCTTCCTTGCTAGCTATACATGCAGATATTCACAGACTTTTGAAGTACTCATTTCTCACTCTCTCTCTCTCTCTCTTTTTTTGAATAGCCGAGATTTAACTGTCTTTTGGAAGGGGAGCGGCGGTAGATTTTTTTTCGCTATCAATTTGTGTCCAATTTGTTTTTGGACTACTCTTTTCTTTATTTTCAACTACCAAGGGATCTTTAATGTGCGCACGCCGGTCCTCAGTTTCTTGCCATTATCCAAGAGGGGAGGGCTGGACGTCGGATCTCACTACACAGAAACGGTAACGCCACGAAGACAACACAGTTCAGATTTTTGAAAAATTCCTACAGTCAGTGATGGGAATGGAACCCGGAACCTTCCTGTCCACAGTCAAACTCTTATCTCTAGACCACCCAGCTCAGGCCCCCCCCACCCCTCTTTTCCTCCCACGCGATCACTGAACCGTAACTTGTTAAGACGCAATCCACTGAGAGGTTTGTTAGAAAATTAACATAATTTACAGTAAAATCTAATGTTTGGAGCACACGGTTTAATATTTCCCTAAAATTATATAACAAAAAACGGTTTGGGCAAAATTCAGACTACCTCTGTACTTAAATGTTATAAAATCTTAAGGTCGGTGAAAAAATAAGATTTCATCAGGTTCTCTGCAGCTCTACTATAGGCCTCGCATAGATTATATTTTATATTTGCGCTTATCTTCAAGAGGAAAGGCAACCTTATACTCAAAAATGTAGTGCTGAAGTCGAATGTGTTGGGCCGAAGGAGGCAGATATTACAGCTCTGTTCCTCAGAAGAGGGCACAACCGACTTCACCGTCACATGTTTAGAAAATTCAAGATCGGCACCTCAACTACATGTACATGTGGATAGGCGCACCAGACTGCTGAACACATACTCCAAGACTGTACTGAATATAGTTAATAGAAAATAAAATTTAAAAAAAAGTAAAGTACCCGTCACGCCAAGTGGCGTATAGGGAATATGGTGTTAGTGACCATAAATTTTAATAGACCTTCGGCACATGATTTTTGGGGTAATGTGGTCGGTATTACGCCCGTGCTGCTTTACTTTCCCTGAAAAAATTTCGGTACCCATTAAAGGCTGGGTAAACTGGAAGCCGTCGGTTGGGATCAAACCCTACCTCTTGTCCTTTTTAGTCCAGTTCACTAACCACTGAGCTATCGCGGCTCCATATTGAATATAGTAGACTGAGGAAAATCTATTGGCCCATGGATACAACACTGCAGATAAAACTGTATGAGCCACTGCAAGAATTACAAACGGCATTGCAGATGTAGACAATATTTCAGGCGAACAAAAGATAGATAGATAATAGATATATACTTAGACAGACAGGCAGGCAGACAGACAGATAGATAACAAACTAATGCCCTAAGATGTAGGCTTGACTCTCTAAACCATCCTATATTTTAATTATTCTTGACTCTTCCAGCAAAGCTAGACGTCACATAGGGCTCGTAGTGTTTTTCAGCGACCATCTCCATTCCTGGTGAGATGCCTGCCAACTTTGCTTCTCTTATAAGTGTTCTTTTTAGTGTCTCTCTATGTCTACCTCTTTTTTCCTTTATCCTGACGTTTCACACAGAAGAGCCAGTTTTGAAATTTTCTTGATATATCTTCTCAGCACATGCATGACATATGTCTATCTTCTCTCTCTAATTGTAGATGAGATCGTTGGTTGCATGGCCATTTCTTTTAATTCTAATTTTTTAAAAAGTAAAGAGCCCTGTCACGTCAAGTGGCATATAGAGAATATGGTGTTGGTGACCATAAATTTTACAGACCTTCAGCACATGATTTTTGGGGTAATGTGGTCGGTATTACGCCCGTGCCACTTTACTTTCCCAGAAAAAAAATCCGGTACCCATTTAAGGCTGGGTGAACCCGGAAGCCGTCGGTTGAGATCGAACCCTACCCCTTGTCCTTTGTAGTCCAGTTCACTAACCACTAAGCTAATGCGGCTCCCTTTTAATTCTAACATTAGTCCTAAATTCATTCCATTGAGCAGAGTATTTCTATATATATATATATATATATATATATATATATCCCACATCTACATTCACATTCATAGCACACAAATTTTTCTACAAAAATAATTGACAAATCTGAAAAAAACATTTTCAGTTTAATAAAAAAAAAAAAATTTTAATGTTAAAATATTTCTACAAAATCACCCAAAATTAAAGCCCAAAATGTCAGCACAAGGCTAGACAAATATAACGTAAATTCCAACAGTGGCATAAAATACTCCATTGCTAAAAACAATTATTGGTATACATTATTTATAAAGACACAAGTTTAAAATAATAAAAAGGAAGTAAAGGTTTCCTTCACTCCTTGATAGGTGTATGGGGAATATGGTGTTAGTGACCATGTTTTCTATGACCACTGCACATTTTTTGGGTGATGTGGTTGGTCAGACCACCTTCACTTTCCAGAAAAATCTCCAGTACCCATTTTTACAGGCTGGGTGAACCCTGGAGCCTTATCGGCCCTCAAAAAATCTGTCACTTCCATAAAGGCACATTCAGATTAAGAAATTTCTGCAGAACCAGTAGAAGACCTCTTTTGATAAAAAATATTTATATCTTCACCTACTTCTTTTCAGCTACCTAACTGTCAATGAAACAGCACCTTTCTTTGTACAGCTGTTTGCTTTAATATCAAAGTAGTATTTTAGTTATAATCATAGAAATGTTGCTGCATGTACGAATAAAAGATTTCTAGAGGAAACTACATTGCACTCATTTTGACATTGATATTGTTTGGGAGTGGTTCAAATTTGTGACACTACAAAAAGATAGGAACCAGCTGATCGGAACTAGCTACTGAATACATAAAGCGACAACAGATCAAGTGGTTCAGGCATGTGATAAGACATCAAGAACTAAATCTAATAAAATGAGTTACCAGCAAATGATATGAGAATACCAGACTAAGGGATTGACCATGAAAGAGGTGGATAAACAAAAAACACTTGGAGGTAAAACAGCAGAAGAGGCCAATAGAAATGCAAAACACAGCATACCTGCTGCTGCTTTCATTCGCCTGATGACTAAAGTATTCTAGAATTACGAATTAGATTGTAGAATTCCTCTTCGTCATCCACCCTTAAATGGACGTTAAGTGGATGTCTCTGCGTTGTGTTGTGGTTTGCAGTGTAACACTGTTATATTTGCGCCTTTCGGCCCAACACATCCGACTTCAGCACAACACAGCATACCATATCTTCCCTTGACGCCGAAGGACAGATGAAGAAGGGAAGAGAACAAGTATATAAATATTCTGTCTATCTATCTATTGACGTTTCGAGTCGTAGCCGGCCCATAGGGCATAGACTCAGATACTCTTTCTCTTATCTAAGTTTTTATTCTAGCAGTTTTCAATCCTTGCTAAGATCTTTTATCAAATCTCGCCATTTGTCTCTGTTCTTTGCAAGCAACTCTATCTCGTTGAGGGAACCAATTCCTGCTGCTCATGCCTCTCTGATCGATGTTCTTCTAACTGTCTCTCTGGGTTGGCCTCTTTTCCTCTTACCTGTTGTTTCCCATATGAGGACTTGCTTTGTTATTAGTTATTATCTCTTCTCATCACATGTCCAACATATGACCATCGCCTTTTCTTGATGTAAATAATAATGATGTAATAAATATTCTAGAACAATTAATTTCTATGCTTCAACATTTTAGTCCAATAACATATAGGAGAATACAAATTTGACAAACCTGACCCTGTCTGGTGTAAAAATAATGTTTTAATCATAAATATTGTAAACATTTAAGTTATAGCGCCTGATATGATCATTCTTAATGTACAGTAGCAGAATTATACCCAAGTCATGTTTTAAAACTGAGAAAGTTGACAGACACTACTAAAATATTAATAAGAAACTATCTTTGCTCATCTCCTTCCTCTTACAGTTCCTTGAATTCTAATTTTAGCCAGAACAGACCACATGAACATACCAACTCACTGTATGTTTCTTTCAAGCTCATCAGATTGTCTAATCGTTTTCTACATTCATATTATCGTGGCACAGGTCGGAGATACACACAATTTCACTATGTCACCTTCATAGTTTGCATTAATGTTTATTATTCTAGGTACAATAGGAAACGAAGGCTAGAAAGTGAGTTACAAAAAAGGAATTACAGAACTGTTCTAGAAATAAAATTTAAAAAAAACAACATCAAAGTATTGTCATGTTATGTGGACACCCACTGAGGACAAATCGAAAATTAAAAAAAATATCATTTAACAAATACCTAGAACAAACAATTAATGTGCACTTTAAAATATTTTTACTAGAAAAAAAAATGAAGAAGAGAAATAAGGAAAGTAGAATGAGTAAGACAACCTGGGTATGTTTGTGCTATTCAAGAACTGAGGGAAAAGTAATTATGGAACTGTTGTTCAATCTAGAAATGTTCAAAATGTATTTGTTTGGAGGATTTAATGAATTAGGATGTTCTACACACTGGTAAAAAGAGTTCTTCAATGTTATGTAGAGCCAATCTTAACATATGGATGTGAATCATGGACAATAGGAAACAGACAAGAAAATCACTGGAGGCTGTAGAAATGTGGTTTTACAGAAGAATGTTGAGAATACCATGGACAAGAAAAGTAATGAAAATGTTCTGAAAGAGGTCAAAATCAATTTCCAATATTAGGAATAAACAATCAATTTTTGGCCATGTAATCAGAAGAGAACAACTGGAATATATTGTAACAACTGGGAAAATTGAGGGTTGAAGAAATAGAGGGAGGCAAAGAGAAAAGATACTATATAGCCTAAGAGAATGGCTTGGCAGAAGGTCAACAATAGAAATGATAAGTAACTGTTGAGATAGAAAGTTGTGGAGAGACATGATCCCCTACACCAGCAGGCATGGTACTTGATGATGATGATGACAGAGTGGTAATTATAGTGTACAGAAAAAGGGTAGGGGAGAAAAAATGGAAAGCGGAGCAGAACATTGTATTTTTAAAAATCCAAACTAGAAAGAACATATGTCAATTATAATACGAGATGTTACATAATGAAAAAAGAAAGTAATTTTGGGGGTAAAATTAAACAAACATTTATCAAACAAATAAACTATACTGTATTTGTAGATAAAATTAATAATACATCACAAAGTGCCAAGAAAGTAATTGAAGTTCCAGTTTCCAAAACAATAATTAATTTTATTTTATCATCAGCCCAGTGCTGTCAAACGTCACATACTGACAAAAGTCCATGTTCTTGGTGAGCTTCTCATTAAGGGAATCAATATTTGCTGATCCTGACTATTTTAAAATCAGCACATCATTCAAATTAATGAGAATTTGTTTCTCCCCTCCTCTTGTTATCCAGCAGCTTGTGAGCTGTTTAATATATAACTTCATGTAGTGCCTGTGCAAGTCTTTCAGTTATTTTGTTCTGTTTATTGGGCGCCAGAGAATTTCATGGATTTGAGCAGTTAACTGAGCAATATTTTCATTGAAATTCAGATCATAATTACAAATAAATGACATGGGTCTTTGGGACCTACCCAAAGAATAATGTTGTGTCTAAAGTGAATGAGACTGCCATTTCTACAGCCAACAAAACAATGTCACATCAGTCAAAATAATAACATTGCCCAATTAAAAAACACTAAAACTACATCATCATAAGTAATATATATATAAAAATATGAAACTGAAAAAAACCGTGATAAAAAACATTAAAATACAAAATTACAAAAATATACATTGCTTTAATGATGAAAGGTTGTGAGACATATTGGATTGTGTCTTACTTATTCTTCAGATCAGATTGTGTCTCACTTATTCATATTCAGCTTTTTGCAAATCTTAGTTTAGCATAGCCAAAAGTTCAATCTGCTGTGTTACAGTGTGGGCGGCAATCTGCCTTTTCAGACAGTTTGTCTGATTTCAGGACTTCTGTAATGCCAAGTAGCACTCTAGTGCAATTGAGAAGATATCTAAATCCCATAGGGCCTAATTGGCAACAAATTAGACATACAGAATATCATTTGAATGCACTGTTAAATAAATATGCTGATCGGCTAATTGAAACTGAAGGTATTTATGAAGTTTAGGCTCAACTGGCAAGTGCCTGATATTTTCAGCTCTGTCCCCACTGTAGTGAAGTGTTCTGTGTATCTGTCTTCTGCACAGCTGTTTGAGAGTTGGAACATTTCTCTTTAGATCTTCTATCAGCTCGCGTGTTTTAGGCTGGTCTAATTTCAATAACTGTTCTGGCTCAACTTGAAGAATTGATGCCGCAATGTCCAAATCTAATCTTCTGCTCTGTGACCTTTTAAGAACTTTAGCATTACTTTTTTCCTTATTGTCTACGGGAGAGTCATAAGAGATTGTGATTTCCCTGCTTTTGTTCAGATTGTGAGTAGATGAAAAATTAGGACTAAAAATAGTATCAACCGAAGGACATCGTCGGAAAATACTAGTGGCCACATTAGTATTTCCATCTAAACACAAAGATGACATGTTTAAATTGAAGTACGATTCGTACATATCATTCCTTGATTTACTTCTAATTAGCCGCTCAGTAAATTGTGTATTACGGGATTTATCAAAGGATGGGACTTTTTCAATTTTGCTTGTCATTTCAGAAGTGCAAAATTTGAATAGAAAGTCAATCTCCATTTTGGTGTAGAATAATCCTTCAGCTAAAAGCTTAGCAAGCTGTAAATTGTTGTTCAAAAGGGCTGTAACCAGCGGAGATCGTTGTGGAACTTGGTTGTCTTGAGGATATTCAGAAGGCACGGTCTCTGCTCCTGCAAAATTAACGAAATATTTATGATGTAAACATTAGTTGCTAATGTAAAATTTATACACAAACTCTGATTTAATAAAATATTTTACAAGACAAAATAACTAAGTAAGTATTTATTTTGGTCTTTTTGTTTTAAAATATGAAAATATTTTAAGTGATTGGACTGGCATTCTCTTTTGAATATGCCTTGAATGCAGGAAGATTTATAAAAATAAATATATAAATGAATGTAACATTGAAGAGATTTAGAAGCTCAGTAACAGTTATGGTCAATCGAAGGCCCTGGTAACTGCAAACCAATGAAAATCCATAATTGCTCAACCACCATGCCAGTGGAATCATCCAAATTAAAACTCATCTCATTGAAGGATCAAAACAAAGAAAGGCAGCTGCAGTCTCCATCATAGCAGCTACAGCACACACCAAAAGACATAAGGCCAAGCGACATCGAAAGTAAGGATTTACATTTAATGCAAAAATAGATGACGCACTTTTCAAAAGAAAAGCATTTTAGAGTGCAGATTTATGATTTCATCATATTTGCCACATATAGACTAATAGACTATTCATGAGCTTTTATTTTCTCAAATAAATCCTGTGTGGGTTTTCATACCTGCAGCTAAAGAGCTCGCACTTCCTCATGTTTTCTGTGTTGTACGACCGTGTACATGAGATTGTTGGCGTTAGTCTGATTGGTCACAATGTTTGGATTAGCACCACAAGACAGCAATTGCTTCAAGGTTTTTGGATGGTCTCTGTGTGAAGAAAAATATATATACAGTGAATATTAAAATATTGTGATATAAAATTTAATAACAGGGAATATTAAAATATTGTGATATAAAATTTAATAATAGGGAATATTAAAATATTGTGATATAAAATTTAATAACAGGGAATATTAAAATATTCTGATATATAATCTAGTAATCGGGAACATTCTGGTCAGAATGAATCCTCACCTATCACCATCAAGGGCGTTCTTCTCGAGAATGCATGGAAAAAGACCAAGAGGAAGACCCAGGAGAAGATGGATAGATGCAGTGACAGAGACATGTAACAACAAAGGAAAATCACTAATTCAGACAAGTTCGAACAGCTCAAGAACGACAAATAATATAAACCACGACACCTTTTCGGTACCAGTGAAAAGAAAAGAAATGAAGAAGAATCTGGAACATTAAAATATTCTGATATATAATCTCATACAATGCAGCAATCTCAGCATGAAAATGTACAAGAACCTAAAGCACTACAAGAAACAGACAGTTCAGTTATTAATCTCCAGCAGTCACTTCCAGATAATATCTACAGTGCAAGTTCACATGAGGCTTACAGTTAATTCTCTCAATATTGAAAAGCAAGCTCTGCAGCAGCAACATTCGCCTCCTTTCTTTGCTGTTAGTCTAATTACAGCAAAACAACTTTAGTAAATCATTAAGCTGGAATGTGTACTAAGAAAAGATCAGGAAATTATAGCATCACATGCTATACTTTGAACAAGGAAAACTGTAATGAATAGCCACCAACAAAACAAAGTATGTGAAGTGTTACTCTACAATCTGCATATTGCTCACTAAAGTGTCAGTTATAGTTAGGGAAACATTAAAGATATTTTCTAAACCACATTTCTCATGAAATATGAGACTGAAGTTTGATTCAATCTATCTATTTATTGACCTTTCAAGCTGTTAGCTGGCCCGTAGGGCATAGACTCAGATACTCTTTCCCTGTTTCAAAACTTTCTTTCTAGAAGTGTCAATCCTTGCAAAGTTCTTTTATAAAATCTCGTCATTTGTCTCTGTTCCGTGCAAGCATCTTGATCTCATTGAGGGAGCCGATTCCTGTTGCTTTTGCCTCTCTGATCAATGTTCTTCTCAGTGTTTCTCTGGGCTGGCCTATTTTCCTCCTACCTGTTGTTTCCCACTTGAGGTCTTTCTTTGCCATTCGGTTATTATCTCTTGTTATTACATGTCCAACATCTCTTCTTGATTACTGATGATATTAGTGGTTGATTGGCTATTTCTGTAATTTCCTCATTTGTTTTGAATTCATTCCACGCTATACCAAGTATTTTCCTTAGACATTTATTTTTTATTTAATGGAAAAAACATAATTATGGCTTAAGCTACAAAGACGTGACTTGACATAGACACTTTTCTTGTCTTTACATATGCTTGTAGGTGGTAAAAAAAACAGAATGAAGGGGAGGGAGAGGATGTCAGAAATAGATAAAAAAATATTTTGTAATTATCTCTCAGTTCCTTACCTTCCAGTTCCATAACCATAGGTCATGGTCGTATTTAAGTCCAGGGCCCAAATACTAAGTGTTGTGTGACCATCGATATCAACAATATTTGGGTCTGCTCCTGCTCGTAGCAGCAAGGACAGACAGTCAGCTCCTTTGTTGATGTCTGTGCGCAGGCAATGAGTGAGTGGTGTCCTGCCATATTTGTCCTGCAGATTTGAGAAAAGTAAAGGTAATGACAATGGTAACTTGTGGCAAGGAAGGTGTAATGAATATTGTCATATTTGTGTTATCTTTATATTTAATATGTACTATATTTTACAAAATATACATTTGTATTTAATGTAGCACATTATTAATATGTCTCCTTTTTGACTCATTATCTACTTCAATTAATGTAACTTTGCTACAAATAAACAAGAAAACTTTGTAGATATAGATATAAACACACATACTGACATTCCAAACACAGCAAGCATTCCTTGATTTACTAAATAGCTAATTTTGTAATTCTGTAATTATTTGATTCTGGAATAGTTCTCCATGGTCATTATGATTCCAAGTTGGCTTATCTCTTGCCATGAAATTTAATCACCTGGTTTCCAAAATAAACTAATCATAATTTATTTTCTTCAATTTAGATTGGATAGAAGATAAAGCATTTGACAGCAATAGAGATGGAAGCTGTCAGCAGCTCATAGCTGATGCTTTATGCCAGGATTGGTGAACCAGAACTATAGAGACCCTTACCACACCTCTTTGCATTGCCTCTGGTAACAGACTAACCAGTATAGTCTGGCTAAACGAGTAAGAACCGAAGAGGCAACCCGATACTCAAAAATGTAGTGCTGAAGTCAGATATGTTAGACTAAAAGGCACAAATAAATTACACCACAGCACATCTGTGCTCACTTAACACGTCTTTTTAAGGACGGATGACAAAGAGGATTATTCATTCCTTTAGTAGTCATTGGGTGAACACAAGAAAAAGAAAGATTTAAGATTGAGCAGAAAAAGAAAGACTTAAGATTGAGCAGAAAATCAATCATTGATTAGATCAGCTCTAGCTGAATAAGGATGATATATGAAATTAAGCTTTTTTGTGACACACTCATACTGGTGGCAATTGCTAACAAATATGCCCAACAGCTAATGTATTATAATTCCCTACATCATCATCATTGAGTGCCGTCTCCACATCGAAGGTTGGCTACCATGGAGCGCCATTCCACTCTGTCTCTTGCTTTGATGGTGCAGACTTGTCCATCTATTGATGTTACTCGTCCTTGTCAGTCGTCTTGGTATGCCTCTGCCTCGTTTACCTTGTATTTTCACTTTCAATATTACTTTTAGTAGTTAACCATTTAACAGTTTATTACATAGCAGACTTGTATGGCAAACTGCTTTTAAAAAATTAAGGTTATTGTGAATTTCAAATATAGATGGTCTTCACTTCCGTAGTACATGTGATAAATACCTCCATGATATTAATAATTTGGTATATATTTGTTGCATTTAAATACAATGATTTACTGTACTCACTTTAGCATTAACTGTAGCTCCACGCTGAAGTAAGAGTTCAATGAGCTCTGTGCTATGTTGGTGCTGTAAACATACAAAAGTTAATGGAGTAGTGCCAGTTTTGTTTGCTGTGTTCACATTACTGCCAGCATCCAACAGCCTCCTTACTATACATGTGTTGATATGTCTCGGCATCACCAATGATAGAGACAATGCAGTAAATAGAGGGGTGATGTCCTTTTCTCCACAAGACTGGGTGAAGCTCCAAACTAAAATAGCAAAAAAGAAAAGAAATGTGACAAAACGTATAAGTTTAGTCAAATTTCATCCTTGAAAGAAATTTATAAATTTATTCATTTTCAATCTAATTTTACAATGAAAATAAATATATATACTCAGTATGTTAATAAAATTACAACAAAGCATTTAACTGAATATGTTATGGAAACAATCTTCATCTGATGCAGTCCCAGCATTGAAGGTTGTCTACTAAGGGGTGTCATTTCAGTCTGTCATGGTACATGATGTCATAGGATCTCCTTCCCATCTCATAATGCTGTCAGTCCACCTTGTCTGTCTGCCATGTTTACTTTGTATTCTTCCTTACAAGATGACTTTCAGCAAGCTATTGTGTCCAAAAAATGTGAATTTGTTTTGTTGAAATTGTGTTAATAGCTTTCTCTGCATTAGGGAACATATGGAAATAACTGAAGTAATTAGTATATCTACCTGGGGAACAAAATACTGTAGTGACCAGTCTATCATACTCGATATTCTCTTTATGGAATAAGTTTCACTGCAGTCAGGGAATTCCCATATCCACCAACTGCCTGCCCCAGCATCTCTCGAAGTGTATCCAGAGTGATTGTTCCTGTAAGGTGCCGATTGTAGATACATCTGTTTTTCCAACTAAGCACTCAGGATCAACCAGATCCCATTTCCATCTTTAGACTCCTCAGTCATCCAATACATACATTATCATCCCACCCATTTTCACCTCTTCTCTTAAAGAGTGAAGAACAAACTTGGTGATGTCCTCTTTGTCCAGAGTCAAACCACACTCAGTACAAGAGCTACTAGCGAGCTTATCAACTTTTATATCATGGCCGTGTACACATATGTGCCATTGACAGTACATCCAGGTTAATGTCCTTACTTTAGAGCCATTCAAGATCTGCATCCACTCCAACCAATGACACTGTTTGTCAATCTTCTGTAGCATACTTTGCAACCCATCACCAAGACTGTTCTTAGTCATGTGTTCTATGCAGTAGCCTTGATGGACCTGTTTATTAGAAATCAGGACAAAACTCAGTCAGAGCTAGCAAACTATTCCTTCACCTCCTTGGTTAGGCCTGACTGCATTAACATACACCGGCTAGTGGTTAAGCATGTAGGTGTTTGTATTCACCTTGAATGAACGCTGAACCACTGGTTACAAGCTCATACATGGGTAGTAACACAACAATCTGTTTGCTGAACAACTGTCACAGTCAGCACCAAAATTCATTTTTTCATTCTTCCTTTCCTGTGCTGAATAGTTTGACACACTCAAATTTCTAATTTCATAAAATATCATAATTACTTATAAATCAAAATTCTTCTAATTATTTTTTAGTAATATGACTTTTTTTTATTTACACCTCTCTAATTGAGGATGTTATTGCCAACAATTTAATACAAGTATAGCTACCTCAATTAATTTGGTGACAAGTTCTTCATCCTGACACTCAATTGCTCGAATCAGAGGTGTCCGTCCATTTGCATCAACTGCATCAGGGTCAGCACCAAGGCTGACCAACATCGCCATTGCATTCCTGGAGCAAAAGAGTCACACACCATCATCAGCAAGGGATGGTAAAGATTCTAATATCTTCACTAACATCTTTGATCTGACTAACAAGCACACAGACATAAGGGAATTGATAAATATCTGAAGACTGGACAGGTGCTGATTAAAAACTATACCCACAAGCAGACAATATATCAATCATCATCTATTGAACCAAGTGAAACAACTCCTGAAATGGTCTGGCCATATCTGCAGTATTGGGACCAGGGGAGACAAATACCATGGATCAAAACAACCAGGGTGGCTGAGGATAAGATAAAATTAAAAGACAATAGAAGAGAGACAAATTATTAGAGTTATCTATAGCTTCATCATTAATTAATATCTCTAAACTTCAGGACAGAGAAGGATAACATTACGTAGTAATACCCCTTCTTAAGATAACTGCATATAATGAATAATCCAGAATTAATTCTTAACATATGTCATCTAAGAAAATAGTTCAGTGAAATATTATATTTCTTCTGACTCAATAATAATAAAACAGGAATTAATATAATTATGTCCTCTATTTCAGTGCTCAACTTCCACAGGGCCATTTTGGCTGTTTAGTGTTTAGGGGTTGTGTGAAGTATCATTGTGACCTCCCTATATTTTGTACATGTTTCTACGGCTGGAAGAAATGTCTTTGCTGGGGCATATAATGTAGATGTGCCCTTTATTCTGTCCCATTTCTAGAACTATCTGTATATGTCTTTGTCAAGATTTGTATAGAGCATTACTTCTGAATAATGAAAAGAAACAAAGAACTTTTCTCTGGTTATTTTATTAAAAGATTATTCCTAGTATTTCTATTATGCTATGTTCTCCAATTTTGGAACAAATCAATTGTAAACTTTTTCCAAGGTTAACTATTGTGGGAAAAAGTGTGCTGTGGCTATGAACAAACTTTATGAATATCTTACAGGAAATCCTGCTTCAAAATATGCCTAAGAAGCATGACACTTGAGTCATGTGAATTAATGCATTTTTATCACAACTGCAAATTAATGGGTGACAGCTGAAGGAGAAACAAAAATGTGGACAACAAAGAATAATCAAAAGATAATACAATCTCTTTTGAAAACCTGGCAAATATTTATCTAACGAAGATAAGAAATTACATAATGCAAGACAGTTGTGATAATATGTAGTTAGGGTAGGATTGCACTTGGTTTTTGTTATGACGTTGTCTTCGCTTCACCGGAGCATTGCCACAGCCACTTGGTTACAACTTTGGTTTCTGGCATGTTTATATCATCACATATTGAGTCACTCCAGTCTATCATGTCAAATCATATCTCACAACTGTTAAAGTTGAAACAGTGAGCTTGCAGGCTACCCCATCTCAAAATCTTCAAGCCTATACAGTTCAGATATAACTTTCCGTACCAAAAGTATTAGCTGCCAACTTCCTGCATGTTGTAAGAGGCAGATAAATTATGTTCTGACATATTCATTGTCTATAAAATTGTTGTTAAAATCAAATGTCATCTGGGATCAAAAGTACCAGAGCTGAAAGCAGTCAGTGACTCTAAGCTGACAGCTTGCAATAGGATTGGTGGAAGCAAAACTATCCAGATCCCACTTCACCTCTTCATGGTGCCCCTAGTAACAAACCATCTAGTCTGATCATGCAAACAGGAATCAAAAGGGAAGATGACCAGACACTTAAGATTGTCCTTATGAAGACGGATATGATACCACAACACTGTGCATCTGTGTCACTAAAGATTTTTGAAGCAAACAGGACAAAGAGTTATTGAGTTAATGAGTTATTTGTGGATCATCCTCATTGCACTCCGAACATGTCCATAGGTGACCCGATCCCCTCCTCAGCAAGTCTCGCAGTGTCCAGCGACTGACAACTCCTGTTCTATGTTGGTAGATTAGTCTTCTTACATGCCCACTAAATTTCTCACAAGACAAAGAGTAGCCATTAATTGAATGAACGCAGAAGAAAATAAGTGCAGATATGAAAACCTTACTTGATTTCTCTTACCTTCTAACGTTCAACTGTTCACTACTAATATAATTCACGGTCATCTTTGTCATTAATAACACATCCTTAAAAGGAAGTGTTTTTACGTTAAGTCGGTGTGGATGTGCTGAGGTCTGCAGTAGAACTGTGATATTTGTGCCTTATTGGCTGAACATATAAGACTTAAGCATTGCATTTTTGAGCATCTTTGAGCACCATGTTGCCTTCCCTCTTTGATCTCTATTTCCTTAGTCAGACGAGACTGGTTTGTTTCTAAAGTCACCACAAAGAGTTGGAGCATGATTTGGATGGTTCTGGTTCACCAACCCTAGCGCAAGTCATCAGCTATGAGTTGCTGAGTTTCCAGCTCCATTGCTGTCAGGTGCCTTAGCTCCCATGCTGTCAGGTGCCTTACCTCCTTACTTGATTTAATGCACTTACCAGTGTTCACGAAAGCAGGCATAGTGAAAGGGGTGTTTCCATCATATGACCGTAGATTGACATTGGCTCCTGCTTCTGCCAGTTCTTGAATGACCCCTGGGAGATTTAGCCTGGCTGCATGCAGCATTGCTAGAAGAGAGAAAGATGTGAATTAAATTTCAAAGGAAAAAAAACATGACCAGAACAAAAAATAAATATGTTTTAGAGGTGTTGTAGATGTGAAATGTAATACAAATATGCCAAGTTAGCTTTATTAGATCACTTTTTGTATAACTTAGTCTTCCTTCTAAAATGTCCTTTGCTTTCGGTACAAGTGCATGGCTCTATGTACACAAATTTCATGTCTTTGTAATCTAATTTTAAAATAAAACATTTCATGCATAAACAAAAATATATTTTACAAATGGTATCAATAATAAAACATTTGAACTTTGATCGACTATCATCACAACCCCTGTGAAAGTCATTCGAGTAGATAAAATCTACTCTTCTCATCATAATAAAATCTACTCGCTGGGAGATTTTGGATCTAGCTACAGTTAAATCTCGCTTTAATTTATAGTAAATTTATTATAATAAATTTATATTTTAGCTTACCAATTTTCACATATCAATTTTTTAATCCCTCTATTTCTCCTTGATTTACATGCTCGCTCATGCTACATGTAATCATCATCATTGAGTGCCGTCTCCGCAACGAAGGTTGGCTACCATGGAGCGCCATTTTGCTCTATCTCTTGCTTTGATGGTGCAGGTTGTCATCGGTTGATTTGTCCATCTTTTGATGTTACTCGTCCATGTTAATCTTGGTCTGCTTCTGCCTCTTTTACCTTGTATTTTCCCCTCCAGGATTACTTTCAGTAGGCTGTTGTGTCTTTTAACATGGCCCAAGAATCGCATTTGTCTTGTTCTAATTGTGTTCAGAAGTTCTCTTTTCATTTTTAGTTGTTTTAAGACTTCATCGTGTTTTCTTTTCCTTCCATCCAATTCTACCTATTCTTCTATAAATCTACATTTCGAAGGCTTCAATTCTCTGTTCTGTTTTCTTGTCTAATGTCCATGTTTCAGCACCATATAGGAATATTGAGAAGATGTAATATTTTGCTATTCTTAGTTTTAGCTTTGGTGTTATTTGTTTTGATGTTAGTATGTCCTTCATAACATTAAAATTACTTTTTGCCATTCCTATTCTTTTGTTTATTTCAGTTGTACATTTTCCATCACTGGTTATAGTATGTCCAAGGTAGTTGTAGTTTTGAACTGTCTCAAGATTTGTGTTTTTCCCATTTTCTGAGGAAGGCTGCATGTAGGTCAAAACGTCATTTTGTTGTGTTCCTTTTTTGTAAAGATGTCACCATATCTTGTAGGAGTGGAATGTATGTTACTCTTCACTACTTGCTCCTGTTACAACTGTAACGGTTTTATAGGATTGATGATATAAACAAAGCTGGCAGTAACTACTAGAATAAGAACGTATCTCGATCATCTGGCCAGGCAAAGACCATTTTGTAAGGAGCTGTGAAAGGAGAAGACAGAAGAAGTAGAGAGAGAAAAGGATGGGAAGGTAGCATGGACTGGTCAAACCTCGACTTTTCAGTATTCCAGTGAATGAAAAATTTGAGAAGATTGACTAGGTCTATTAGTAGGTCCTAACGACCCCCAAAGTTATTATGGGTGAAGAATAAAATGAAGGAAGAAGGAAAGAAGAAGAAACAGGATGAAGAGCGATCATGCTAGTCAGGCAGTACATGAGTACACTATACATCAACAAGCATCTAAATTTACAATAACGGCATTTTTGAAATACCACAGCTAACCTCACAATAATAGTAGATTTGTTTAGTTACGTCAAGAGAGTAGAAGTAGGTTCCGTTAGCAACAAGGCCACTCACGCTTGACTAGTAGAACGAAATAGGAATGTGTTGTGTTGTCTTTAGAAAATAATGGAATGAAGGTGGCATGAAGGTGACAGGTTGAACAAAGACTAGTGGGCGGGAAACATGAAGGACAGAAAATTACAAATCTGGCCTTAGGCTCTCCAGGAAACTGGAGCATGACTACGAGAGTTCAGACTAACTCATATATTGCAAGCCGAGAAACAAAATGGTGAGATTTTATTATTCCTTTACAAATAATAATAATAATAATAAACCCGATGTAAGATATGTCGCAATTTACTTCTTAATCGACCCGTGGCAAACTAAAAAAAAAAAAAGTTTATAAATTTACACAACAGTTTTTAACCGGCAGAGATGAAATCGTTTTCTTAATAACAGGCCATATGGAACAGAATATGCTATCAATAGCTGAGCAAATCTAGCAGAACCGGATTTTTAACAAGGTTCTTGAAAACCCAGGAAACATTAATGTTACTGTGCCCGACTACCTTTTTTTCTTTCTTTCTTCGTTAAATTTTAACTACAAATCAAATACAGAGCGGTTTAATAAAGAGGTCAGAGTTCAAAATGAATTGAGTTGCCAGATAGAAAACTGTGATCAATACGAATAAAGACAAGTAGTATGGATCGGTACAAATCAAGAAGATTGTAGATTTGATGATATTCACGTTGAGAGATTTCATAAGGGCAGTTTCTAAAAGGTTAAATGTAAAAGTTAACAAACTAATGATATCTAAACACAGATGCGCGTTCGCGCACTCACACACATATACATATATATATATATATATCATGTGCCATACCAATTGCGCAGGCGATTATAGCATTCCACAATCTTCTAGCCATAGTGCATAGTATCAATTATATGTTATTGTTGTTGCGCTCGCCAGCTTTCAACTCTGACGAAGTCCCTAGAGACTAGGAACTGAATTTTGCGTCTCAATCCATTTTTCCCTGGCAGCCGTGTGTACATGGGTCCCTCGCCTCACAGGCAGATAACTCTGACTTCGGAGGTACTCATGCTTATTCCGTCGATGAGTAACTGACGTTTCAATCCGGGCCTCGCTGCTGAGACCAGGGAGTGGTTGTCGCAGAGAGAAATCATAAATAAAAATCCCCATCTAGTGTAGCCGAGATTTGAACCCACAACCTCTCTGTCCCGAGGCCGGCGTCTTGCCTCGAGACCAACCAGTCCCCCATGGACTTGGAATATGAGGAAACTCCAACAAGGAACACTTTTCATGCATAGCCTGCAATGGTTCCTGCCGCCTATCCACCATATACCAGAAGTTCACGTCCTCCCGAAAGTGATGATCGTCATATTTTTTTAAAATGTATAGCGCTTGATGATGTTAGGCCATCGTTGTTGACTCCAATTTCGAACATATTAACACAGTTAGTCGTCAGACTTTCCCCGTCGCACATCAAACAACAGACCGTAAGATTATAGTACGGCCGGTCTAGGGATTTACCGTATCAACGATATATTCTTCATTGTTTTCCATGCCATGACACAAAGCTATCTAGTATCTTCTCTCTTTTTCGTCCGCGATCTCTCTTTCCCTGTATTGTGCCAGTGTAAACAAGTATTCAAATTTTCCTCTCGTGTTGAAGTCGGATGTGTTGGGCCGAAAGGCGCAAATGTAACAGTTATACTGCAAACCACAACACAACGCAGACACGTCCACTACGTCCTTTTAAGGGCGGATGATGAAGAGGAATATTCTAGTCTACCACGATACTCTAGAATACTTTAGTCATCGGGCGAACAAAACCAACCAAACTTTCCCCTTCTTATGATGTGCCCGAAAAAAATGTTGATTGTAATTTGTTTGTGTGTGTGTGTGTGGGGGGGGGGGGGGGGTATTACTTTCATACACCAAATTAACAGGCTTTTAAACAAAAATAAAATATTATTATACAATATTATGAACCAAATATGTTTTACTATTTATTTTTCAATAGCCATCAAAGCTGTTTCGATTTTCCTGTCAGACATTCATTGACCTGTCTATTAAAGGAAAAGAAGGAAATAGCGTCACAGTAAGGGACTGACCTTGGGCAATGACTGTACTGATTAAAATGAAATAATTTATGTTTTGAAAGTTATGAAAATGGCAAAATTTATACCATGAAAAATATCTATCTATTGGCATTTCGAGCCGTAGCCGGCCCATAGGGCGTAGACCAAGATACTCCATCTGAATTTTTATTCTAGCAGTTTTCAATTCTTTTAAAGATATTTTATCAAATCTCGCCATTTGTCTCTGTTCTGTGCAAGCAGCTCTATCTCACTGAGGGAGCCGATTCCTGCTGCTCTTGCCTCCCTCTCATCAATGTTCTTCTCAGCGTCTCTCTGGGTCTTCCTCTTTTTCTCTTACCTGTTGTTTCCCACATGAGGGCTTGCTTTGCTATTCGGTTATTATCTCTTCTCATCACATGCCCAACATATGACCATCGTCATGAAAAATACACTAACATCAAAACAAACAACACCATGACTAAAACTAAGAATAGCAAAATTGTTACATCTTCTCAATATTCCTGTATGGTGCAGAAACATGGACATTAGACAAAAAAAAAACAGAATAGAAAACTGAAGCCTTTCAAATGTGGATTTATAGAAGAATAGAGGTGGAATTGGATGGAAAGAAAAGAAAACAAACGATGAAGTTTTAAAACAACTAAAAATAAAAGAGAACTACTAAACACAATTCAAACAATACAAATGAAATTTTTGGGGCATATTAAAAGACACAACAACCTAATAAAAGCAATATTGGAAGGGAAAACACAAGGTAAAAGAGGCAGAGGCAGACCAAGACTAACATGGACGAGTAACATCAAAAGATGGACAAGTCAACCTATGACAATCTACACCATCAAAGCAAGAGACAGAGTGGAATGGTGCTCCATGGTAGCCAACCTTCGATGCAGAGACAGCACTCAATGATGATGATGATGAATTTATGTTTGGCCTCAAAATGTACTCTTACCTGTGAATCCTGCAGCATCGCGTTGATTCATATCTGGGCGTGATTTGATCGCTTTCTGTAGCCTTTTCCAGCCTTTCTTTGGCTTACCAACTGCCAGTTTAACCGCTTCTGTCAGGGAAAGCGATGAGTGCCCTTTGGGGCTGTCTTGTCTGTGCCAGCGCCTCATGGTCAGCATTGTTGTAATTCAGATCTGATTTGCGAATACAAAATGTTTAAAAGGTGGAATTAGAAAAGAAAGCGGATTTCGTACAACAAACTAAAAAAGAGAAAAATATATAAATAATGTTAATAATATAATTTATTTTATTATTTACAAATGATAAACAGCTTCTTCACACCAAAATTATATTACCAATGTCAAACATGGACATCAAACAAAGCTCAAAAACATAAAATCACGACATCGGAAATGAGGTGCTTGAGGGAAAAAAAAAACACACACACACATTGCCAGATAGAGAATCAAATGTTATAATCAGAGAAGAAATCAAAATTAAACCACGCCTGGAATTTATTTCTATTGACCTTTCGAGTCGTAGCCGGCCCATAGGGCGTAGACCAAGATAATCCTTCTCTTATCTAAATTTTTATTCTAGCAGTTTTCAATTCTTTTAAAGATATTTTATCAAATCTCGATAGTTTCTGTTCTGTGCAAGCAGCTCTATCTCGTTGAGGGAGCCGATTCCTCCTGCTGTTGCCTCTCTCATCAGTGTTCTCAGTGTCTCTCTCTGGGTCTTCCTCTTTCTCTTACCTGTTGTTTCCCATATGAGGGCTTGCTTTGCTATTCGGTTATTATCTCTTCTCATCACATGTCCAACATATGACCATCGTCTTTTCTTTATTACTAAAGATATTAGTGGTTGATTAGCGATTTCTCTAATTTCCTCGTTTGTTTTGAATTCGTTCCACGCTATACCAAGTATTTTCCTTAGACATTTATTTTCGAATGCGTTCAACTTTGTTTCTATGTCTCTTGTTGTTTTCCAGTTTTCACACGCATACCTTAGGGTTGATAGTACATTGGAATTGTATTTACGAACTACAAATGAATTGGTATAGACTTTTAAAATGAAACCAGACCAAATGTCACCAAGAGTATTCTATCTAAGAACATCAAAACAGAGGGTAAGAGGAAGATCAAGTAAAAGGTGGATAGATGGAATAAAAGACATATGCAAAGACCAAAACATGTCCTTTTTAACAGCAACCAGATACGCCAAAGAAAGACGTTCCATTTATGAAAAGAGAGAATCAAACAAACAAGTATCTAGATACACCATAGTATACGGACAACCTCCTTTCTCTGCATCAGTAAAGGCATCAGTAGCTAGATAAAAGAAGAAAGAAGAAGAAGAAGAATTTAATTTTTTTTTTAAACTACACTAGTAAAAGAAAGTAAAGTGGAGGGAAGTGTTGTGGCACATGAGAAATGATTGTCCATCTTTTCCTGTAATCATCTAAACCTCGATATGATCAATGTCATGCCCTATCAGAGAGGAAAGAATCCATTTAGAAAATCATATTGCCGGAAAGGACCATGAGAGTGAACGCAAACAATAACTCCAAAGATGGAAATAACTTGAAATGATATCAAAACTTAATCAAGTGTAAATACACAAGGAAACAATGATTCCAAAACTTTGATCAGTTCTCCAATTTTGAAATAGTTAAAATAAATTAATCACCAGAATGGTTAAGCCACAACACACGACGATATTAATATTTGTCTTCCTTGCGTCTGTTTCCGTGACCACTGTCACCAACTATTACCGAGCAATGTTCTGATGGCTGATCTTGCAGCAGAATAAATTAAAAGGCGTATCTTGCTTCACTTAAAGTCTCACCTCTTTTTACATTGCGTCATCTAACGTTGATATTTGAATTTAAAAAAAACGAGTTACATAACAGCGCCCTCTACAAGATTTATCAACTATCTCTTGATAAACTTTAACAACCCACATGACACTGGCTGTTATCTATCCACCCGCTTGGATCAAAGGACAACGACATAGAAGCAGTTGAACCAATTAACAACCACCTCGGGAATAAGAAAACAAAAAAAAAAGAACCTGACAACTCCCTACATTGTTAATATGTATTGCTGTCACATCGCAGTGTGAACGGCGATATGACCTAATAGGTAATTGAAATTGATCCAATGAAAGATGAACATAAATTGTGAGATCAGTCTTGCGTGCTATTATTTATATAATAGCAATAAATAAGCTCAGGATATATCCATTAAAATAATAATAATACAGCCTGAAATCAAGTTTTATTGGGGAGAATAGAGTGTCAAATAAAACATTAATGGCTGAATAAATATATATATAGCATCATCATCATCAAGTACTGGGCCTGCTGGCGTAGGTGATCACGTCTCTCCACAATTTTCGATCTCGAGAGTTATTTATCATTTCTGTTGTTAACCTTCTGCCAAGCGATTCTCTTAAGCTGTCTGGTATTTTTTCTCTTTGCTTTCCTCTATTTCTTCGTCCCTCAATTTTTCCAGTTGTTACAATATATTCCAGTTATTCTCTTCTCATTACATGACCAAAAAATGATGATTGTTTCTTCCTAATATTGGAAATTAGCTCTCTTTTTGCTTTGGCCTCTTTCAGAACATTTTCATTAATCTTCTTAGTTGTCCATGGTATCTCAACATTCTTCTGTAAAACCACATTTCTACAGACTCCAGTCATTTTCGTGTTTGTTGTCCTATTGTCCATGATTCATATCCATATGTTAAGACTGGCTCTATATAACATTTAAGAAACCTTTTTCTTGTTTCTATTGTCAAAAATGGATTGCATAGTATCTTCCTCATTTTTTGAAAAGCGCTATATATATATATAGTTATTTGAGGCTCATCATTATTACACTTCGAACATGTCCATAGGTGCTCAGATCCCCTGCTCAACAAGTCCTGCAATGTCCAGCGACTGACAACACCAGTTCTATACGAAAAGCGTGCGCCACGGCTCCCGGGGAGGGGCGCTGTCAAACTTTGGTAAGGGCGCTGCGCCGAGAACATTGTAGTGCGCCCTCTCGCTAGTTACAAATCATAAAATGACAAAATCAACATAGACTTTTCTTTAGCACATAAACAAGTTTATACAAAATGGTGTTCATTATGTCAGCATGTATATCAAATACTACCCGAGAGCCCAGTACATTTATCACTGAATTCAAAGTGAATACACGCACAATCTTTTCCACATTTGGAGAAATATATATTTTTGGTTTTTTTTTTTTTACATTCTGCGCGGCAAAAATAAATACAGGAACAAGAGTTCACTCGAATTATACGATCATAACTGCTATGTGAGGGCGCCACTGATGTATGATCGCAACTGCTATGTGAGGGCGCCGATGATGTATGATCGCAACTGCTATGTGAGGGCGCCGATGATGTATGATCGCAACTGCTATGTGAGGGCGCCGATGATGTATGATCGCAACTGCTATGAGGACGCCACTGATATATGATTATCCGGGGTAGCGGGTGTCAAAGACTTTGGGAACCACTGAGCTGAAGTTTTTTCCTGGTGAGAGGGGGACATGAAAGTGTCTCTCACAATATATATAATAAATGTAGCGAATACAGTCCAATGTTTATGATCCGCGACGGTTTGTAGCAAAGAAAAAACCATTGACATTAAATGCCGGTAGTAGGACTTTGTATTTATTATTATTTTTTTAATAAGTAAAAAAAAAAGTACACAAGATAAAAAAAATGAAAACTAATATCGAAAGCCGACCATACGTGAATGTATGTTGTGCTCCAATTAGAAAGCTGTCAACGTTTTGAATTGACTAACATACATCTACTAGTGCATTCTTTATCCATCAATCTCTTTTATTCTGTACTTTACATATATTTTTGTAGGTTATTTATTTATAGACTTTCTGTGGGATAGGCTCCATTGATTTCTATATAAAAGGTGAGATCTACTGTCATACAATGTTACAATAGCCAGTACGCCTCTAATACAAGGGAAGTTACTCCGATCACACGTTTAGGGGCGTTGCTTGTCACATGAAACATGACGTGATTATATTCAAAGTAATACATTCAATAATGTAATTGTGCAAATGTTGAGGGTTCCCAATGAAGAAACTGGTTATAACTTCGCTACGTTGTATAAATAGTTGTGACATGAAAGATCAAAGAAAGTCATATTTATTTTGGGGTATGCATTGGAATCAACCAATCAATTAAATACCTTTAGACTTTTTGGAGCACAAGTCTTAGAGAAGGCTCCTCCAACTATCCCTATTCTCGGGCATTTTCCCTCCAGTCTATACTAATGTTCTAAAGGATTTCCATGAATATTCTCCCTGTATCCCTGGCTTTCTTTGAGGATAGTGACTGTTTTGCTATGGTAGCATCAGGTTTTCTTAGTATGTGTTAAAGCTATCTCCATTTTGTATTCAAAAACTGCTACTCGAACCGACTTTATGCTCTATCCAGATAATACATGGGGAATAGACACAAATAATGTGTAGTTTCTGTTACAAGAGAACAGATCGCTTGTTGTGCACTGCAATGTTTTGGAAGATAACCAACACACAAAACTACTAGAACTCCCCTGACTAATTAGAATACAGACATAACCATCATCCTACACGAAATTCGCTACAAAAGTGGACAACTCCAACGTATTTCATATATCTGAGATTTTTTTGGGTATAACTGGAGTTACCTGTAGGATTTTGGAGCCGCGATAGCTCAGTGGTTAGTGAGTGGAACTGGACTACAAAGGACAAGGGGTCTGGTTCCATCCTGATCGACGGTTTTCGGGTTCACCTAGCTTTAAATGGGTACCGGATTTTTTTCTGGGAAAGCAAAGCAGCACGGGCATGATACCGACCGCATTACCCCCCAAAATCATGTGCTGAAGGTCTATAAAAAATTATTATCACTAACACCATATTACATATACGCCACTTGGCGTGACGGGGCTCTTTACTTTGCCTTTTTACCTGTATCATTTTTTTTCCATAGATGGCAGCACGCAACATATTACAATTAAAAGCTCTTTATTACATAAGAAACGCGCACACATAATCTGAATTAACAAAAAAATATTCTTGTCATAGACTCTGTACAACGTAATTTGGAATCAGGTATTGGTGCAAACAAACTCACAATTCTGAAATAGCATTCCAGATATATCTCATTCAGCTTTCTTTCTTTTTTTTTTAGATGATTGTTTTGTCGGAAGCCAATTTTCATGGAATTACATCTACAACATACCCTGCTCTTTTCAACATCCAACTGTCAGCGGTTCTAATTACGTGTGCGAGATAACCTCGCAAACTCAAGATACCAATTAGAACTACCTACTAGAACTAGACACTACACTACAAAGGACAAGAGGTAGGGTTCGATCCCAACTGACGGCTTCGCGGTTCATCCAGCCTTAAATGGGTACTGGATTTTTTTCTGATAAAGTAAAGCGACAGGGGCGTAATACCGACCACATTGCCCCAAAAATCATGTGCCGAAGGTCTGTAAAATTTATGGTCACTAACACCATATTCCCTATACGCCACTTGGCGTGACGGGGCTCTTTACTTTATTTACTTAGACAATACACTACTGTCTTGCCCCAATACCAGAGGTCGTTGGAAAAAAAAAATCACAGGGCGCCTTTCTCATTAGCTGTGTTAAAGCTGTTGTGGACTGTTGACGAACTCTCCTTCACGCAAGGGTATCTTCTAGACATGAATTATACTTTACCCTTCCGATTATACTGTAAAGGGCAGAGGTCAACTGTGCTCCTGTATTAACCAATTTACTCAGTGTGAAGTGGACATGGTATGGCTTTGAATGAAATGCACTTCACCTTTGAGAGAGAGAGAGAGAGAGAGAGAGAGAGAGAGAGAGAGATTTTCTGTTCCCAGCGTTTGAAAGTTACAGAAAATAAGAGTAAATTAATTTTGATGTTTTCTTGTGGAAACCAGAATTTGGGTTTTTATAAAAAAAAATTCGTTCTCTGACCTGCAATATCACACGTCCTTGACAATGAAGGAGCCATGAAACCAGCTACCGAAAACTTGTTCAGAAAATGAATCAGGAAGAAGCAGCTGGAGAGAACTCAAAACGGAAAATCCTGTTGATGTCACATCATGTTCCTATTGGACATTCCACTGAAAAAAGTAAATATGGATGCAAACCCGGGCAGAAAAGATATGTTAGTCTGGTAATATCGCTCCTCTAGAAGAGGAGATAACTCTTAACCATAAAAGGATGTTCTACAGAATGGGCAAAGAAAACAAAATGTTAGGAAAGCAATCATGGTTGTTGAAGACCGACAGCGTCGTAAAGTGCATAACACAGTGCAATATGTTAGTACTAGAAAAAAGATGGACAAGTAACGAAACGTTGAACTAAATCATTCCGTGGGACCTGCTACTTGACACGAAACGTTGAACTAAATCATTCCGTGGGACCTGCTACTTGACACGAAACGTTGAACTAAATCATTCCGTGGGATCTGCTACTTGACACGAAACGTTGAACTAAATCATTCCGTGGGATCTGCTACTCGACACGAAACGTTGAACTAAATCATTCCGTGGGATGTGCTACTTGACACGAAACGTTGAACTAAATCATTCCGTGGGATCTGCTACTTGACACGAAACGTTGAACTAAATCATTCCGTGGGATCTGCTACTTGACACGAAACGTTGAACTAAATCATTCCGTGGGATCTGCTACTTGACACGAAACGTTGAACTAAATCATTCCGTGGGATCTGCTACTTGACACGAAACGTTGAACTAAATCATTCCGTGGGACCTGCAACTTGACACGAAACGTTGAACTAAATCATTCCGTGGACCTGCAACTTGACACGAAACGTTGAACTAAATCATTCCGTGGGACCTGCAACTTGACACGAAACGTTGAACTAAATCATTCCGTGGGATCTGCTACTTGACACGAAACGTTGAACTAAATCATTCCGTGGGATCTGCTACTTGACACGAAACGTTGAACTAAATCATTCCGTGGGATCTGCTACTTGACACGAAACGTTGAACTAAATCATTCCGTGGGACCTGCAACTTGACACGAAACGTTGAACTAAATCATTCCGTGGGACCTGCAACTTGACACGAAACGTTGAACTAAATCATTCCGTGGGACCTGCAACTTGACACGAAACGTTGAACTAAATCATTCCGTGGGATCTGCAACTTGACACGAAACGTTGAGCTAAATCATTCCGTGGAATCTGCTACTTGACACGAAACAAACTTGTCCACCTCTTATTGGAACTCCGAGCCGCGATAGGTAGTTCCAGAGACAGTTCAACAAGACTTTTCTCAACACATGAGAATCTACGAGTGCATTCCTTTTGTCCTGACCATACAAATATAACCTGTGATAGATTTAGCTATTGTCAAGAGTGACTATATCGATCCATGCATCTCTGATTTCACTATTCATTGACATTATGAACAATGTGGGCGTTTGTTTGGGTTTTTGATCAGAATTATTTATTTTTTAATCCTGGAGAGCTAGAAATCTTGAAGTGAAAGAGTTATTGGAAACTGGTGACTCTGTACATAGCGAGCGCACCTGCTTGATTTGTATTTACACATTCATTGTTTGCTAAACACCACCACGGTTAATCGGACGAACGCTGTATTCAAACTTGTTTAAATAGTGGCGTCTAAAGGTGTACGCAACGCAGAAGATTTGCTAAGCACGTTCAGGAAAACACTCCCCTCGAGGCAGATTACCCTTTTCAGTTGCCTTGAGACTGGCAACTGCCCGATCAAATATGGCATGTCTACATGGCCGTCAGCGAGAAACTTGACGACATTTATTCAGTTATATAAAGTAGTGCACTTTGCCCTCGCGATCAGGAGTTAAGGAACCTACTTCCTGCCTGACTCCTTGTATATCAAGCTCTAAATGCTTAGTATCTGAGATTTTTTTTTCGTATTCATTTTTAAAATGGTAATAACACATAATGAAGAGCATACCTCCAATTGATAACTTGACAATTTAAATTAAATTGGCGTAGCAAGTTAGCCGACTGTCGACAAAGTGAATATTGGTTAAGTACCCCACCCCCAGAGAGCCGCGATAGCTCAGCGGTTATTGTTGCTACAAAGGACAAGAGATCGACGGCCTCCGGGTTTACTCAGCCTTAAATGAGTACCGGATTTTTTTTTTCTGGGAAAGTAAAGCGGCTCGGGCGTAATACCGACCACATTACCCCCAAAATACCACGTGCCGAAGGTGTATAAAAATTATGGTCACTAACACCATATTCCCTATACGCCAATTGGCGTGGCGGGGCTCTTTACTTTACTTACTTTACCCTCTCTAGCATGTCACAATACAAAGAAGGCATTAAAGGAGATCTGGCTAGAGACATTCATTTTTCAGACAGGCTGTTTTATGAGAGCAACCTTCTGTCTGAGATCTGGTTAGAGACAGAGATTAATTCAGACGAGTTGTGGTGAGAGCAACGTTATGATGGCGATCTGGTTAGAGACAGAGATTCTTTCAGATTTACTATGATCAGTTCAACGTTCTGCAAAGGACATGTGACTCCCTGATGATGACTCTGGTCGGTTGAGTTGTAAAAAAATTAAAAAAACGGACACCGGTTTGGTGAAATGAGACAAGTTTATAACAGCGAGAAAAGCTCTATCACCCATCTTTAAATGCAGTGACTACTGCATCTCCTCCTCCTGACACATGCAGCACGGCATTCTATAGCAACATTCAAGGTCCGAAAACAGTCACAGTTTGGTGTACGAGGGTGTAGAGATCTTGAAAACGCCTTAATTTTAAACTTGCGTCGCCCTCGCAAACATCTTCCTTACGTCAGTTCTAACATACACGCCCACATAAAACGTTGCCCTCAATTAATACAGAGTAACAACGCAGAAGGCCATTTCCAACCCGGGGTTTTTCCGCCTCGTGCACTTGTGTTCCCAAGAATCTTAAGTACTCACAAATTACACTTGAGTTTAAATCTAAAAAGAATCATGCCTAGAATTACGTATGCAATATTGTTTAATATAAGAAACACTTGCAGATTAAGGAAGTTTGGTAAAATTGTCACTCTAACAAAATTCGATGCCACTAAAATTTCACAAGGTGTATATTCAACTGATGAAAAATCATACCGTACAATATAAATAGATCTTCGCTCACAGTTCTTGAAAGGGGGAAGAAAATTAATGTTACAACTGGGTTGATAAAGACAGGACTGAAAAAAAAAAAACTTTAAAAAAAAACCACTTTTCAATTAAGAAAAAAGTTATCAACATGGTACAAGCACAAACAAAACTTCCAGCACAATTTATTTTCTTCGTTGTTTTATACCAGCGCCATCACAGCCTAGCATCGCTGTTAGTCTGTCCTCACCATAGCCACAAATGCCTTTTAAAAAATATTCTTAGTTTTGGTATAATCTATGAATCATAGGTATAGATCTGTTTTCACCTCTATGGCTCTTTCTACTAAAGATCTCTTTGGCATTGCTCGTTCCTATATCTCTAGCAAAACCACACTGTTCATCGCTAATTTCTGGACTGATTTTAATTTTTTGAAAATGTTCTGAAAGAGATCCAAGCAAAAAGAGAGCTAATTTCCAGTATTAGGTAGAAACAATCATCATTTTTTGGCCATGTAATGAGAAGAAAACAACTGGAATATATTGTAACAACTGGAAAAATTAAGGGACGAAGAGATAGAGGAAAGCAAAGAGAAAAAATACCAAACAGTTTAAGAGAATGGCTTGGCAGAAGGTCAACAACAGAAATGATTAACTGTCGAGATCGAAAGTTGTGGAGAGACATGATCACCTACGCCAGCAGGTCCGGCACTTGATGATTCTTAGTTTTATTGAATTAAAAATGTATTGATCTCTGCAAGCTAACCAATGTTGAATTCATCCAAGGAGAAACACTCTAATTTGTTATTTTAAAATGACTTTATCATTGAACACATTTATCGTTCTTTGAGGTCTATTTAGTCGCATAGCAACTGTGTAAAATTCAGCATATGCGTCTATGCTTGAGCACAACAATCATAATTATAACGTTACCTAGAAGCGATAACACCGTAAGTCCAGCGCAACACCATCATCATGATCATCATTCTCGACTGGTCTACATGAAAAACACACATACCCAGTATACTTAACGTGCTGTTTCTGCACAGACTGTTGATAGTCCTGCCTCTACACGATTTCTGTTATAAAGTCACGTGATAGTTTTGTTTCCTGCTTGTTTCTCCTGAAACCAGATCTATACAGGTCAGCATCATCATCATTCAGTGCCGTCTCTACATCGAAGGTTGGCTATCATGGAGTGCCATTCCACTCTGTATCTTGCTTTGATGGTGCAGATTGTCATAGGCTGACTGTCCATCTTTTGATGTTACTCGTCCATGTTAGTCTTGGTCTGCATCTGTCTCTTTTACCTTGTATTTTCCCTTTCAGGATTACTTTTAGTAGGCTGTTGTGTCTTTTAACATGCCCCAAAAATTTCATTTGTCTTTGTTATACAGTGCTTCGTTTTACCAAATTGTAATCGTCAATTTTTCTGTTGGAAAACAGTCAACAAATTAACTGATACGATGCATTGTGGATAGAAGATTGTGGAAGTACATGATCGCCTACGCCAACGGGTATGGCACATGATGATGATGATGATGAATCGTCAATAATAATCGTTCTTTCTGGCGGCGTCCATCCGATGTCCCCAAAGTGGATGTCGTCATCCTTTTTTTTTTTAAATGACGTTAAGTGGGCGTAGTTATGTTGTACTGTGGTTTATTTGCACCTTTCAGCTAAATACGTCAGACTTCAGCGTGACATTTGGGAATACAGGAGTGCCTTCCTCTTAGATTCGTACTCGCTTGGTCAAACTGGATAGTCTGTGTCCAGGAGCACCGCTGTGAGGTCGTCCCCAGAAGCTACCCGACATGGAAGGTTCACTCGTCCGCAGAAACAACCCGACATGGAAGGTTCACTCGTCCGCAGAAACAACCCGACATGAAAGGTTCACTCGTCCACAGAAACAACCCGACATGAAAGGTTCACTTGTCCCCAGAAACAACCCGACATGAAAGGTTCACTCGTCCACAGAAACAACCCGACATGAAAGGTTCACTCGTCCACAGAAACAACCCGACATGAAAGGTTCACTCGTCCACAGAAACAACCCGACATGAAAGGTTCACTTGTCCCCAGAAACAACCCGACATGAAAGGTTCACTCGTCCACAGAAACAACCCGACATGAAAGGTTCACTTGTCCCCAGAAACAACCCGACATGAAAGGTTCACTCGTCCACAGAAACAACCCGACATGAAAGGTTCACTTGTCCCCAGAAACAACCCGACATGAAAGGTTCATTTGTCCACAGAAACAACCCGACATGAAAGGTTCACTCGTCCCCAGAAACAACCCGACATGCAAATTTAAAGATAACGAAAGTCACACCAACGCCCTACTACAATTTCCGTCTCTCTGCTATCTTAGATCTTTGAGATGTGGCCTTGATTGATAAAGAAACCACTTGCTGTGGTAAAGGTAAAACCTCTTAACATAGTTTGATCAGCCGAGGTAGATTATGAATAAAAAAAATATTACAAGCTGCAAATCTACAGATTAAGAAACACTTCAAAGTATTAGGAGGAGAATGATGTACAATCATTCAGTAGGTCACCTAAGCCAGTTAGTAAAATAGGGCAATGATATATCAGAGATCGTAATACTGATCTATATTATCGATCTTGATCTTGATCTATATTATACTTGATCTATATTATTATAGTACTTTTTTGGATTACACGGTCATACGTTTTTTGGTCCACTTATTATTTTTTTTGTTTAATCCTAATGAAAATGTTCAAATAATTAAATTGTAAAGCAGAAATAATAAAAGAATTAGCAGAAAGAGTCCTCCCTATACCATAAGGTGTATGAGAAATCTGGTGTTGGAGACCATATATTTTTTCCCCATGATCAAAGGCATATTTTATAGGTGATGTGGCCGGTATCACTCGAGGTCACTATAACTGTCCAGAAGAAATCTCCAGTACACATTTTCAAATGCTGGATGAATCCGGAAGCCTTGTCGGTACGAAAAAAACATGTCGCATCATGGGATCGAACCTGGACCTTACTGGTTTGTAGAGAGCGCCCTAAAGACTTAGTCATCTTGATTTTTTTTTTAAGCAGAAGAGACGATATAGAAACAGAGGGGATTGACATATAAAACAGACCATAGTGTTGTTAAAGTACAACTATAACATAGTGGGAGTCAAAATAGACGATAATAACATAGTATTAACATGGCTTCTAACATATCGCACATTCACACACACAATCACCTTGCTTTTGACCTTTTGTTAACCTCGCCGATTCATTATCAGTTAAAATACAACTCAAACATAACGAATTAGATAGCATAAGGAATTAGATAAGTATAGCGTTAACGTAAATCAGACTTAGGTTCAAGAAAAGTTAAGTACAATGTACACGGGTAGAGAGTGACAGAATAGAATAGACAGAAAAATGGAAGAGGCGACACAGCAGGAAAACAAAGAGAGGAAGGATATAAAGGGAAGGGATGAGGGTAGGAAGTGGATAACGTTACAAAAGATGAACGGCAGAAAACGAATATGCCGGACTGAAAAAGAAATTAATGAAAAGATCAAATATATATATAGTGCAAAATATTCTGAATAGAAACTAATAAAACAGCAGAAAGTGCTTCTCACTAAAAATGGATCAAATAATGACTTTTAGTTGAAAACTGGTTACTGTATATTTAACAAATGTAAAGTCATAGTTTAGTCAAAAAAATTATTAAATAGAAACTAATGATCACCCCTTAATTTGCGGTGCAACGTAACTACAGCAGTTCTCAATTTCTAAGGTAGGCCTGGTTTAGGGTTAGAGTTAGGTTTATGACTTTACCCTCGTGTTGCTTCTCTTTTCTTTACAATTAGCTGTTCGAATAAAGTGCATTATTACCAAAGGGGACGTTACTCTTCCGAAATGTAATTTATATGACTAAATTAGGACTTTACTTACAAAAAATACTTGTACCTTAATTTAAAACATCAATAAGCTCAAAGTGGGGGAGGACAAACAGTTGTACTCTGTATCACGTGACAAGCGTTAGATGACGTAGGTCAAAGACTAAAATAAGTTACCAACTTAATGTAGCTATGGATGTGAACTAAGTAGATGAACTATGGATGTGAACTAAGTAGATGAACTATGGATGTGAACAAAGTAGATGAACTATGGATGTGAACAAAGTAGATGAACTATGGATGTGAACAAAGTAGATGAACTATGGATGTGAACTAAGTAGATGAACTATGTGAACTAAGTAGATGAACTATGGATGTGAACTAAGTAGATGAACTATGGATGTGAACTAAGTAGATGAACTATGGATGTGAACTAAGTAGATGAACTACGGATGTATGAGAGTGAAATAAGTAGAAGATGAATTATGGGTGTATGAGAGTGAACAAAGTAGATGAACTATGGCAATGGCTGTATATGAGAGTGAACAAAGTAGATGGACTATGACTATATATATGAGTGAACAAAGTAGGTGAAAAAAGTAGATTAACTATGGCAATGGCTGTATATGAGAGTGAACAAAGTAGATGGACTATGACTATATGAGTGAACAAAGTAGATGGACTATGACTATATATATGAGTGAACAAAGTAGGTGAAAAAAGTAGATGAACTATGGCAATGGCTGTATATGAGAGTGAACAAAGTAGATGGACTATGACTATATGAGTGAACAAAGTAGATGGACTATGACTATATGAGTGAACAAAGTAGATAAACTATAGCTATAATAGAGTGAGCAAAGTAAATTAACTAATTTTTACAAATGAAAATTAATTTCTGTCTTAAATTGATCTGTTTAGCGAGATTTAATTCTTTACATAACAAATAAACATACTTTCGACAAAGTGTAACTTTTTGCAATCTTAAATTAGAAATGATCTAATGTGCGGAGAATGTAAGCTACATACTGAACCTGGAGCACAAATTGTGAGAAATGTCGCTGAAAAAAATAACATGGCGGATAACAGAGGAGAAAAGATGCACAGTGTAGTCCGTCTATCCAACTTGAACAGGCCACGACCGAGACAGGTGGCGCGAGACGCTGTTGTTGTCCATACACAACGCTTCAAAGCGTGTCGACCACTGAATGCTTTGTGTGGTCAATGGACACGAAGAAAGGGCACTAACAAATGCAAGACGAATTGTTACTCATGCGTAGGAATATTTAACGAGAGCATTGGAACTACGAATATTAAAATATACAAACCCTGGTTTGTGCAATATAATTTAGGAGATCTTCAATGTTTTTAACAACTTATTTTGTTAACTAAAGTAATCAATCTATTTATTTTATATTTTCTGCAAGATTTGATATAATGAAAGAGTTTTTGAAGTGGTTATGTTATAATAATCACTAGGCTCATGCCTTGTCTAAGCACCCTGAGGTCGCTAATACTCGTAATTGCCAGATTAGTAAAATAGTCCTGAAAATAGGCGAAGACTAGTAAGTCAAAATAAAACATGGAGGATTGAAACAAGTACAGTTTTTACGACACAACACACTCAAGTTCATGTTAGCGCCCCTTTGATCAGGCATGGAAGAGAGTGATTTTATGAATAATGGAACTCAGTAGAAAAATAGTCCTAAGTAAAAACAATTTACTCTTGTGGTTTTTGTATGCATGTATGGCCCTTTTCGTCTTGTCAGACGGCCTAGTGGAGGCTATTGTGATTTTTTGAGGTTTTGTTTTTGTCAAACAGGTTTTTGTGTAACGCTTATCAAAGGCACATTCTGCTATGTAATATGTATCAATTCATTGTATTTAATTTATTGTATTGTCATTATTCATTATATAATTGATTATAGTATCATTAACAAAATGGAAGTTACAAATTGTGTGGTACAAACTGAAATGAAAGTAATTGTTTTAAATCTAACCATACAGTTTACTTTTTTTTAAATACCCGGTTATTTTTAGCTCTAATAAAATCAAGTAATATGTTAATATGTTGAAAATGAATATGGCGTACGTAGTGCTGGTTGTGCGAGTTTTTACAACACTTCTACTCTAGTATACACAAGCAGACATGCGCACGGCACGTGGTGAGGTTGTTGTAATAAATAGAATGTCAGCAAACACTTGATGAAGAATGACGGTGTTGTGAATGCTGTTGATATTTATAATGTGAGAGTTTACAATCGATATTTGACTTGAAGTTTCATGGCTGATACACCCGTGCAGATGAGCTATTGTGTCGGCCTTGTCCTGAGAGAATAAATGGAGAGTTTCCCATCCTGAACCAGGTCGTTTGATGTTGTAGACAAGACGCTGATGCACAAGAAACAGGTTAACTTGTAAACTATAACAAGGTCTACAGTAGGGAAAGTCTAGATCGAAACTGCTGATCGTTAGCAGGAGTTGCCAGACAAGCATGAGGATATTGATATTGTACTATTGAGTGTATGTAGGTCGTAATCAGTACTTGAATGATTATCTTTCATTTATTTTACTTTTAGCCACACACGTTGTTTTATGGTTACTTATCACGTCATACTTAACAAAGAGGACGATATTAATTGATGATAACAATAACACATTAATAACTCATCATCATCATTGAGTGCCGTCTCCGAAGGTAGGTTACTATGGCGTCATCCCGCTCTGTCTCTTGCTTTGATGGTGCAGGTTGTCATTGGTTGACTTGTCCATCTTTTGATGTTACTCGTCCATGGTCTTGGTCTACCTCTGCCTCTTTTACCTTGCATTTTCCCTTCCAAGATTACTTTTAGTAGGCTGTTGTGTCTTTTAACATGCCCCAACAATCTCATTTTGTCTTGTTTGAATTGTGTATAGTAGTTCTCTTTCCAATTTTAGTTGTTTTAAGACTTCGTCGTTTGTTTACTTTTCTTTTCATCTTATTCTTCTCTATAAATCCACATTTCAAAAGCTTACATTTTCTGTTATCTTGTCTAATGTCCATGTTTCTGTAGCATACAGTAATATCGAGAAAATACAACATTTTGCTATTCATAGTTTTAGCCCTGGAATTTATAAATGTGAAAATGAATCACTAACTACTAACCTGCTCTAGGTCCGAAGAGAATCAGTTCCAATAGTTGGCTGCCCACGTGAACATCAAATTGAAAGTCCGCTCTGCTAAAACCAAACTGGCATATACTTCTACCCATCTGCTAGAACTGCGGTGAGTGTGTCTTAAATCAGGTCCCTGACTCGACTGACTTCAAATTTGTTGATCCCGGCCTTTTGAATGCGTCCCCTCGCTTCTCACCGAGAAATCCGGACCAGTGATAACCGGTATTGGGAAAAAAAACTGGTTGTTGACCAATCGTACCAACGGCAATTACTGATCACAAACAGTGATTCTCATATTTTTAGACTACCCAGGTAATTTATATATACATTATATATATATATATATATATTTTTTTTTTTTGGCCTGCTTTTTATGAGGTACTCTGTTCAACCTCAGATTGTGTCCCAACCAGATTATATTACATTTTGAAATGGTTACGTAAATTGAGCAAATATATTTCCATTAATTTTTGTACATAATTTACTGATAATTATAATTAATATAATTCGTTCTTCCGTTTATGTTCTTAGGTTCCTCTGGTTACAAACGAAATATCTTTCGCCTTCTCTTTCTTGGCCACGGATCAACAAAGCGCTAGTAGTCTACACGACAACTGCGAAATTAATCTATTATTCACTGATCGTGTTCAACTCTTATAGGATGCCCCAAGTCTGACACACACTGTAAATCTCTGCTCATCTATTCTTTGGCCTTCTGTTCTCCGGTCTTCAGCCTACATCATATTTCCAACTTTCCTTCTGAAGTCAACTGTACAACAATTCTTGTGATTGCTTCTTGATGACTCCAAAGCTCTAGATTTATGCAGCTTCAGCAAACTCCTGCTATCATTGTCTCCTATTGTCTGCGCCTATTGTTTGTTCTTGATTGCTTATTTTATTTGGCCACAATAAATAAAATATTGAATAAAATAAAGATGAGCATGCCAAAATCGATTTAGCTATAAATGTGAATTCCTGACTCTCAAAGTTATAACAGCACTTCCTCTGCGATTATGGTTCATTCAGACTAAGATTCATGATTCTCTTATAAAGGATGCTGTCTGTTTCAGTGATTTCAGTGCCCAGTATAGTTTCTCTTCTAGAGAGATGGGCGCTGTCTACGTTGATCTATATCAGGTCTGTGTACGGGGGGCGATCCTGTAGATCATATTTTGTTGACATGTCATCTAGAGTACAGTGGCTGGTAGTTCCTATTTTAAGCTTAGCTAACATGTGGTAACATTACTGTAACAATACAAGTATAGAAAGTATAGCACTGGTTTGACACTATAAATTTTTTTTATCTTAGCACTGTAAATTTAACGCTTATATATATATATATATATATATATATATATATATATATATATATATATATATATATATATATAATACTTAAAGAAGACAATAAGAGAATTTTATATTAACCTATAGGTTTTCCTGAAGTGCTGTTGTGTCATCCTTAATGACAATGAGCTATAAAAACAAGAGAACATGACAATATCATTGGACAAGATAGTGAATAAGAGAAATACACTCACATCATTGCATGATAAGGGAACCGCGATAGCTCAGTGGTTAGTGAACTGGACTACAAAGGACAAGAGGCCGAGTTCGATCCTGACTGACAGCTGCCAGGTTCACCCAGCCTTAAGTGGGTACCTGATTTTTTTATGGGAAAGTAAAGCAGCACGGGCGTAATACCGACCACATTACCCCATAAATCATTTGTCGAAGGTCTGTAAAAATTATGGTCACTAACACCATATTCCCTATACGCCAATTGGCGTGACGGGGCTCTAAAAGACTAAAGGATTGCATGATAAGCTATGTTCTGCAGGCAGTGTAGAAAAGGGAGTAGGAGGATTGATAAAAAGAGAGAGAACAATTGAAAACAGATCCAAAAAGGATATACAGATGTATACTTGATGTGGTAGTAATATGGCCATTTTCGTCTTATCAGACGGTCTAGTGGAGGCTATTGTGTATTTTTTTTTTGAGGTTTTGCTTTAGTCGAACAGCTTCTCTCGTGGCTAATTCTACCAATTTTTGACAAACGCACACGGCCACAGAATGAACAAGTCCGGCCCACCGTTCCATGGGTTTTCCATCCTTTTTCATGAGTCTTTTCTCTTCTACGTTTTGCCTTAGCACAGTCTCATATGATGTTATACGATTCCTTATACATGCTCTTCATGATATGCGATCACTTGCCAGATGTTCCCAGTCGTGTTCACAGATGGAGAATGCTTGGTATGGGAACAATTAAAAAGGGTTGATGAAGAATTGCTCATTACTGGAGAGTAATATGTTGGTGGAAACAGCAGCTGTTCAGCGTCACATTATGTGACTTTAGTGTGCTGATGTTTCTTACCCTTCCACTGGATTTACAAAAAGTGGATATCGCCTACCAAACTGCTGACACCTCCCTATTATTTGCTATGTTGCATCATTTTGTGATAGTTTAGATTAGTTTATTGCCTTCTCCAATTTTAAGTTAAATTTGTTAATATTTTACAGTACTTTTTTCTTCTAATTCCTCTTCTTTTTCTACTGGTTCTTCTTCTTCTGCAGTTCTCTGAATATGTTGCTGCATTTGTGAGCGTCATTACAGTTCTAAGCGTCTGAATTTAAAAGAAGGGTAGACATAGTTTTCTTATCCCTCTAAACATTTTCTCTGAGAGTTATTTATGCCTCGAAAGTTTTGTTGACAAAAGTAAATTTTGCGGTAAAGAAGCCTCTGGAAAATAAAAATTCCCAGTCCACTTTCAACCACGGTAGTTCCAATTTTAAGATTTAACCAAAACGTAAAAAAGGGCATGTAACAAAAGGTGGAGAATCGTTGGTGAAATTGTGTGTACCCCCCTCAACACACAGAGGAATAACAGAGACAACGCCCACGAATTCGGGACACACCACGTGACACTAACCAAAGAAGGAGTTACGTAGATAGACTTTCGAGTCTCCTGTTGACGCTACTTTTCTATTGTGTAACCCTGACCTGTTTAAACTGTCTTAAACAGGCTTCCATGGGGTACTTAGAACTAAGGAGGTCAGGTATACAATAAGGACAGGCTAAATTATTCAGAATTTTCCGGGTATTTGTATCCTTCAGGGTTGTCTTTGCTATTGTTGTATGCGGGGTATGTGCGTAGGTTTTTACGGTTTGATGCGTAAACAGGTGAATGTCCGCAATAGGATGTCATTTCAGCCGTCGACTTCAGCAGCTTGTTTTTTTCAATGAGAAATAAATAAAATGAAATATATTTTATGGGGACGAGGTATTTCTTGCAGCAAAACTAAACCAATGCAGTTTTTTTTTTTAATTGTCGTATTCAGTCATAACATGACAAATATGGATTAATGGAATACTAGAAAAACTAGGAAACATGACAGCAGCAGGGGCCAATATAAAGAAGACCGCAAAACTATCTTCCCTTCACGCTGAAAGGCAAATGATAAAGACCAAAAAATAGTTATACTGGTGCGGAAATATTTATAATAATCTGTAGTGGAGGTTTGCATGGAAAAGACCAAGAGGAAGACCCAGAAGAAGATGGATAGATGCAGTGACAGAGACATGTAACAACAAAGGAAAATCACTCGTTCAGACAATTCGAGCAGCACAAGAAAGACAAATGATATAAACCACGACACCTTTTAGGTATCAGTGAAAGAGAAAAGAAGAAGAAGAAGAAGTGGAGGTTTGAAATATTTTATTTTCCAAAAGTAATTAAAAATAATCTTGGAAGGGAAAATACAAGGTAAAGGAGGCTGACCAAAACTAACATGGACGACATCAAAAGATGGATGTCAGCCTATGACAACCTATACTATTAAAGCAAGAGACAGAGTGGAATGACTCTCCATGATAGCCAACGTTCTTGGCGGTAACGGCACTCAAATGTGATGATTTAAGAAGTGACACAAGAAATGGGCATGCAGTCAATAATCTCATTTATAAGAAAAGTGGGTGATCATGTGATGGTCACGTAACGAAAAAAAAAAATAGAGCCCCCAAAGTAGGCCCTGAAAATGGGAAACAACAGTTATGAGGAAAACAAAAAAGGAGGCCTGGAGAAACACTATAAGAGAAGCAAGAACAGCAAGCATTAACTGTTGTTTCCCATTTCTCGACTCTTTCAGGTGGAAGAGACCGTCCAGAACGAAGAGTTAATGTCGAGGTAAACTACGATCTCCGTGTCATGGCTACGGTTACTTGACATCAGATTTCACCGGTCACGTCCGGCTTTTCAGGCGCGTATCCTGCCTCCGCCACGGCATTTACCTTCAAAGGATAAAGGCATCAAGATGTATAGAAATGTGACGCTGCTGTAAATCTGATGATCAAAATGAAAATAAAAAGGAAAATGTGGTATGGTAACAACTTTACGTGGATGAGAACATATTTGTTGTACGTATCATTTCTGAGAAGGAGGTATGTTTACATCAATTGGAAACAAAATCACAAATAATCAACAACAGAAAGAAAAAAAAAACAAAGAACAATAGATGGTCCGAAACAGAATCAAACCCGTACTCCGTGGCACAGCGCCTTGCCACTAGAAGCCAAACGCTAGAGCGCACGGCCAACTAAGCTTTCTATTCCAATGAGTAAGGGTTCAATTCAACTTCTGATCATATATTGTTCTTTGTTTTTTTTCTGTTGTTGATTATTTGTAAACTTTTGTGAGATGGAGAAATTGTTGAGGATACCGGCACTAATAGAACGACGGGACACAAAGGTGCTGATACAGGCAGAAACATTTGTATGCATGCCGAGACAACCAATAAAGGACCGATTCCAAAATCTTGCATTGGGACAACTTAAGAGAAGCACTTTTATCCACCAGCCATGCGAATTTGCAGACAAACACCAGACATGCCAGGAGTTGTCAGTCCCCCCTAATGCCCATACCAGAACAGATTCCCTGGACAGAGGAATGCGGATTGTCAATACAGACACGGACATAAGTGAAAGGGATACTTGTCAAAGAGGAACATAATAGTCTACAGCGTAAAACAAGAACTCTCAGTTTCTTGGATGAAGAATACCCACAAGACCTATGGGTTTATGTGTACACAGATGGATCAGCACATTATGCATTAAAGAATAGGGGAGTAGAAGCATGCATAGAGTACACAAATAACATTACGGATATGAATAAAATAGCAACAGGGAAATATTGTCACAATTTATCATCATTATGTGTCATAACGGTTGGCGTAGGCGATCATATTCTTCCACAATCTTCTATCTACCTTGCATCACAATTACGGTGCAGAAATCCAAACAATAAAGCTGGCAAAAACTGCTGAACAGTAATCTTAGCCTACAGCCTGTAGTGTTTTTGACAGATGCAAGATCAGTACTCCAGGCACTGCAACCCAGAAAATTGATACATCTGCAGACCTTATTGACTGAACTCTGCAAGCAACACAAGGTTGCCCTGTAGTGGATCCCATCTCACTGTGGAATACCAGGAAACGAGAGTACAGATCCGCTGGCAAAAGAATGTGCAACAGAAACACAACCAGATGCACCGGTCACATACCATCAGAAGAAACAGATAATCAAGTCAATCAGAGGACCACAAGCCCCAAATCAGGATGCCTTTCATAATATGAATAGATGGGAATAGGTTATCATGATACGTTTCAGAACATGACACAATCGACTGCATAGTCACATGTATACAAAATTTAAGACTGGCACCTCGACTCCTTGTACATGTGGACAGGGGCTCCAGCTCCAGACTGCTGGACACATACTTCAAGACTGCAGTAGACTGATGAAAATCTATAGGCCCGTAGATACAATACTAAAGACAAAACTATATGGGCCACTGCAAGAATCACAAAAGACAGTAAAATTTATACAGGAAACGACATTGCAGATATAGACAATACTTCAGGTGAACGAAAGATAGATAGATAGATAGATAGATAGATAGATAGATAGATAGATAGATAGATAGATAGATAGATAGATAGATAGATAGATAGATAGATAGATAGATAGATAGATAGATAGAGAGATAGATAGATAGATAGATAGATAGATAGATAGATAGATAGATAGATAGATAGATAGATAGATAGATAGATAGATAGATAGATAGATAGATAGATAGATAGATAGATAGATAGATAGATAGATAGATAGATAGATAGATAGATAGATAGATATAGATAGATAGATAGATAGATAGATAGATAGATAGATAGATAGATAGATAGATAGATAGATAGATAGTAGGTAGGTAGGTAGGTAGGTAGGCAGGCAGGCAGGTAGACAGGTAGGCAGGTAGGTAGGTAGGTAGGTAGGTAGGTAGGTAGGTAGGTAGGTAGGTCTGAACGAATTTTCATCTCTAGTCAGATTCCCATATTCTTATGTTGCCACGTTCAATGTCTCTTTGATGTTTTTAAACTACATTTTTCTTGGTATGCCCCTGGTGCGTCGCCCAGGAACCATTCCTTCCATTATTGTTCTTTCCAGCCCGCTGTGTCTTTTGACGTGGCCACAGCATTTTAATTTTCTCTGTAGAATGGTGTTTATTATAAGACAGTTCTTTTTAATGTGTTCAGTCTTTTTTAATATGTTTTAATTGCTCTTTTTAAAAAAATTATCTTAAGTATTTTAATGATTTTGCTGTAGAATTTTGTTTCGAGTGAGTCGATGTTTTTTTTTGTTTTGCTGATTTCGAACTTCTTCAATCTTCATTGCGTGTTTCTACAAAAGAATATGGATAATGTAAGGGTCAGCTAAAGGAAATGATGAAGATTACCTCTCTGGTGAAACTAGTACACAAACGTAACTTTTGAAAGACATTAAACAACAGTTTATGTGTTTTAGTTATATAAAAATAAAGGGAAAACATGAAAATTCGTAACAGGAAAATAGCAGGAGAGGAAGATAACAATCGCTTAATAGTGTAACGTAGAATTAGATGAACAGTAGAACTGATAAGAAACACCGGCGACAGGAAATGTGGAGGTGTCATGAAACGTGGACATACCACGTGATGATGGTAACTTGGACAAAAGCACTGATAAACGATCTGCACCCGCCGTTGCATTTTTTAAAGCGAAAACGTGTCACTGTAACTTTATAGAAACACACATAGCGCAAGTTTAAAATTCACGGCTCGATAACCTAGGATATGATTCGAATCAAATGAGTTTTGCTTACGTAGTAAAAAGAAAATAGACAAATATATCATGTTGCTGTGATAGTGTATGTTTTTTACATTTAACATTGATGGATTTATTACATTCAATTGAAAAAAAGTAAATAAACTGCAATATAAAAGGCACAGTGGCTTGGAAAGAGCAATAATGGAAGGCATATTTCCAGATCAACGAGACAGGAGTAGATCAGGAAGAGGGTGGTTACAAGTCATCAAAGTTACATTGAACATGAGAACAGAAGAAGCTGAAGATCTGGTTAGAGAGAGAGATTCTTCTTGACGGGTTGTGTGTAAATGTAACGATCTGCAAAGGACATGCGATCTGATAACATAAGCAGAGTTTAAAGGATATTCACCTTTACCAAAATCTGCTTTCCAATAAGGGATTAAATGAATTGGGAGATGGGTACAAATGTATAATATCACAAGAAGATGCAGTAAACCAGGGTGAAACGGGAAAGATAAATAAACAATTTTATGTAGCGACTTTACTAAAGAGAAGACAGTTCACAATTATAGACGTTTCGACCCCAGGTCTTACTCAATATCTCTCTCTCTCTCTCTCTCTCTCTCTCTCTCTTTCTCTCTCTCTTTCTCTCTCTCTCTCTCTGTCTCTGCGATCAGGACTCAATCAGAGTAGGATTTCAGACTCTCACATGAAGTCAGCTGTCAGGTTAAGTGTGTTGATCGCCCCCACAGACAGAACATCACAATTAGAGTCTGCCAGATCCACTCTGATTGAACACCCGTTAAAACATTGCACTGTGTTCTGCGCCAGTGGCCCAGTGCATCCGATTTCAGAAAGCATTTTAGTCAGGGTTGCTTTCCTTAGCCTTTTATTGTCCCCAATCTTCCTGCAAGACAGCAGATTGTCTTTTCTGTAGGGGAATTCTGCTCTTAGATGGTCGGCCCTCCCAAGTTTACGAGCACCATCTGCCCGAGTCACTAGAGGTGACTAACACAGACATGCACACACAAAGATATGAGATGTGACTAACACAGACATGCACACAGCGAAACGAGGCATGACTAACACTGACACACATCAAGATATATGACACATGACTAACATTAAGGGAGCCGCGATAGCTCAGTGGTTTGTGAACTGGACTACAAAGGACAAGGGGTAGGGTTCGATCCCAACCGACGGCTTCCAGGTTCACCCAGCCTTAAATGGGTACCGGATTTTTTTCAGGGAAAGTAAAGCAGCACGGGCGTAATGCCGACCACATTACCCCAAAAATCATGTGCTGAAGGTGTGTAAAATATAGGGTCACTAAGACCATATTTCCCTATACGCCACTTGGCGTGACGGGGGTACTTTACTTTTACTTTTTTATTAACATAAACATGCACATGAAGATATGAGATATGACTGACATAGACATGCACACACAAAGATATGACACCTGCCTAACATAGACATGCACACACAAGGATATGAGATGTGACAAACACAGACATGCACACACGAAGATATGCGATATGACTAACATAAACATGTACACAAAGATATGAGATATCACTAACCCAGACATGCACACACAAAGATATGACACATGACTAACTAACACAGATACACACTAAGATATGATATATTACTAAACACAGACACACATAAAGATATGAGACATGATTAACACGGACACACCAAGATATGAGATTTGACTAACATGACACACATCAAGATATGTCCAGCCATGGCCAGCACACACACACAAGCTAAGATATGAGCCATGACTAGCACAGAAACACATCAAGATATGAGCCATGGCCAGCACACACACACACAAGCTAAGATACGAGCTTTGGCTAGCACAGAAACACATCAAGATATGAGCCATGGCCAGCACACACACACAAGCTAAGATATGAGCCATGGCCAGCACAGAAACACATCAAGATATGAGCCATGGCCAGCACACACACACAAGCTAAGATATGAGCCATGGCTAGCACAGAAACACATCAAGATATGAGCCATGGATTTACTCAATATTACGAAACACTACATGTCCAAGATGATTACGTAGATATATATGTACTTGGCTTCAGTTAGTGCCATGTGAAGACATCGCCACGAGGTCCAGGGATAATAAGCCTCTAACCTCTGTTGCAACAAGAAAACATTCAAGTGACTTTAAGGGAGAGGCAGAAGCTCTGATAACAGCAACTGGAACTCCCTTGAAGGAGAAGATTAAAGAAGAAAACATTGTTTCTTCACAGATGCTATGTCCGTAGTTACAGCACTGAGGAGTCATGGAAAAGTGGATCTATGTGATTTGTTGAAAATAACCCCCCCCCCCCCCCTCCCACCCTGCCATGGTTACAACACTGAGGAGTCATGGAAAAGTGTATCTATGTGATCTGTTGAGAAATAATCCCCACCCTCCCATAGTTACAACACTGAGGAGAAGAAGAGGAAAATAAAGGAGAAGAAGAAAATGAAGGAAAAGAAGAAAATAAAGGAGAAGAAGAAGAAGAAAATAAAGGAGAAGAAGAAAATAAAGGAGAAGAAGAAAATAAAGGAGAAGAAGAAAAGAAAATAAAGGAGAAGAAGAAAATAAAGGAGAAGAAGAGAAGAAAATAAAGGAGAAGAAGAAAATAAAGGAGAAGAAGAAAATAAAGGAGAAGAAGAAGCAAATGAAGAAGGAGAAGAAGAAGCAAATAAAGGAGAAGAAGAAAATAAAGAAGGAGAAGAAGAAGCAAATAAAGGAGAAGAAGAAAATGAAGGAGAAGAAGAAAATAAAGGAGAAGAAGAAAAAGAAAATAAAGGAGAAGAAGAAAATAAAGGAGAAGAAGAAAATAAAGGAGAAGAAGAAGAAGAAAATAAAGGAGAAGAAGAAAATAAAGGAGAAGAAGAAGCAAATGAAGAAGGAGAAGAAGAAGCAAATAAAGGAGAAGAAGAAAATAAAGGAGAAGAAGAAAATAAAGGAGAAGAAGAAAAAGAAAATAAAGGAGAAGAAGAAAATAAAGGAGAAGAAGAAGCAAATGAAGAAGGAGAAGAAGAAGCAAATAAAGGAGAAGAAAATAAAGAAGGAGAAGAAGAAAATAAAGAAGGAGAAGCAGAAGAAAATAAAGGAGAAGAAGAAAATAAAGGAGAAGAAGAAAGCCGTAACTGAAGCCTAGTACATACAAATCTATCAATGTCATCGTCTTGTCTAACTGACGAAAGCGTGTAGTCAGTACGTTTATAATTGTGTACTGTTTTTTTTTAGTAAAGCTGCTACATTCAATTTTAGATTTATTTGTCCACGCTTGAATGAAGTAAAGTATTTGGATTTGGTTATGGAAGGCCCCGGTATCACTGCAAACGAATTAAAATCCATAATTGCTCAACCGCCCATGCCAGTGGAATCATCCGAATTACTAACTCATCTCCCAAACAAAGAAAGGTAGCTGTAGTCCCCATCATAGCAGTCTCAGCACCCGCCAAAAGACATAAGGCGAAACCGCACAGAAAGTGAACACGGCCAACTGTTCCCTGTCATACGATATCAGCATTCATCGTATGCAATTTGAATATCGGAACATGATCAAAACAGATGAAACACACAGCTCACGGTGTGCACAGAGCACTTAACTCAGTAGCTCCTGCAACAAGCAAAGTAATGATACACAAAACGGAAAAAAATCATGTGAACGGATGAGAGATGTTGAACCCTTTAATTACCACCCTTTGTGGTATTTAAGTGAAATGCTGCAAAAAAGGGGCTCAACTTTCCTGGCAAGAACTGAATGATTCACAGCTGATTCGTGATGCCAGGATCACTGAGCCAGAATTGATCAAGACCCTACTTCTTTTTATCGCTTTCGCGTGTGAACAGAGGAAATGTACATCAATATTGTATTATTAATGTCGCACGCTGGGCCGAGAGACGTAGATTAAGTTTCTTGTTTTAACAACGACACTACATTGATATGTAAAGTTAGTTTAGAACGGATGAGATAGAGAGGTTATCGTCCCATGAATGAACAAGTTGTCATGGAAACTAGTCTTGTTCTTTCTAAAATCGAGTTCGAGACAAATTTTGGCTTTCCCAGACAGTTCAGTTTGATAATAAGATCGTTAGCTCTTTGAATGAGCTTCCATCATGGAGTGAATTCCTGAAATTGTCATGGTCGACCACAATCCCCAATAGGTACAAATGTATACATTCATGAGAAGCTGCAGTAAACCAGGGCGAAACTTATTATTTCGCCTTATGTCTTTTGGCGTGTGCTGAGACTGCTATGACGGGGACTACAGTTACCTTTCTTTGTTTGGGAGATGAGATTCGGATGATTACGCTGGCACGGGCGGATGAGCAATTATGGATTTTAATTCGTTTGCAGTGATACCGGGGCCTTCCATAACCAAATAATCAAATCCCCAACATGGGAGAACGAAGTATAAGGGAGAGCATCGTGAAGTCAGTAAAGCGTAATTAATTAAGTAAAACAAGTGAGCACATTTTTCAACTCATTTCCTCTTGTTCCCTTTGAGGTATCGAGGAAGATACACAATTATTGTACTCGCTCTGGCAACCTGGATTGTCTGGTCATGTCATGAGCGGATTTAACTTTCATATCTCCACATTAGTGCAGCCTCTGGGCAGGAAATCTCCGGGTTCGATCCCCACAACAGACGGTACGAATTAAACAAATTATCTCTGGGTAATGAGATCCATGCCTAGTCCCTCGGAACGACGAAAAACATAATGTTCCGCGTGTTCTCGCGCACGTTAAAGAACACTTAAAAAAAAAAAAAAGTAAAGTACCCCTGTCACGCCAAGTGGCGTATTGGGAATATGGTGTTAGTGACCATATATTTTACAGACCTTCGACGCATGATTTTTGGGATAATGTGGTCGGTATTACGCCCGTGCCGCTTCACTTTCCCTGAAAAAAAATCAGGTACCCATTAAAGGCTGGTGAACCCGGAAGCCGTCGATTGGGATCGACCCTACCTCTTTAAAGAACACTTGCCAGTTTAAATTTGAAAAGAGTAGGCCACAGAATAGCCGCTGTCATCTAACGAAAGCATGTGTGAAGTAACAGTGTCTATTTTTAAAATCTTTGAACTGTTGTTAACAAAGAAAGAAATAAACAAACAAGCAAGTAAACAAAGAAGCAAACAAATAAACAAATAAAGAAACAAGCAAGCAGACAAACACATAAACAAACAAACAAGCATGCAAACAAACAAGCATGCAAACAAACAAACAAACTAAAATCCCTACGTCTGCCCTCACTGAGTCTGCCGAATAGGGAAAGGGGGGGGGGGGCATGTCTTGTGCAGTGGCAACTAAAGACATTCGTGTCTGAGCTATACTTTCTTCATCTCGATATAAAAACGTTTGACCCACAGTGATTTGAACTGGCGTTCTCCTGGTCTGGAACACCATATGTTATCATTTCTGCTCTCCGATGAACTGCTATCGACGGTCAAAAACGTACCACGCATTTCATTAAAATTGTTCCACGTTGTTACATGACGTCTGCAGGACGAAGAACAAAAAGGAATTCGTATTTTTCATGCGTTCGCCAGGTCAACAACATAGACTGGATAATTCTCACAAGAAAATTCCCTGCCTTTGGTTCAATGAGTGACGTAATTCTCTTATTGACATGTATGTGGCACAGATTACGTTCATCTAGTAAACACCCCATAAATAACTTGTTTCAAATAGTAATCCATAGACATAAGTAAATAATTGGTGCTTAGCAGGCCCGTGCTCATAAATTACAGCGAAGTGCCGAAAAAGATAAGCAACAAAATACTTGTCTGTCACGCATCAAACTCGTGCCAGTTAGGTTCAAACTTTCACGTTAGTTTGGCTGCCATTGAAAATATATCTAGGTAACCGGAAGTAATTGCCAACACAAAGTTCTTTCACTCCAGTTTCTTTCAAATTACTTTTTTTCTGTAGGGCACATGAATGTCAGCATTTGAATAGATAAGAATGCAGTATAAAGTTCGGTGGTAAAGATGTTTATCACTTTTGATGCTTGTAATATTTCAGAGGGTACATCCACATAAAAACAAATCCGGAGAGTAACATTTAAAAGTGTATATATGGAAAGCATATACATGTGTATAGTATGTATAAAATAAATATATTGATAACACAAGTACATACATATCGAGTACTGGAATAGGATTTAGGGGCGGGGGGTTGGGAAAAGATAGATTTGAAACTTTCGATGAGCATGCAGGTGACTTATAACGATCAGAGCTAAGTAAGTGCATAACTAGCGAGCTACTAGAACCCTAATAGCGCACAATTATCTAGACACTAGCCACCTGAAATATGATAATACATGTATATCCATACAGTCTTGTCTATGAAAGACGCTGATAATAATGACATGAACGTTTTTATGATCATGTTTTGGATACCTCTCCATCAAAATGGCGACGTCTTAAAACAGGTTAAAATGAAAAGCGAACTACTAAACACAATTAAAACAAAAGAAATGAGATTTTTGAATCGTATTAAAAGACACAGCAGCCTACTAAATGTGATCTTGGAAGGGAAAATACAAGGTAAAAGAGGCAGAGGCAGACCGAGACTAACGTGGACAAGTAACATCAAAGGATGGACAAATCAGCCTATGACAGTCTGCACTATGAAATCAAGAGACAGATCGGAATGGCGCTCCATGGTAGCCAACCTTCGATGTGGAGACGGCACTCAGTGATGACATTTTAGGTTTGAAAACTTTAGCGGTAGAACATGTGTACGAACTTGCTCCTCTGATGTGTCCCCACAACTAAATGATCGCCGAGCCCATATCCCGAAGAGCCGTTCTAGTACTAGCAAGATCACCCAAGATAGACAGGTCAAAGGGCTGGAGTCAGGAAGAGCGTGACACAAACATGTTGAAATGAAATCTACAGGGCTACATGTGTCTCTCTTTTTTTTTTTAAGCGCTCGCCAGCTTTCACCTCTGACGAAGTCCATAGAGATTAGGAACTGATTTTTGCGTGTTAATCCGTCTTTCGTTGCAGTTGACAGGGTCTCTCGGCGCACACGCAGACAACTCCGTTTTCGGAGGTACTCATATTTTTTTTTTGGTCCATGAGTGATTGACGGCTGCAGCCGGGTCTCGCTGCTGAAACCCCGGAGTGGTTGCTGCAGAAAGAAATCATAAATAAAAATCTTCCATGAGTGATTGACGGCTCCAGCCGGGTCTCGCTGCTGAAACCCCGGAGTGGTTGCTGCAGAAAGAAATCACAAATAAAAATCTTCCATGAGTGATTGACGGTTCAAGCCGGGTCTCGCTGCTGAAACCCCGGAGTGGTTGCTGCAGAAAGAAATCACAAATAAAGATCTTCCATGAGTGATTGACGGCTCCAGCCGGGTCTCGCTGCTGAAATCCCGGAGTGGTTGCTGCAGAAAGAAATCACAAATAAAAATCGTCCATGAGTGATTGACGGCTCCAGCCGGGTCTCGCTGCTGAAACCCCGGAGTGGTTGCTGCAGAAAGAAATCACAAATAAAAATCTTCCAAGATGGGAAACATTAATTTTCTTCATTGCTGCAAGTCGCTCTTGGATATTTTAATAAGTTAGAGCACACACATACAAACAGATATATATATATATATATATATATATATATATATATATATATATATATATATATATATATATATTTATAGATATAGATAGAGAGAAGGGGAAGAGAGAGAGAGAACCGACGCCGCATACAATAACATCACTTTCCTCAGAAGTGCTAACTACTGTCATAGTCGCACTTAGGTATTTAGTACATTGACGTCATGACTGAACTAATAAACAAGATTTAGATTTATTCAAACGTAGCCGTTGATTACAAAAATACAACGATTATTTAGGTTGAGTGACATTCTGACATTGAATCACAGTTAACCTTTCACCCTGTCAATTCACGTATTTTATCACGTAAAGTGGGGAAAAAATATGAACGTTTAAATATAGTTTTCTGCAGTCGTCAGAGATCAAGTAGCCTCGACTGTATGCTCGGTTATTAACGTTTATTTCTCATTTCAGGTGAACCGAGCGTATAGTCATATAGGGGACGGAACATAAGGGTGCAAACCATGTTTTCAATGTGACCAAATTAAAAGTAAATAAATAAATCTTCTACAGCTGAAAGAGCAGAGACTGTACAGCTCTTCTGGCAGATAATGAAAAACGGACGTAATAATATTTCCTATTACATTCTAAAGTCACTGTCATTACCTTTCCGAACTCTGTAAGACAGGTACCTGTTCCATTTTCCGGACAGATGGACGTAAGTTGGGGGTCAAACCGCCGTCATTTTTTTCGCAAAATCATGGTAAATAACTTCGTCACTGACGCTCTATGCTTGCCTCTCATTAAAATAGATGTTTCTCTCTTTCGTTCTGGTTGTGAGAAGGGTTTGTTAGCAGCGATGAAATGTAGTAAGATACTAATATCTCAGATCAGTTAGAAGAGTGTGTTAACAGCGATGAAATGTTGTAAGATACTAATATCTCAGATCAGTTAGCAGAGTGTGTTGACAGTGTTGAAATGTTGTAAGATACTGATATCTCAGATCAGTTAGAAGAGTGTGTTAACAGTGATGAAATATTGTAAGATACTGATATCTCAGATCAGTTAGAAGAGTGTGTTAACAGCGATGAAATGTTGTAAGATACTAATATTTCAGATCAGTTAGCAGAGTGTGTTAACAGCGATGAAATGTTGTAAGATACTGATATCTCAGATCAGTTAGCAGAGTGTTTTGACAGTGTTGAAATGTAAGATACTGATATCTCAGATCAGTTAGAAGAGTGTGTTAACAGCGACGAAATGTTGTAAGATACTGATATCTCAGATCAGTTAGAAGAGTGTGTTAACAGCGATGAAATGTTGTAAGATACTAATATTTCAGATCAGTTAGAAGAGCGTGCTAACAGCGACGAAATGTTGTAAGATACTAATATCTCAGATCAGTTAGAAGAGTGTGTTAACAGCGATGAAATGTTGTAAGATACAAATATCTCAGATCAGTTAGAAGAGTGTGTTAACAGCGACGAAATGTTGTAAGATACTAATATCTCAGATCAGTTAGAAGAGTGTGTTAACAGCGATGAAATGTTGTAAGATACTAATATCTCAGATCAGTTAGAAGAGTGTGTTAACAGCGATGAAATGTTGTAAGATACTAATATCTCAGATCAGTTAGAAGAGTGTGTTAACAGCGATGAAATGTTGTAAGATACTAATATCTCAGATCAGTTAGCAGAGTGTGTTGAAAGTGTTGAAATGTTGTAAGATACTGATATCTCAGATCAGTTAGAAGAGTGTGTTAACAGTGCTGAAATGTTGTAAGATACTAATATTTCAGATCAGTTAGAAGAGTGTGTTAACAGTGTTGAAATGTTGTAAGATACTGATATCTCAGATCAGTTAGAAGAGTGTGTTGACAGTGATGAAATGTTTTAAGATACTAATATCTCAGATCAGTTAGAAGAGCGTGTTAACAGCGATGAAATGTTGTAAGATACTGATATTTCAGATCAGTTAGAAGAGTGTGTTAACAGTGTTGAAATGTTGTAAGATACTAATATCTCAGATCAGTTAGAAGAGTGTGTTAACAGCGATGAAATGTTGTAAGATACTAATATCTCAGATCAGTTAGAAGAGTGTGTTAACAGCGACGAAATGTTGTAAGATACTAATATTTCAGATCAGTTAGAAGAGTGTGTTAACAGCGACGAAATGTTGTAAGATACTGATATCTCAGATCAGTTAGAAGAGTGTGTTGACAGTGTTGAAATGTTGTAAGATACTGATATCTCAGATCAGTTAGAATAGTGTGTTGACAGTGTTGAAATGTTGTAAAATACTATTATCTCAGATCAGTTAGAAGAGTGTGTTGACAGTGTTGAAATGTTGTAAGATACTAATATCTCAGATCAGTTAGAAGAGTGTGTTAACAGTGCTGAAATGTTGTAAGATACTAATATCTCAGATCAGTTAGAAGAGTGTGTTAGCAGCTATGAAATGTTGTAAGATACTGATATCTCAGATCAGTTAGAAGAGTGTGTTAACAGTGTTGAAATGTTGTAAGATACTGATATCTCAGATCAGTTAGAAGAGTGTGTTAACAGCGATGAAATGTTGTAAGATACTAATATCTCAGATCAGTTAGAAGAGTGTGTTGACAGTGTTGAAATGTTGTAAGATACTAATATCTCAGATCAGTTAGAAGAGTGTGTTTACAGTGTTGAAATGTTGTAAGATACTGATATCTCAGATCAGTTAGAAGAGTGTGTTAACAGTGTTGAAATGTTGTAAGATACTGATATCTCAGATCAGTTAGAAGAGTGTGTTGACAGTGTTGAAATGTTGTAAGATACTGATATCTCAGATCAGTTAGAAGAGTGTGCTGGCAATGTTGCACATATTTTTTTTAAAGCTGATTACGATGAGAGCACATAATTTATCCAGCCTGGATGTTGGTTTTGAAATATGGTGTTCTGCTGTGGATATCTAGACTTTATTAATAAGTATCTATTTTTTAAAAATTGTAACATTGATCAATAAGTTTTGGCAGCGACCAACTGATTTATTCATTCATGCATATTGTAATTACTTCTTGTAATAATTTCACAGAAGCTGAAACTTACTCAAGTCTGTCCTGGAGACACTTGTCTAAATAGGAAAATACAGATACATAATTTATTCCCGAGTTGTGTTCGTAACCCTATGCTATAGTCATGAAAACACATGCATGAAACACATCGCTAATGATAGCTATCTTTTTAGGTAGCTGAGTTTGCCGTGTGCTGTAGTGTTTGGTTCTCGTGGCAAGGAGCTGTGCCGAGGAGTACGATTTCGATCCTGCTTCGGACCATCTATTGTACTTCGTTTTTTCCTCTGTTGTTGATTATTTATGAATTCTTGTTTTTCCCGAGTGTTGTAAACATACCTCTTCCCCTGGAATAATTCGCTGATCTATCGCCTCGGAAGTTTACCTCCATAATAATATCCATTTATTATTTGTCTCCAGTATATTAAAATATTGACTGATGATAGTGTGTTGTTCTCGTAACAAAGTTTGGTTCCGTGAAACGTCATTCTACTCTATCTTTTGATGACACACTCTCTTGATTGACTGGTCTACCTTTTGACATTGTCAGTCCATTTTATTATTTGTGTCTTTGCTTTATCTTTGCCCTGGAGTTTTTCTACTAAAATGACACTCCAGTAAGATATGTCATTTTAAATGTCTCGAGCAGATATACCTACGGCCCGCGGGCCAGAACTGACCTGCCAAGCAATTTTGACCGACTCTTGTACTTAATTTGATAATTATTATACAGTCCATTCCTTAAGTTTAAAAATAGGTAGATAAATAAAAAAAAGCAACACTTAAATGCACACAAATTTAGAGCCCGTTTTTTAAAAAAGTAATTTGTTAACGAATTCGCCAAGTCAAAATAATGGTTATAATAATGTTATCATATCTTTGATCTATTAGTTGCTAAGTATTACCCAAGTGTGCATAGTCTTTGACACCATGGAGCCAGTGATGGGGAGTGTTAGACACTCCAAGGTATGGTGACAGCTTTACAAATAGGGAACACAATACAATACTGACGTTTCGGCTAGTAGCCTTCTTCAGAAAACAAGGACAGCAACCACAAACAATGAAGCACAATTATCTATATCTACATGTTAGATGATTAGGAGAATGGAGAGGTGGACAGAAAAGAATAGAAGAAAGTAGGATTATGCAATAAGAAAGGAGGCTACATGAGGGGAGGTAGGATGAGAATCAAGATGTGTAGAAAAGAGAGATAGGGAAATAGAGGAAGAGATAGAAAATCAGAAGTAAAACGAAGGTAATATATAAAACGTATAAGAAAAGTCAACTTAGCTGGCGAAACTTGACTGTCCGTCGTAGAGCAATCGAGAAAATGAGCGGTGGACACGAGGCCTACAACAGATACGGGTGGAGGGGGAGGAGAGGGGAGGGGGGGGAGAACAAAGCCAGACAAGTAATGAAAACAATGGTGGAAATAGATATAAAGGAGTCTAAACAGTGGTCAGGGAAAGAAAAGTGTCAGTAGCCAGACACAAGGCAGATGCCGGAGAAGATAATAGGCCCCATAAAAGTTAATGGGTCCTAACACAGAGGGGAACAATCTCAACAAAGGAATCGTAGAAGCAAGAGACAAAGGTGAGAACGGGGGAAAGAGCAACACAGTTAGTCATAGGTGGGCTAAAAAAGGACAGGGTGGAGAGAAAGGAAATAAACATCAAGGAAAGAAAAGAGCAGGAGAGGAAGGAGATAACAACCGGGGAAAAGAATTATGAGAGGAAGGAGGAGGCAGGAAATAATAGCTGGAGAAAGAAATGGAGAGGAAGGAGGAGGGAGGAAAGAAAAACTGGGAAAGAAATAGAGAGGAAGGAGGAGTGAGGAAAAAATAAACGGGGAAAGAAAGAAGGAGGGAGTAAATAGTAACCGGGGAAAGAAATGGAGAGGGAGGAAATAATAACCTGGGAAAAGAGATGGAGAGGAAGGAGGAGGGAGGAAATAATAACCAAGAAAAAGACATGGAGAGGAAGTAGGAGGGAGGAAATAATAACCAGGAAAAAGACATGGAGAGGAAGGAGGAGGGAGGAAATAATAACCAGGAAAAAGAGATGGAGAGGAAGGAGGAGGGAGGAAATAATAACTTTACTTTTTTACTTACCTTTACCTTTACCTTCTATATTTCTCTCTAAAAGTCGTCGAAATGTGTAAAATTGCAAGCTCCAATGTGTATAAGCGATTGTGCATAACCTTAGTCGCAAAATCTCTGGAGGTCTTAACAAACCATGTTCTCGTATTTTAATTACTAAAACTGCTGTTATCATAGAAAAAGGAGAGACGACGTTACATACTGTATATAGTAGCATATTTATATTTGTGATAAAGGTTACTGCCAGTAATGTTTAAGACCTTATGAGTAATCGGTGGCGTGACTTACAATCTTTCAATGTCGAAGGGTTTTTCAACTTTTACCGTTTTACTTTGTGAAGAGTTTCTTCAAATACATTTTATGTGGCAGTAGGTCAGTCACTGCAAATGTCACCTTGATGTTAGCACTTTATAGGATGTACATGTACAAGTAGTTGATGTGCCGATCTTGAATTTTGTATACATGTGACTATAGAGTCGATTGTGTCCTGAACTTAGGCGTATAATGATAACTTGTTCATATCTATTCATATTATGAAAGGCATCCTGATTTGGGGCTTGTGGTCCTCTGATTGATTTGATTATCTGTTTCTTATATTTTGACCTGTGGGCCTATTGGCCCACTACTTCAGATCACCACTTTAGTAACCTGTAAAATATAGCAGACCCTATATTTACTGGAAAATTTGGCAAAATAGTGCTTAGTTACAATAAATGAAAGAATGTACAACGGGCACAGTATTCTCGCTTTCAAAAAAATCGCACAGTCACATATTAAGGCATATGGGGGCAGAATTGCATTTGAGTGAAAATATCGATTTCTGGTCATCACTTCTGATCAGTGTCTAGCAACTGAAATCTCTGATAGAAGGAAGACGATACCAAACAAGGAAATGGTGAAAATACTTGCTGCCACAACTTGGCAAGCAGGTTTTAATCGGCTAATGAAGCTGTGTGGGGCGAGTGGGACCAATGCTAAAATATATTGTTATTATTATTATATAGTAATTCTGTTACTACTACTACTATTACTACTACTACTATTACTACTACTACTATTATTACTACTACTACTACTAATTACTATTACTATTGCTGTTACTATTGCTGTTACTACTAACTACTACTATTATTATTATCATTTTGGAGAACAAAATAAGAAAAACACAGCAGTATTCGATAATCTCCAAACATCATCAAACTAAACGACCAAAGTCTTGAAATATTCCGAAATTTCAACTACTGTTGTAGCGTCAACAACAGGCGATACAACAACTTAAATAAAGACCCGAATTGCATTGGCGCCAAAACAAGCTCTCATATATTTCGATTTCAAAGACACTTTGTATTCACACACAACTCAAAATCGTTCATTTCTGTTTGATTCCAGTATTAACATATGGGTGCCAGAGCTGGAAATCAGTAAAAGCTCTAGACCAAGGAGTGATCGTTTTCGAGAATAAATACCTTCGAAGACAGCTAAACATCCATTGGTCAGACTTCTAAACCAGTTACAGACATGGGACATAAAACTAAACACTTAGTATTTAATTAGGTTAGAAAGCGACGCTGGAAATAACTTGGCACCGTTCTTAGAATAGACATTAGAAGGCTACATCAACAGGCCTTTATATTGAGACGAGAAGGTAAATGATAATGAGGAAGATCGAAAGAAACCCTGCATAAAACCATCATCAAAGAGAGCGCCACAAAGGGTCTCAGAAACAAGAAAGAGCTAAAACAAGTCGCGGAAGCCCGTCAGACATGTTAAACTATGACTTCTGCTCTTATACGCCTTAAAAGTAAAGTAAAGTACCCCCGTCACGCCAAGTGGTGTATATGGAAATATGGTGTTAGTGACCCTATAGTTTACAGACCTTCAGCACATGATTTTTGGGGTAATGTGGTCAGTATTACGCCCGTGCTGATTTACTTTCCCAGAAAAAAAAATCCGGTACCCATTTAAGGCTGGGTGAGCCAGGAAGCCGTCGGTTTGGATCGAACCCTACTCCTTGTCCGTGGTAGCCCAGTTCACTAACCACTGAGAGCTATCGCGGCTCCCTCTTATACGCCTTATTCAGCTCAAAAGGATAATCAATCAAGTATCCCAATGAAGAGACGATGTTAAAATCAAATGACGGGAGAGAAAGCAGAAGAGGCCAGACACAACAAATACATCTTGTTCATACTGCTATCGGATCCATCGATCCAATATTGTCAGATTCAGTCATGAGAGAAACTCCTCAGTGAAACAGCATCCAGCTGTATGCACGAATATATTACCAAATTACTGACAAATTATGATTGCTTGCAACCAACCGTCTATCAAGACGCTATAGGCTAATTATATTACTATTACCACCACCATGACTGCTATTCTTCTGCCTCTTCTTCTTCTTCTATCCTTCCTCTGCTGCCGTTGGCGTCGAGGGGAGAAACAATCTGCGATTCTTTGCTCTTCTGTTGGCCTCTTCTGATGTTATACCTCCTAGTGACTCTAGTATTCCCTTTATCTATCTCTTTCTCGGTCTTCCTCTTAATCTGGCGTTTTCATAGCGTTTATTTAAGGCTCTTTGAGTCATTGTTAGTTCTTTTTGTCTTCTTATGTGGCCGAACCAATTTATCTGTTGTTTCTTTATGTATTCGATGGCTGGTTCAATTTCGAGTTTCTTCCTCAGGTCAGTGTTTCTTACTCTGTCCCTTAAGCTGTTTCCTGTCATTCTTCTGACACATTTCATTTCGGTGGTCGTTATCTTTCTTATTGTTCTAGAGTCCAGCGTCCAATTCTGGCACTGATAACTCAGAGTTGGTAGAAAAATTGATTTGTATATTGCCCTTTTTGCTTCCGTAATTATTGCTTTGTTTTTCAATAGTGTTGATACTTGGCCTATAACTTGGCATGCTTTGTTACACTTTATATCTATCTCTGTTTCTTGGTTATTGTCTTGTGTTAACGTGCTACCCAGATATTTAAAATTGTCTACTTGCTTCAAAGATGTATTATCTATTATGATGTTTAGTTTTTCTTTCTTTCTCACTATTGCCATTACTTCGGTTTTGCTTATGTTGATCTTCATGTTGTATTGTTTACAAGTGTTGTTTAGCTGTTGATATGTTCTTGTAGGTCCTCAGTTGTTTCATGTCTCAGAACTTGGTCGTCTGCAAATAGTATTTCATTTATTTCTTCCTCTCTTCTGTTGTTTTCTGGTACGCATATTTCGTTCTCTTTTGTGTTATCGCTTGTTATCATCCGTGTTGGTATATTTCCTTTGATTGGGCATGCTAATTTGCATATATTACTACTATTATTAATACAATTAAAAAATCTATGTTATTATTAATAATATTCTTCTTCTTACATTCAACTTCCTGTGGAGCAAAGGTCTCCAGTGAACATTTTCCAAGCCTCCTAGTTTCTTGCCATTTTCTTGCCACTTAAGATAGTTTCATATCTTCCCCACCCTCTTCATCTCTGCTTCCACATGTCTTCCCCACCCTCTTCATCTCTGCTTCCACATGTCTTCCCCACCCTCTTCATCTCTGCTTCCACATGTCTTCCCCACCCTCTTCATCTCTGCTTCCACATGTCTTCCCCATCCTCTTCATCTCTGCTTCCACCTGTCTTCCCCACCCTCTTCATCTCTGCTTCCACCTGTCTTCTCCATCCTCTTCATCTCTGCTTCCACCTGTCTTCTCCATCCTCTTCACCTCTGCTTCCACATGTCTTCCCCACCCTCTTCATCTCTGCTTCCACCTGTCTTCTTCATCCTCTTCACCTCTGCTTCCACGAGTCTTCCCCAGCCTCTGCATCTCTGCTTCCACCTGTCTTCCCCACCCTCTTCACCTCTGCTTCCACATGTCTTCCCCACCCTCTTCATCTCTGCTTCCACCTGTCTTCCCCACCCTCTTCACCTCTGCTTCCACATGTCTTCCCCACCCTCTTCATCTCTGCTTCCACATGTCTTCCCCATCCTCTTCATCTCTGCTTCCACCTGTCTTCCCCACCCTCATCATTCGTGCTTCCACATGTCTTCCCCACCCACTTCATCTCTGCTTCCACATGTCTTCCCCATCCTCTTCATCTCTGCTTCCACCTGTCTTCCCCACCCCCTTCATCTCTGCTTCCACCTGTCTTCTCCATCCTCTTCATCTCTGCTTCCACCTGTCTTCCCCACCCTCTTCACCTCTGCTTCCACATGTCTTCCCCACCCTCTTCATCTCTGCTTCCACCTGTCTTCTTCATCCTCTTCACCTCTGCTTCCACATGTCTTCCCCATCCTCTTCATCTCTGCTTCCACCTGTCTTCCCCACCCTCTTCACCTCTGCTTCCACATGTCTTCCCCACCCTCTTCATCTCTGCTTCCACATGTCTTCTCCATCCTCTTCATCTCTGCTTCCACCTGTCTTCTTCATCCTCTTCACCTCTGCTTCCACCTGTCTTCTCCATCCTCTTCACCTCTGCTTCCACCTGTCTTCCCCACCCTCTTCACCTCTGCTTCCACATGTATTCCCCACCCTCTTCATCTCTGCTTCCACATGTCTTCCCCACCCTCTTCATCTCTGCTTCCACCTGTCTTCCCCACCCTCTTCATCTCTGCTTCCACCTGTCTTCCCCATCCTCTTCATCTCTGCTTCCACCTGTCTTCCCCACCCTCTTCATCTCTGTTTCCACCTGTATTCCCCACCCTCTTCATCTCTGCTTCCACCTGTCTTCCCCACCCTCTTCATCTCTGCTTCCACCTGTCTTCCCCACCCTCTTCACATCTGCTTCCACATGTCTTCCCCACCCTCTTCATCTCTGCTTCCACCTGTCTTCCCCATCCTCTTCATCTCTGCTTCCACCTGTCTTCCCCACCCTCTTCACCTCTGCTTCCACCTGTCTTCCCCACCCTCTTCACATCTGCTTCCACATGTCTTCCCCACCCTCTTCACATCTGCTTCCACCTGTCTTCCCCACCCTCTTCACCTCTGCTTCCACCTGTCTTCCCCACCCTCTTCACCTCTGCTTCCACCTGTCTTCCCCACCCTCTTCACATCTGCTTCCACATGTCTTCCCCACCCTCTTCATCTCTGCTTCCACCTGTCTTCCCCATCCTCTTCATCTCTGCTTCCACCTGTCTTCCCCATCCTCTTCATCTCTGCTTCCACCTGTCTTCCCCACCCTCTTCACATCTGCTTCCACATGTCTTTCCCACCCTCTTCATCTCTGCTTCCACCTGTCTTCCCCACCCTCTTCATCTCTGCTTCCACCTCTCTTCCCCATCCTCTTCATCTCTGCTTCCACCTGTCTTCCCCATCCTCTTCACATCTGCTTCCACATGTCTTCCCCACCCTCTTCACATCTGCTTCCACATGTCTTTCCCACCCTCTTCATCTCTGCTTCCACCTGTCTTCCCCATCCTCTTCACATCTGCTTCCACATGTCTTCCCCACCCTCTTCACATCTGCTTCCACATGTCTTTCCCACCCTCTTCATCTCTGCTTCCACCTGTCTTCCCCACCCTCTTCATCTCTGCTTCCACCTGTCTTCCCCATCCTCTTCATCTCTGCTTCCACCTGTCTTCCCCATCCTCTTCATCTCTGCTTCCACCTGTCTTCCCCATCCTCTTCATCTCTGCTTCCACCTGTCTTCCCCACCCTCTTCACCTCTGCTTCCACCTGTCTTCCCCACCCTCTTCATCTCTGCTTCCACCTGTCTTCCCCACCCTCTTCATCTCTGCTTCCACATGTCTTCTCCAAGTATATTTTTACCTATCTCTATCTCCTCCCTTGGGGATTCCAAAAAAAGTCTTGAGTAATTTTCTAAGTTGGTTTCCACAGTGTGTGTCCTATACATCGTCTTTGGCTTAACCATACTCACTTATTACTGTTGATTACTTTATTGAAATTGATATTCTAACTTCATTAAAACAAACAACAACAAAGAAACACAAATGCACCAATATATTATACAGCGTTGTGATAAACATTTATTGACATGCAACTCAGAGAATATAGAAACATACATAACTAGACACACACACGGCCATGTTACAAAGTACAGTATGAAAAGAGAATCAATCAACAGAAAAGACATACTATTTAGCAATTTATACTAGACATTAAATCAATATGAAACAACGTTAGTGAGTTTGACAGGGCATCCCATCTCACTGTGCTACTTATTACTTAAATATAAGAGCAGAAAAAGTATAACAATAGAGAACATGTTCTATATAGTAGAAAACTGTAACATGACTCAACAATATTGTAACTCATCTGATGACTCATCTTACCGTGCACTTTATAGGGACAAGAAAAAAATAATAAGAATTAAAAACACATCATATGTACTTCATAGTAATAATAATAAATATGACCAAAACAGTTACCAATATAGTAGTACATCAAGATCGTTCAATAACACACTTTTTTTTTTAGAAATCTAAGTACCCCTTGTTGCTATCCTTTAATTCTTTTATACGATTAATTTATGTGCCCATTTTTGTACTGTTTATTCAAGTGGAGATGAAAATACAGAAACAGAATTCCATTGATTGACAATCTTCATGTGAATGTCATTCCAAATAAAAATGGCCAATGACGTCGGCATCCGTGACAAATAATTATGAAGTCATGTGATCTTCAAGATTCTAAGGGGGTCGTAGTTGACGTCTGACTTGTTTTTATTTTTTTTTAAATTATCTTCAGTGAACTATTACTATTTTATATATGAGCTTGGTGAACTATTTTTTGGATATTACATTTTAACTGAACTAATGATTTAAATAAGGGAGCCGCGAGAGCTCAGTGGTTAGTGAACTGAACTACAAAGGACAAGAGGTAGGGTTCGATCCTAAACTGACGGCTTCCGGGTTCACCCAGCCTTAAATGGGTACCTGATTTTTTTCTGGGAAAGTGAAGCGGCATGGGCGTAATACCGACCACATTACCCCAAAAATCATGTGCTGAAGGTCTGTAAAATTTATGGTCACTAACACCATATTCCCTATACGCCACTTGACGTGACAGGGGTACTTTACTTTTTATGATTTAAATATGTTAAATTGGAGGCTGTAGAAATGTCGTTTTACAGAAGAATGTTGAGAATACTATGGACAGCTAAGAAGAGTAATGAAAACGTTCTGAAAGAGGCAAAGGTAAAGAGAGAGAGCTAATTTCCAATATTAGGAAGAAAAAATCATCATTTTTTGGCCATGTAATGAGAAGGGAACAGCTGGAAAATATTGTGACAACTGGAAAAATTGAGCGACGAAGAGATAGAGGGAAGCAAAGAGAAAAGATACCAGACAGCTTAAGAGAATGACTTGGCAGAAGGTCAACAACAGAAATGATAAATAACTGTCGAGATCGAAAGTTGTGGAGAAACATGATCACTTACGCCAGCAGGCAAGGTACTTGATGATGATGAATGATTTAAATGTAAGTTCATTGGTTATTGGTTGTGGAAGGCCTCGGCATCACTGCAAACGAATTAAAATCCATAATTGCTTAACCACCCATGCCAGTGGAATCATCCGAGTTACTAACTCATCTCCCAAACAAAGAAAGGTAACTTTAGTCCCCATTGTAGCAGTCTCAGCACACGCCAAAAGACATAATGCGAAACCGCGCAGATAGTGAACTCAGCCAACTGTTCCCTGTCATACGATATCATCATTCATCGTAAACAATTGGAATATCGAAACATGATCAAAACGGATGAGATACACAGCTCACGGTGTGCACAGAGCACTTAACTCAGTAGCTCCTGCAACAAGCCGGACTTGGAATATGAGGAAACTGCAACAAGGAACACTTTTCAGACATAGCCTTCAATTATTCCTGCCGCCTATCCACCATATACCGGGAGTTCACGTCCTCCCGAAAATGATGCAAGTTCAATGTGGTAATGGTGTTTTACATTTATGATAGATGAACTTACATTGTTTTCTATTTAAGTTCAGTGAACTAATGGCAGCAAAAGCTAATGTTTTAAATGTAAATTCGGTGAATTAATACCAACGCAATTTCATTAATTGAGTGCCACCTCCGCACCGAAGGTTGGCTACCACTGAGCGCCATTCCACGCCGTCTCTAGGTTTGATGGTGCAAATTGTCATAGAGTGACTTGTTCATATTTTGATGTTACTCATCCATGTTAGTCTTGGCTTGGTCTGCCTAATTTAGGTAAATTAAAAAAAAAAAGATTCAGTGAAATAATTCTTATACAAATGAAGTGAAGTGACATTATTTTAAATGTAAAAGTTCAGTGTATCAATCAATCAATCATCAATCAATCAATCAATCAATCAATCAATCAATCAATCAATCAATCAATCAATCAATCAATCAATCAATCAATCAGTCAGTCAGTCAGTCAGTCAATCAGTCAATCAATCAGTCAATCAATCAGTCAGTCAATCAATCAATCAACCTGTCAGTTTATCAATCAATCAATCAATCAATCAGTCAGTCGATCGATCAATCAATCAATCAATCAATCAATCAATCAATCAATCAATCAATCAATCAATCAGTCAGTCAATCAATCAATCAATCAATCAATCAGTCAGTCAGTCAGTCGATCGATCAAACAATCAATCAGTCAATCAATAAATCAATCAAACAATCAGTCAGTCAGTCAGTCAATCAATCAATCAATCAATCAATCTTGTTGGTTGTTGGGGCACCATAGAAGTCATCTTCACAATTTGCTTCTAACCGTCGCGATTTAGGGTATAAATGGGGAGAGCGAGATAGTAAGACAATGAGCCATCAACAAGGTCAGGGTCGCGCGTAGGTGTGAAAATATTTTTAAATTTAAGTTTGGAGTGGCCAGATTTTTGTAGGGGGCAGACATGAACGGGAGTGGCTAAACAATGACAGTAGCCGGAAGTGATGAGCATATAAAAAACAAAAACAAAAAACAAGAAATCTCAACCCCAGGCCAGACAGAGATAAGCAGGGTTGTCATATTGGTTTCTTGGAGGCCAAATTTAAGAAATCTGGCTCTTTTTACCTTGGACGCCATCACACATTTTTTTGGCGTATTTGGCTCATTCATGGCTTCTTAAAAAATATATATAATTCATCATCATCATCATTGAGTGCCGTCTCCGCATCGAAGGTTGGCTACCATGGAGCACCATTCCACTCTGTCTCTTGCTTTGATGGTACAGATTGTCATAGGCTGACTTGTCCATCTTTTGATGTTACTCGTCCATGTTAGTCTTAGTCTGCCTCTGCCTCTTTTACCTTGTATTTTCCCTCCCGATATTACTTTTTTTAGGCTGTTGTGTCTTTTAACATGCCCTAAAAATGTCTATCTATCTATCTATCAATCTATAATTCACAAAAAGAAAAGGCACCTTTTTATAAATATTTTCTAATAAAATAAAATTCATTTGCTCCAAAACAACTTGGTGGCCATGTAAGAAGACTTATCAACCAACATAGAACTGGAGTCGTCAGTCGCTGAACACTGAGGGAATTGCTGAGGAGGGGATCTGAGCACCGATGGACATGTTCGGAGTGCAATGATGATGACCTGCAAATAACTCAATAACTCAATAACTCAATAACTCAATAATAACAGCAAATCAATGCAGCTGTTTACAATAAGAATTTAGCGCACTTTCAGTTTCACTCCAGTAGTTTTAGTCAAGACTCAAAACCTAAAACATTCAAGTGTTTCTATGTGGTAGCTTGGCAAAGTTTACTTACTGTGTACGCGTCTACACTGTGTTTTTATTAAAACTTTACTTTCGTTTATACATGGCTACGTCATCTAAGAAGTGGGAAGCTTCTTATGATAGCAATCGTAAGTACAAGAGTATTTGGGAAGAAACATAAAATTGGCTCAACCAAGCTCCTGATGGATCAGATGCAGCGCAAGCTCTGCCACTGCGCTAGTGTACCAAGAATGAGCAACATCTTAAAGCATGAAAAGTCATCAAAGCAAATTATGACAACTCCATCAAATAGCCAGACACAACTTAACGTATCACATAGTCGCAAGCAAAATGACGGTATGGTTAAAAGAGCAGAGCTACAAACTGCTGTAAGCATGACCTGCCACTGTGTAATACGTACAATTATTCATCTGAGCGAAATTATCACAACACATGGTCAAGGAAGTATATTAGGAAGCAAGTTGCACAGGACTAAATGTTCATGCTTAGTAAAAGAATATAATTTCACCGGCACTGAAAACTGATCTCATTCAAGAGTTTCAGAACAAGAAGAATACCATAATTTTAGAGGAATCAACAGATGTGTCCACACACTACTATTTGTGCATCATAATTCGATTTTTAAGTGAAAGAAAAGAGGAAATTGTAACTGGTTTTCTTGGATTAATTCCCGTGCAAGTAACAACAGGAGAAAACATTTAATTTAATTGTCTGTGAAATAAACGTGGTCAGAGCGTTGCAAATTGTATTGGGTTTGTGCATCAGATGGTACATCAAACATGGTTGGTTGTAACAACTCACTGTGATCTAGAATCACAAATTATATTGGGTTTGTGCATCAGATGGTACATCAAACATGGTTGGTTGTAACAGCTCAGTGTGATCTAGAATCACAAATTATATTGGGTTTGTGCATCAGATGGTACATCAAACATGGTTGGCTGTAACAACTCACTGGGATCTAGAAACACAAATTGTATTGGGTTTGTGCATCAGATGGTACATCAAACATGGTTGGTTGTAACAACTCACTGGGATCTAGAATCACAAATTGTATTGTGTTTGTGCATCATATGGTACATCAAACATGGTTGGTTGTAACAGCTCAGTGTGATCTAGAATCACAAATTGTATTGCGTTTGTGCATCAGATGGTACATCAAACATGGTTGGTTGTAAAAACTCACTATGATCTAGAATCACAAACTGTATTGTGTTTGTGCATCAGATGGTACATCAAACATGGTTGGCTGTAAAAACTCACTGGGATCTAGAATCACAAACTGTATTGTGTTTGTGCATCAGATGGTACATCAAACATGGTTGGTTGTAAAAACTCACTATGATCTAGAATCAATGATTTATCTCCTTCACGTGTATATCTGAAATGTATTTGTCATTCTTTGGCTCTTTACATCTATTATGCAGTTGCTAAGCTACCATCAAATATAGGATTTTTGCTGCTGTCAGAAATACCCCAATGGCTTTTCCACATCAAGTTTAAGACGAGAGACCTACAAAGAATTATTGACAGCGATGAACACATCTACAGAATATGAATCAACCAGAAACGCCCCACTGCCCTTTGGAAAACCTTCAGCTACTCGTTGGCTAGTACGAGGTATGGTGATGTTTAATATTCTATGAGAAGGTGTACGCTGTGACATGTAAGAAGGTGTAAGCTGTGACATGTAAGAAGGTGTACGCTGTGACATGTGAGAAGGTGCACGCTGTGACATGTGAGAAGGTGTACGCTGTGACATGTGAGAAGGTGTATGCTGTGACATGGGAGAAGGTGTACACTATGACATTTGAGGTGTACGCTGTGACATGTGAGAAGGTGTATACTGTGATATGCGAGGTGTACACTGTGACGTGTGAGAAGGTGTACGCTGTGACATATGAGATGGTATACGCTGTGACATATCAGAAGGTGTACGCTGTGACATAAGAGAAGATGTACGCTGTGACATAAGAGAAGGTGTACGCTGTGACATAAGAGAAGGTGTAAGCTGTGACATATGAGAAGGTGTACGCTGTGACATAAGAGAAGGTGTACGCTGTGACATAAGAGAAGGTGTACGCTGTGACATAAGATTAGGTGTAAGCTGTGACATATGAGAAGGTGTACGCTGTAACATTTGAGAAGGTATACGCTGTGACATATGAGAAGGTGTACGCCATGGACTCAATCAGCTCTAATGAGAATGGTTGTACTGGTCTGTATCTGGATCATTTCATATGATGTGAGGTGACACAAGGTTTGGAGCAATTTTGTCAAGTTTTTAGGACTGTTTGAGCTTATTTCTGACTATTTTTTAAAGTACCGTTTGGCTTAAAATGAAAATTTGTGTAATCTGGCAACCCCGCAGATGAGCCGAGAGAGAGAGAGAGAGAGAGAGAGAGAGAGAGAGAGAGAGAGAGAGGAACGAGAGCATAGATAGACGCAGAAAGGCGCTAAGCTAAGACGAGGAACAGATGAGTCGAGAGAGCTTAAATATTTTATATAAAATATCATGTCAAGATAAAATCAAGTTGATTCAAAATGTTTATTCACAGGAGAAGTAAAAGGAGGACTAAAAAGGAATAAATCACACCTACAATAATAACATAATTACAAGACAAATATAAAACAATTACAAGAGCAGTTCTCTGAGGCACAAGAAAAGACATTCCTGTCCATTCTCTGATGTTATCTACCCATCGTTTCTTTCGTCCTCCGTCTTCTTTTGTCTGGTACTAAAAAAAAAGTAAAGTACCCCCGTCACACCAAGTGGCGTATAGGAATATGGTGTTAGTGACCATATATTTTACAGACCTTCGGCACATGATTTTGGGGGTAATGTGGTCGGTATTACTCCCGTGCCGCTTCACTTTACCTGAAAAAGGTCAGGTACCCATTAAAGGCTGCGTGAACCCGGAAGCCGTCGGTTGGGATCGAACCCTACCTCTTGTCCTTTGCAGTCCAGTTCACTAACCACTGATCTATCGCGGCTCCCTTTTGTCTGGTACTGCGCCATGCAAATTGGTTGTGGTAAGGTTCCATGGACCGCGTGGCATGTCCACACCAGGATCAGCTTCCGATCGTTTATTATTGATAGCAAGACTTTTAATTCGTGTACTAACGATACTCTTAGGTACAACAGGATTTTTCGTGGTAGATGAGGAGAGGAGAGACGTGTATGGGTAGAACACAGAGATGATCTAAAGTGACAGATTGGTTAGATCATCTGAATATATTTAACAAATTTGTCTCCTAAATATAGATTCAAGTGACAAGGTCATCTTCTTCTTCTACCTTTCAGCTCCTTGTGGAGCATAGGTCTTCAACAAACACTTTCCAAGTCGTTCTGGTTTTTGCCATTCTTTTAAGATAATTCCATGTCTCCCCCATCATCTTCATTTCTGCTTCTATCTGTCTTCTCCAAGAATTCCTTGGTCTTCCTCTTTGTCCTTTCCCCTAGGGATTCCAAAAATGGCCCAGTTGTGTAATACTCTCAGCTGGCTTTCGCAGTGTGTGTCATATCCAGCGCCATCGTCTTCGCTGTATCTCTTTATCCATTGGTATTTGACTGGTACATTTACATAATTCTAAGGAAACCTTGCGACTGTGGGAAGTGACAATGTAGTCAAAATTAAATCCCCAAGGCTGTTATAGCTAAACAGGGCGAGCCGTCAGTGGGCTAGTAAGTTATCAACGAATTAGAAGGATAGTCATATGTGTTGAGACAGTGGAAGGTACCAGACTAGTGTAATATCGATCGTTGATAAGTGTGTTAGTATGTAACAAGGTGGGGATGGAGCATATAACTAATCATTTATATTATTGGACAATGTTTATCAGTCGTTATCGAATCGCGACCACCGGTAATAATAGCCAAATAATCAGTGACCCCATTTTATAGAAGTTAAATAACTTGCGGTTCAATGCAATAATACCAAATTAACTTGTGACCCATTTTAATAATATCCAATTTACTTGTGATCCATTTTAATAATACCTAATTTACTTGTGACCCATTTAATAATATCTAGTTCCACTGTGACCTGATTTAATAACAGCCAATTCACTTATGATCTAATTTAATAATATCCAGTTTACTTGTGGCACACTTTAATAACATTCAAAAAACCTCTTATCCTATTCCGTAACAACCAAATAACCCACGTCTCCCTTTTATAACATCAAACTGAAATAAAAAAAAATTAATACAATTATGAAAACATTAATAGCAAAATTTCGTGTAAAGATAATTGTACTTTGAAATAACTTCTGCGAATACATGGAATTTAACTAACAATCGCGACCCCTGGTTAGTAACCGTAAGGTCATCATCTTCATCAAGTACCGGGCCTGCTGGCGTAGGTGATCATTCTCTCCACAACTTTCGATCTCGGCAGCTATTTATCATTTCTGTTGTTGACCTTCTGCCAAGCCATTCTCTTCAGCTGTCTGTCATTTTTTTCTCTTTGCTTCCCTCTATCTCTCCGTCCCTCAATGTTTCCAGTTGTTACAATATATTTAAGTTGTTCTCTTCTCATTACATGGCCAAAAAATGATGATCGTTTCTTCCTAATATTGAAAATTAACCGTAAGGTAATCTTGCCTAATTAAAAAAAAAACACAGAAAAGAACAGATGTATGTTGCTGCTTAAAAGTAGTAAAGTAAAGAGCCCCCGTAACGCCAAGTGGCGTATAGGGAATATGGTGTTAGTGACCATATATTTTACAGACCTTCAGCACATGAGTTTTGGGGTAATGTAGTTGGTATTACGCCCGTGCCGCCTTACTTTCCCAGAAAAAAATCCGGTACCCATTTAAAGCTGGGTGAACCCGGAAGCCGTCGGTTGGAATCGAACCGTACCCCTTGTCCTTTGTAGTCCAGTTCACTAACCAGTGAGCTGTCACGGCTCATGATGCTGCTTGGTAAACATTTATTTCTGAAAGCAAAGATTCTTCCATAATTAAAACATGAACCAACTTACTGAGATGACAAGACGAATCACTGCCGGTGTTAGGGAGATCATGCACTGTGCTAAGCTCTTCATGTGTAAAGGTAAAAGTAAAATACGAGACTTGAATTGGCGTCATAGCACGCGAGTTTTCACCCATATGTGCTCGGCCGCTTATCCAGAAGTGTTCGGAGACTTCTGGCTAGTGTCGCTTCAATCATCGAAACTCACTAAGCGAGGCGGCATTCCTCACCTTCCCAGAGTATTACCTGATACACATTTCTGCCAGCGGCTGGGTCGACCGCGGGGGTATTTTTTTTTCAGACCACGACTACTATTCGCACTGCTTTCAGCGGGAAACGAACACGGGTTGTTCGAAAGTCGGTAGCCCAGTCGGGCGGTTTTCCCAACTTGGCTACCGAGGGAGGCTACTTATCATATGTCATTGCTAGAAATGATTGAATTACTAACGGACATTGTCCGCCTACAATAATGATTATTTTATTTAAACATACAAAAATATAAATTTAATTTCTTGGAGTGTTTAATTTCCTCTCTTTTTTACTCACACACTTTCTTCTTGTTTTTATTTTGAACACATTCCTGTCTAACACCTTTACTTCTAGGGAGCCGCGATAGCTCAGTGGTTAGTGAACTGGACTACAAAGGACTAGAGGTAGGGTTAGATCCCAACCGACGGCTTCCGGGTTCACCCAGCCTTTAATTGGTACCATATTTTTTTCTGGGAAAGTAAAGCGGCACGGGCGTAATACCGACCATATTACCCCAAAAATCATGCGCCGAAGGTCTGTAGAATGTATGGTCACTAACACCATATTCCCTATACACCACTTGGCGTGACGAGTGCATTTTACTTTACTTTTTACCTTTACTTCTGCGTTTTTCCTACGATTATTCTGCGTTGTTGTCCACCATAAGAAAGGACGTCAAATATTACTATTTTAGTTGCGTAGCATTTTTGAATTCCGTCAGGGACGCCGGAGGAAAATAAAAAACGACTCAAAAAATGACAATGAATCCGCAGGCGAGAGCAGACTGCATGAATGTCAATGTTGGAGATGTCAGACGCGATCGCTACACAACAATCAAAAGACTTGTCAACCAACACAACACCGGTGTCGTTAGTCTCTGATGGATATACTTCAGAAGAGATCTGAGCACTTATGGACATGTCCGATGTGCAGTGAGAATGACTTGTCGACTAATCTAAACCATTTAAGTTGTATTGTGGCTTACAGCAAAACTGCGATATCTGATTTTTTTCTTCCCAATACATCCGCTTTCAATACTGCATTGTGAATCTACCCTCATGTTTTCATGTGGTCGTGAGAGAGCCAGTAGAGTAGTTTAATATATTGAATACTGATCTCAGCATGACGTTCTCAATTGTGCACACTAAAACAAATGACTTGATGTCTGACTTTATGAATTGACGAAGGAAGTTAATAACAGAACTGTCAACAGCAGACTATTTCCAAATCAATCAATCAAAACCCATTTTTTGGAGCATAGACCACAGGCAATGTCTCTCCCCCATCCTTATTCTAGGACAGTTTCTCTACTTCTCTCCAGTCTAGCACAATGTTCTTGACTTGTCTTTCAAATTATTCCTGGACCTTCCTGGCTTTTCTTTTCATGTGGGTTCCAAGGCAGTACATGTCTTGCTATACTGGCAACAGGCTTTCTTAGTGTAAGTTCAATTCATTTTCTGTTCATTATCTGTTGCTCGACTAACAATGTTTCTCCCACACCCCCCCCCCAGATGCTCAGAATTTTCCTTAAACAATTGTTACAAATATCTATAATTATTTTTTATTTGTATTATTCAGTATCCATGTCTCTAAACCATACAAGAAGACTGGTTATACATTTGTATTATATAGTCTTATCTTGGTGCTTTGGTTTTTAAAATAACTTCCAAATGTTGTGACTTAATTCGGTGAGTTTTAAACATTATACAAGGTGTCTCACTCGCTACCGAACCCATTATTTCTTTATTGGCTATACCGCTAAACATTCGCTTCTCCAAAGTACGCCAACACATTTTCCAGCTATCCTGTGTTGAACTCACACGCACTGCACACTAACACTCACGAACAACATCTGTATTGTGTAGGCGCTCGCAGTTAAATGGCATAAATCAGCAGAGAGGCTCGTCAGGCAGTCTATTGCGACGTAACAACTGACGTAACAATAACAAAATGCCACATGCACACGCACAAACACAGACTCTAGAATCGCATTCTGTTTACATTTCTCACACAATGAACCGACTCCTATTAATAGTTCTTTGAAATATCTTCTTTGCTGTTTAAATTATTGAGGAAATGCTAGGTTTGGTAGCGAGGGAGATACCCTGTACGTTAAAGACCGTTATTTACCTTTAGTGTCACTAGTTCGGTGGTAGCGCTCTGACTTGGTGATACAGTGAGCATCAGTTTGATGCTGATGTTGCTCTGCAGTTGGCCCAGTTAAAAAATTTATACCTCACTCAATGAGGCAGAGAAGGTAAACAACGAAAAAAAAAAGAACTGGCCCATTTACCTCTAATTACTGTGGCCTCATCATTAAATACCATGCTTGCCTGTCATTGGGGAGTCTGTCCACAACTTCTACACAACTAATACACTGAACTTTTACATTTAAAATAATGTTAATTCACCTCATTTTTATAAGCATTATTTCATTGAACCTAACTTTAAACAAAAAATAATTGTAATTTACCTAAAGTAGGCAGACTAACATTCTTAATTTGGGAAATTAGCTATTTTTTTGCTTTGGCACCTTTTCATAGCGTTTTCATTACTTAGAGAAGAGCAATGTGGTCCACACCCACCTCCCTGGAAGAGAGGCTATATGGGGCAATCAAATCGCTTAAACAGACAGCTGACTTCATGAGAGAGTCTGGAATCCTACTCTGATTGTGTCTTGATCGCAGAGAGGGAGAGAGAGAGAAAGAGAGAGAGAGAGAGATTACTCTTCTTAGCTGTCCCTGGTATTCTCAATATTCTTCTGTAAAACAATATTTCTATAGCCTCCAGGGATTTTCTTGTCTGTTGTCCTCTTGTCCATGATTTACATCCATATGTTACGACTGGCTCTATATAACATTTAATCATTATCATTGGGTGCCGTCTCCGCATCGAATGTTGGCTACCATGGAGCGCCATTCCACTCTGTCTCTTGCTTTGATGATGCAGATTGTCATAGGCTGATTTGTTCATCTTTTGATGTTACTCGTCCATGTTAGTCTTATGTAACATTTAAGAACTCTTTTTCTTGTTTCTATTGTCAAAATGGATTTTTTTGGAAAGCTGCTTTTGCCTGAGCACCTCACATCTCTTGTATATCTACCATCTGATGTTAACTATGGCCTAGTAAATTGAAATTATGTACTCCTCTCCCCTACAATAAAAAAAAAAAATATCACTGCACATTTAACCTTTAACCATTAACCATATATCCCGTCTACTATGCCCTCAATAACTATTTACACAACAAAAGATAATATATCAGAGACGCCCACCCTTATCTCCGGCGAAATATTACAAGACAGTGACTTCAGATCATTGACTCAGTAATTGAATCCGTTCATAAATATCGATTTATTGCACTGTTTGTGGTGGCAACCTATTACCAGGAGCAGAGTGTAATGTTCACTGATAACTCTTGACATTGTTAACGCTTGTAAAAAGCATGCACTGAAAACAAATTGTGTTAATAACACAGTGTTGACGTGAATAAAGCGAAAGCTTTGCAGAAGGTCATTATTATTATCGTTTCATTTTATTTTGGTAACGTTCAAAACATGGACATTAAACAAGAAAACAGAACAAAAGATGTAAGCCTTTGAAATGTGGGTTTATAGAAGATTGTGAAGAATTGGATGGAAAGAAAAGAAAACAAACGATGAAATTTTAAAACAACTAAAAATGAAAAGAGAAGTACTAAACACAATTCAAATAAGACAAATACGATTTTTAGGGCATGTTAAAAGACACAGCAACATACTAAAAGAAATCTTGGAAAGAAAAATGCAAGGCAAAAGAGGCAGAGGCAGACCCAGATTAACATGGACGAGTAACATCAAAAGATGGATAAGTTTGCCTTGACAACCTGCACCATCAAAGCACGAGACAGAGCGGAATGGCATCCGTGGTAGCCAACCTTCGATGCTGAGACGGCACTCAATGAAGATTAACATTCCCATTATGGTTTCTTTGTAAATGGTTTTATATTCCACTAATTCTAGTTATTTGATATTGAGCGTTTTGGCATTAAACAAATTCATTCTATAATGTGCTCATAAAAATTATCGAGACGCCAAAACAGCGTATGGTCTGAAAACGATCAACAACTCATAGCTGATCGATTGCATGAGGATCAGTGGTCTAGAACAGATCAAGATCTGGAGATCCACCTCCATGTCGTTGTCATAGAAACAGATTAACCGACCTGGCTAATCGAGTAAGGGAAAGAAGAGTGAAGGCAATTCGGTAACCAACATTTTGTGTTGAAGTCAGATGCCATGGGTTGCTAAAATTATATATTAGAAGTTTGCTACAAGCTACGTCACAACACTCTACGTCTTTTTAGTTTAGTTTAGTTTAGTTTAGCCTAGATACGTCTAGTCTAGTCTAGTCTAGTCTAGTCTAGTCTAGTCTAGTCTAGTCTAGTCTAGTCTAGTCTAGTCTAGTTTAGCTTAGCTTAGGCTAGCCTAGCCTAGCCTAATCTAGTCTAGTTATAGTCTAGTCTAGTTTTAGTTTAGTTTAGTTTAATCTAGTTTAGTCTAGTCTAGTCTAGTCTAGTTTAGTTTAGTTTTAGTTTAGTTTAGTTTAGTTTAGTTTAGTTTAGTCTAGTTTAGTTTAGTTTAGTTTAGTTTAGTTTAGTTTAGTTTAGTTTAGTTTAGTTTAGTTTAGTTTAGTTTAGTTTAGTTTAGTTTAGTTTAGTCTAGTCTAGTCTAGTTTTAGTTTAGTCGTCTAGTCTAGTCTAGTCTAGTCTAGTCTAGTCTAGTCTAGTCTAGTCTAGTCTAGTCTAGTCTAGTTTAGTTTAGTTTAGTTTAGTTTAGTTTAGTTTAGTTTAGTTTAGTTTAGTTTAGTTTCATTCACAGACAGACATCATTAATAAGCCCAGAGATTTCCTCTTAATTATATCCCTCAACGTACAGCGATTAACGACACCGGTGTTGTGCTGGTTGACAAGCCTTTTTCGGGCTCCTGCAAAACGCTACCGTCTGGTATCCCGCACCTTCACATGAAATTCGTGCAGACTGTTCATGGTTGCAAATTCAGAGTTATTTCTTTAGTCGGATTTTCCTTCCGCGTAGCTGACAACATTCAGAATGTCTCCGCGATCCATTGATCTTTTGCACCCCATATCAGCCTAACTGGCAAGTCTGTCAGCAAGCTAATTACCTCATACTCCCGCCGTCCGGGATCGAAAATTCAACAGAATACCACTACTGCGCCCATTTAACGACCTTTAAATTATGGTTGGAAAGAGCGCTGTGGCTTGTTTCCGATTAAAATTGATACAACCATGGCCCCAGAATCCTGAATGGTGAACGGACCACCTGAAAAGGATCTTTTGCAGGCTCCCGTACTTACCATAAGTTTAATAGCAATAGTATGCTCTCTCTCTATATATATATATATATATATGGGACTTAAGATTATATAATTAAATTTAATAGTTTAGTTTAGTTTAGTTTAGTTTAGTTTAGTTTAGTTTAGTTTAGTTTAGTTTAGTTTAGTTTAGTTTAGTTTAGTTTTAGTTTAGTTTTAGTTTAGTTTAGTTTAGTTTAGTTTTAGTTTAGTTTAGTTTAGTTTAGTTTAGTTTAGTTTAGTTTAGTTTAGTTTAGTTTAGTTTAGTTTAGTTTAGTTTTAGAAAAAAAACCGTAGACTAGATACTCGACTGACTATTGTCGATATTTCTTCTTTGCCGAGGTAGTCATCATGTACTCAGTATCTATATATTTTAAGTGCACAATATCTATCTATCTATTGACCTTTCGAGCCGTAACCGGCCCATAGGGCGTAGACCAAGATACACCTTCTCCTATATGAATTTTTTGTTCTAGCAGTTTTCTTTTAAAGATATTTTATCAAATCTCGCCATCTGTCTCTGTTCTGTGCAAGCAGTTCTATCTCATTGAGGGAGCCGATTCCTGCTGCTCTTGCCTCTCTCATCAATGTTCTTCTCAGTGTCTCCCTGGGTCTTCCTCTTTTTCTTTTACCTGTTGTTTCCCATATGAGGGCTTGCTTTGCTATTCGATTATTATCTCTTCTCATCACATGTCCAACGTATGACCATCGTCTTTTCTTTATTACTGAAGATATTAGTGGTTGATTGGCGATTTCTCTAATTTCCTCGTTTGTTTTGAATTCGTTCCATTCTATACCAAGTATTTTCCTTAGACATTTATTTTCGAATGCGTTCAACTTTGTTTCTATATCTCTTGTTGTTTTCCAGCTTTCACACGCATACGTAAGGGTTGATAGTACATTTGATTTGAATAGCCTAAGTTTTGTGTTTGTGCTAATGAGTTTTGATTTCCACAACTTTTCAAGGCTTCTGAAAGACATTGCTGCTTTAGCCAGTCTGATTCTAATTTCTTTGCTCGTATCCCCTTCTCGATCAATGTGACTTCCAAGATAGATGAAGTGATCGATCTCTTCTACTGGTTTGTTTTCTATGTATATTTTGTCACTTGTTGGAATTAAACTTTTCATGACTTTAGTCTTTTCATGATTGACCTCAAGCCCAATTTTGCTGGCTATTGATGATAGTTCATTTGTGTTTTCCTGCATCGTTTTTATCTGATTGCTGATGAGAACTATGTCATCAGCAAAGTCCAGGTCCTCCAAATGGTCTCCTTGTATCCATTCGATGCCTTTATTACCAGTGCAGCATTTCTTCATTATGAAGTCCATAACAATTCCAAATAACAAGGGCGATAAAATACATCCTTGTTTAACCCCAGTTTCTATTGGGAAACATTCGCTCAGTCCTTCCTCTGTTCGAACTGCACATGTGTAACCATCATACATGTCTTTGATAATATTTATGATTTTTGATGGTAAGCCATACTGCTTCAGAATTTTCCACAAAGAATCTCTATGAATACTATCAAATGCTTTTTTGAAGTCGATGAAGTTAAGTACAAAAGGTTTTTGCTTTTCAATGTGTTCCTCCAATATAAGTCGTAGAGTGAAAATGTGGTCAAGACAGCTTCTCCCTTTTCTAAACCCAGCCTGTTCTTCACGCATTACTGTATCTATTGAATCCTTTATTCTATTTACAATATACTAATACATTTTATAAGTGCATAAGGGAGGCATAGATAAACACAAAAAAATAACACCGAGGCGAGAGGCAACAACAACAGGCATCTGCTCACTTGCTGAGATTGAACAACTCGCCCAGAACAGAGTCGCGTTGCGAGAAACAATGCGGGTCCTGTGCAAGGTCTGATGCTTGATAATAAAGATCGTCGGACACAGATGCCATAAAATGTGTGCACGATTGTGGTGTATTCCGATCAAAAGAACATAAGAGATAGATAATCATAATGCAATCAACACATTTTCTAATTACACAATATACTACCAGATACCTCTGTATATACTCACAAATCGAGGAATTCACTCCGAACTTCATTCACTCCGACCTACATTCACTCCGACCTTCATTCACTCCGACCTACAGTCACTCCGACCTGTATTCAATCCAACCTTTATTCACTCCAACCTCCATTCACTCCAACCTTCATTCACTTCGACCTTTATTCACTCCAACCTTTATTCACTCCAACCTTCATTCACTCCAACCTTCATTCACTTCGACCTTTATTCACTCCAACCTTTATTCACTCCAACCTCCATTCACTCCAACCTTCATTCACTTCGACCTTTATTCACTCCAACCTTTATTCACTCCAACCTTCATTCACTCCAACCTTCATTCACTTCGACCTTCATTCACTCCAACCTTTATTCACTCCAACCTTCATTCACTCCAACCTTCATTCACTTCGACCTTTATTCACTCCAACCTTCATTCACTCCAACCTTCATTCACTTCTACCTTCATTCACTCCAACCTTCATTCACTCCAACCTCCATTCACTCCAACCTTCATTCACTCCGACCTCCATTCACTCCGACCTCCATTCACTCCAACCTTCATTCACTCCGACCTTCATTCACTCCAACCTCCATTCACTCCGACCTTCATTCACTCCAACCTTCATTCACTCCGACCTCCACTCACTCCGACCTTCACTCACTCCGACCTTCATTCACTCCGACCTTCATTTACTCCGACCTTCACTCACTCCGACCTTCACTCACTCCGACCTTCATTCACTCCGACCTTCATTTACTCCGACCTTCACTCACTCCGACCTTCATTCACCCCGACCTTCACTCCAACCTCCATTCACTCCGACCTCCATTCACTCCGACCTTCATCCACTCCGACCTTCACTCACTCCGACCTTCACTCACTCCGACCTTCATTCACTCCGACCTTCATTTACTCCGACCTTCACTCACTCCGACCTTCATTCACCCCGACCTTCACTCCAACCTCCATTCACTCCGACCTTCATTCACTCCGACCTTCATTCACTCCGACCTCCATTCACTCCGACCTCCACTCACTCCGACCTCCATTCACTCCGACCTCCACTCACTCCGACCTCCACTCACTCCGACCTTCATTCACTCCGACCTTCATTTACTCCGACCTTCACTCACTCCGACCTTCACTCACTCCGACCTTCATTCACTCCGACCTTCATTCACTCCGACCTTCACTCACTCCGACCTTCACTTACTTCGACCTTTACTCACTCCTACCTTCACTCACTCCGACCTTCACTCACTCCGACCTTCATTTACTCCGACCTTCACTCACTCCGACCTTCATTCACTCCGACCTTCATTCACTCCGACCTTCATTTACTCCGACCTTCACTCACTCCGACCTTCACTCACTCCGACCTTCATTCACTCCGACCTTCATTCACTCCGACCTTCACTCACTCCGACCTTCACTCACTCCGACCTTCACTTACTTCGACCTTTACTCACTCCTACCTTCACTCACTCCGACCTTCACTCACTCCGACCTTCATTTACTCCGACCTTCACTCACTCCGTTCTTCATTCACTCCGACCTTCACTCACTCCGACCTTCACTCACTCCGACCTTCATTCACTCCGACCTTCACTCACTCCGACCTTCACTCACTCCGACCTTCATTCACTCCGACCTTCACTTACTCCGACCTTCATTCACTCCGACCTTCATTCACTCCGACCTTCATTCACTCCGACCTTCATTCACTCCGACCTTCATTCACTCATTGACTAAGCGACTAAAGATAAGGAGACGGCTTGGGTTAGGCAGCGGCCGAACTAAGAGGACAGAGAGAGAGTGGAGAAATGTTGAGGAGAAAAGAGGGATAGAAAAATACTGTTGCCGTAGACATCAAAGGTGGTCCGTCCACCAATGATGTAGTTCTTCAAATTTGATGAATTGTGCTAGTTCTTGTAAGGCTTGAGTGTTCCTTAGTCCCATGTTTGAGCTTTCACTTAATTGTTTTGCGTAGTGTTTCTTTAAGTAACAAGTAAAGAGCCCCCGTCACGCCAGGTGGCTTATAGGGAATATGGTGTTAGTGACCATACATTTTACAGACCTTCAGCACATGATTTTTGGGGTAATGTGGTCGGTATTACGCACGTGCCGCTTTACTTCCCCAGAAAAAAATCAAATCCGGTATCCATTTAAGGCTGGGTGAACCCGGAATCCGTCGGTTGGGAACGAACCCTACCCCATTGTCCTTTGTAGTCCAGTTCACTAACCACTGAGCTATGGTGGCTAGTATTACTTTAGGTTTCTCTTATATGTGCTGAATGGAATAATTCACTGACTGAATGGAAAAGAGTGATACCAGAGCGCTATAAACATACATAACCCTATGCATGACCTGCCATTCCCTCCCCTCCCTTCCCCCTACCCCAATTCCCAGTCTCGTGCCGTGGCACCCTAATTATATCATTTTTACCCGTGCCCCCCCACCCCCCTGTGGACCCTGTGGAATTACCTGTGGACCCCCCCCCCCTTCCCCCCCTGGGGTCGTTTTTATGTTATATAATTTTAGGAAAATATCAAACCGCGTGATCTAAACATTAGGTTTTACTGTAAATTATGTTAATATTCTAACAATGCAAACCAAGTGCGTATCCGTATAACATTGAATAGAACCGCTTTTAGATTTTTTGCAAAAGTGCCTATACAATAACACAGTTACCTTTTGCATAGTGATGAATTTACACTTTAAACTCTTCATGGTTTTAAAAATCAAGCAGTCACTTCACAACAGCTTACAAGTTATAACACATACAGGAATGTTCCATTAATAGTAAATATTTTGTCAAAATACGTCTCTGGACCAATTCAACAAGAAACCGGAAATGAAATTATAAAAAAAAAAACCTCGGAGTGCCGTGTCGTCTTACAAATTAGAGTGCGAAACGGTGCTAAAATTGTGTGGTGTACACGTGAAATTTGCCTTTTTAATTGGTGAGTTGATTACAACAAATGTGGGTATTGTAAAATCTTAAAATTTAGGACAACCAACAAAATCATATTTTTATATACCTCAAATAAAAAAAAAATCTTTCCTAAATGCAAGACAGTAGGGGGAAAAATTAGACTGAAGGTCGGTGAAAAAATAAGTTTTCACGAAAAAGAATTACAGAAATTAATCAATCAGTTTCCGAGATAATTAATAAACTCTGTGGGCACGAATTTCTGAACGAACTATAGTTGTGTATGACCTCTAGACAGGACATATCAGCCAAAGCCTAGAACAAGACGACCTTCCGCTTCTCCAGTAAAAGCTGGTAATGCCAAGAAAGTCATTACGACCTACCACACTCGATGAGTGAAATGATGACCCCCGCCCACATAGAAACTCGTGGCATTACATCAATAATAACAACAACAATATGCTAAAAATTACTATCTCATAAGAACAGAACATGATCACCCCAACGGTCATTACTACGGTACACTTGACCTGTTATGACAAACTAGTATGTTATCTTCAGCTTTTATTCTGGTCATAAACAAAATAAAAGTGAATAAACATGACAATAAAGTTTGACTGTCACTAGACTACTACGCATGTGTGAGATAAATGATTAACTGCAGAACATATTGTACAGAATAAACAGAAAAGAAAATTGAAGCCACTGAAGTGTGAACTTATAGAAGAGTTAGGCGTACAGAGGAGAAAATAAACAATGCAGAATGAAACAGCTGAAAATTAAGAAAGAATTATTAAACACAATTCTTCTTCATCTTCTTTCTTCCTCATTTGCCTTCCAGTGTCGAGGGGAGATATAATGTGCACACCTACCAGCAAGAGGCGAACGGATAACCAATGCATTAACAAACATCTGTAGTGCAATCTGGCAGACACGAATCTGGCTAACATCACGTACACAGTCAGATAAAGAAAGATAACCAATAAACTAAGATATGCTGATGATACTGTTCTACTAGCAGAAAATCCCAAAGACCTACAACAATTGCTTAATGTGATAAACATAACAAGCAAAAAATATGGACTAGAAATGAATGTCAAAAAGACTAAAACTATGATTATAAACAAAGAAAATTCTCAAGACCTACAATAAAATATCACAGTTGAGGGAATACATCTGGAGACAGTCCAGAGCTACAACTACCTGGGACATATAACCAATGATGGAAAATGCAAAACTGAAATAAACAAAAGAATAGGTATGGCAAAAAGTAATTTTAATGCAATGAAAAATATACTAACAGCAAAACAAATATCAGCAGGGCTGAAACTAAGAATGGCAAAATGTTACATCTTCTCAGTATTCCTGTATGGAATTCATGGACATTAGACAAGAAAACAGAACAGAAAATTGAAGCCTTTGAAATATGGATTTATAGAAGAAAAGGCAGAATTGGATGGAAAGAAATGAAAACAAACGATGAAGTTTTAAAACAACTGAAAATAAAAAGAGAACTACTAAATACAATTAAGACAAGACAAATGAAATTTTTGGGGCATGTTAAAAGACACAACAGCCTACTAAAAGTAATATTGGAAGGGAAAATACAAGGTAAAAGAGGCAGAGGCAGACTAAGACTAACATGGGCGAGTAACATCAAAAGATAGACAAGTCAATCTATGACAGCCTGCACCATGAAATCAAGAAACAGAGTAGAATGGCGATCCATAGTAGCCAACCTTCGTTGCGGAGAAGGCACTCCTTGATGATGATTCTACTCACAACGCCCCCTAGTAGCAAAGTTGGAAATGTAAGAATAGTTTGGAGTTTTTCGGGGTTTCCCTTTCAGCCAGCGGGCTTACTTCTAAAGTAGGCGATGGTTGACCCAACTAAAAAAGATACATTAGCACAAAGATTCAACATTACAATCAATGATGTCTGGAGCTAGAGAGGAACTTTGGAAAACTGTCAAATTAATCACAAGAACGCGATTGACGATGCAAACGCCAAAATGTGAACACAAGAAGAGGAAACGATGTCCGTGACAGCTTCGTATACTAAACTTGAGTAAGCCGTATAGGACTTATATACAGATGAAAATATGAAAGAGCGACGTATAAAAACAATGTAATATTGCTGTCAATCCACTGATAGATGAGCAATCGTTCGCTTGATAGGAGCAGAAATTATATGGTGGGACGTTGACGGTGCGGATAGTCAAGACTTAGATACATGAATGGCTACATGTATGTGTACACAGAAATATTAGATGGATACATTGTTCAACTGCAACATAAATTGTGTGTGTACACATAAATATTTGATAGATAGACAGACAGACAGACAGACAGACAGACAGACAGACAGACAGACAGACAGACAGACAGACAGACAGACAGACAGATAGATAGTCTAAGATAGATAGATAGATAGATAGATAGATAGATAAGTAGATAGATAGATAGCTAGATAGATAGATAGATGGATGGATAGTTAGATAGATAGACAGTTAGATGGATGGATAGATAGCTGGATGGGTAGATGGATAGAGAGAGAGAGAGAGAGATAGATAGATAAAGTCTGACGACAGCAGAAGATGAAGCATACCTTTGTACTCGAAGAGGACACCTTAACCTTAACGCTACGTCCAGCGATTCTTTTATCACAAAATGTGAAGGGTAAGGAGGGAAAATGAAGAATAGACACGATCAAGTCAGAGATTAGAAGAACAAATAAACACATGGATATAACTACCAGAAATATGGCAGACGCTAGTCAGTCTTTCTTGTGGGTAGATGATTTTGGCCCTCTCTAGGCTTTCTGTCAAAAGTCTTATCTAGACTATCTACCTATAAATCTATCTATATATAAATCCACATTTCAAAGGCTTCAATTTTCTGTTCTGTTTTCTATCTACCTATTTTTAGAATATTTTTAGAATATTTTTCAACGATTAGAAGACAAGTTAGAACATGTTACACATTGTTATTTGTTTATATGGAGAACATTTTAGAAGGCATTACCTCCACTGTAGTGAGTGTCTAGTCCTATCGGACATGGATGTGTACAGAGAAGTTGTTCGTCTATATGTCATCATAATAAAAGAAATTGATGGAAAATTATAAACACTAAAAAGCATAACAGCAGAAGTAGCCATCAGAAAAGCAATCATTATCATTGAACGCCGTCTCCGCATCGAAGGTTGCGAAAAATTTTGCTTATTAACATTGTTTGTCCGGACAGCGGCTATTTTTAGCCTACTCTTTACGACTTCAAACTGCCGAAGGTTCTATAACGTGCGCGAGTGCACACGAGATCTTCTGTGTTTTTTTCCCTGTTTTACGAGAGGGCTAGATATCGAACACCACGGGTTCGATTTTTGAAAAATGTCCACCGCCTGTGGTGAGAATCGAACCCAGGAACAGAGGAAGGACTGAGCGAATGTTTCCCAATAGAGACTGGGGTTAAACAAGGATGTATTTTATCACCCTTGTTATTTGGAATTGTTATGGACTTCATAATGAAGAAATGCTGCACTGGTAGTAAAGGCATCGAATGGATACAAGGAGACCATTTGGAGGACCTCGACTCTGCTGATGACATAGTTCTCATCAGCAATCAGATAAAAACGATGCAAGAAAACACAAATGAACTATCATCAATAGCCAGCAAAATTGGGCTTGAGATCAATCATGAAAAGACTAAAGTCATGAAAAGCTTAATTCCAACAGACGACAAAATATACATGGAAAACAAACCAGTGGAAGAGATCGATCACTTTATTTATCTTTGAAGTCGCATTGATCGAGAAGGGGATACAAGCAGAGAAATTAGAATCAGAATGGCTAAAGCAGCAATGTCTTTCAGAAGCTTTGAAAAGTTGTGGAAATCAAAACTCATCATCACAAACACAAAACTTAGACTATTCAAATCAAATGTACTATCAACCCTTACGTATTCGTGTGAAAGCTGGAAAACAACAAGAGATATAGCAACAAAGTTGAACGCATTCGAAAATAAATGTCTAAGGAAAATACTTGGTATAGCGTGGAACGAATTCAAAACAAACGAGGAAATTAGAGAAATCGCCAATCAACCACTAATATCTTCAGTAATAAAGAAAAGACGATGGTCATATGTTGGACATGTGATGAGAAGAGATAATAACTGAATAACAAAGCAAGCCCTCATATGGGAAACAACAGGTAAAAGAAAAAGAGGAAGACCCAGGGAGACACTGAGAAGAACATTGATGAGACAGGCAAGAGCAGCAGGAATCGGCTCCCTCAATGAGATAGAGCTGCTTGCACACAGCAGAGACAAATGGCGAGATTTGATAAAATATCTTTAAAAGAATTGAAAACTGCTAGAACAAAAATTCAGATAAGAGGAGTATCATGGTCTATGCCCTACGGGCCGGCTACGGCTCGAAAGGTCAATAGATAGATATATAGAAATTGGAAAAATCAATAAATGCTGAGATTCCTTCTTCAGTAGATCCCTCAGAATGAGCCTATTGACACAACTCAATTTGGGCTTAGTTTGCCTCCTGGCTTAGCACTCTTATATGACTTCTTTACTTCTGACTTGCTTTTCTTTTGGTCGTAGATTTGCAATCATTCCTGGAATGATTGAGTAGTCCAGCTTCCTTGAAGACATTTAGAATATCAGCATGATTCATTTCTCTTCCAAGCCTTACAGTATCTGCAAAAATACATTTTTTTGTCAGGCCTGGTCTGTTCAAAGATCTTCATTCTCATTTACTTTGAGCACTGCCCATTTTGATCTTCCTGAGCATATTGAGTCAGTGTGAGAACAAGCTTGAGTAAAGATCTGTGTCACCAGCCAAGCTATACCTTTAGTTACAGCCATGACCTCTCTCCAACTACTTAAACTACTTGTCACCTCAAAAGTCTTGCCAGTTTGGTTGATGTTGAGTGCAGAATGGCAATGGACCGCTAAACATTTTAAATATCCTCAGGGACGCGGGATTAAATAACAGCTTAAAATATGAACCTGAATCTGCAGCCATGAACAAACTTCATGAATATGATGTCAAGGTGGGAGACGCCTGATGCGAGCAGTATGCAGGTATCATATGATGTCAAGGTGGGAGACACCTGATGCGAGCAGTATGCTGGTATCATATGATGTCAAGGTGGGAGACACCTGATGCGAGCAGTATGCAGGTATCATATGATGTCAAGGTGGGAGACGCCTGATGCGAGCAGTATGCAGGTGTCATATGATGTCAAGGTGAGAGACGCCTGATGCGAGCAGTATGCAGGTATCATATGATGTCAAGGTGGGAGACACCAGATGCAAGCAATATGCAGGTATCATATGATGTCAAGGTGAGAGACGCCTGATGCGAGCAGTATGCAGGTATCATATGATGTCAAGGTGGGAGACGCCTGATGCGAGCAGTATGCAGGTATCATATGATGTCAAGGTGGGAGACGCCTGATGTGAGCAGTATGCAGGTATCATATGATGTCAAGGTGGGAGACGCCTGATGCGAGCAGTATGCAGGTATCATATGATGTCAAGGTGGGAGACGCCTGATGCGAGCAGTATGCAGGTATCATATGATGTCAAGGTGGGAGACGCCTGATGCGTATGCAGGTATCATATGATGTCAAGGTGGGAGACACCTGATGCGAGCAGTATGCAGGTATCATATGATGTCAAGGTGGGAGACGCCTGATGCGTATGCAGGTGTCATATGATGTCAAGGTGGGAGACGCCTGATGCGAGCAGTATGCAGGTATCATATGATGTCAAGGTGGGAGACGCCTGATGCGAGCAGTATGCAGGTATCATATGATGTCAAGGTGGGAGACGCCTGATGCGTATGCAGGTATCATATGATGTCAAGGTGGGAGACACCTGATGCGAGCAGTATGCAGGTACCATATGATGTCAAGGTGGGAGACGCCTGATGCGAGCAGTATGCAGGTATCAAAAGAAGCTTTTAATCAACCAACACAAAACTGGTGTTGTTAGCTGCTACACATTCATGGGTATTTTTCTGAAGAGATCAGAACCCTTACGAACTTGCGCAAAGTGCACTGAGGATGACATGGCGACTAAACTAAACTTCAAAAGTGCAGCTGTCCTCCTTAATTATACTTCGTCTAGCCTGAGTCATACCCATGAGCTTTGCATATGGAGTTCAAAAGACGGATATGCGTAAAAAAAAACAAAACAGGTTTTGAAGAATTTTCAAAAATTAGTTTTTGTACTTCTTTCTCTGTGATCAATGGGCATGACTATCTGCATTCTGTGTTATAGGTGAAGCAGAAAAGAACATACTCTGGTGACACTAATAACCAGTCTTCACTTAAATCAGTGCCCTGAAGTGAAGAAACCTGTTGAACAATCTGTTTTCAAATGTCGGAAAAATAAAGGAAGTAATGCATTACCCTAAGCACCAATCTTTGTGATATTAATGGATGTTAATACCGTGTGAAGTGTACTTTTAATCATTCATAACAAGAAGTAAACAAATTGGATAATAGTGCTTAATAATGTATACTTTTATTCAAAGAAAATAGCAAGAGCATATAGTATTAACAAATAGCTGGACCACAATATAACATCAACATATACATAGTTTTCATCTGTGAATCATATAATTTAAAAAAAGAGAGAGAGAGAGAGAGAGAGAGAGAGAGAGAGGAAAGATCTGTGAAGGAATGGCACAATGATTGTAAAAACAAATAAAGTGTGATGTAATAAGATGTCTATAAATTAAAAAAATAAGAGAGGGAGAATAAATTTGACCATCAAGATCAAATGTCTTGTCAAATAATAATAAACATTTATATCTTTTATTATGCATGTAAAAATTGCGTTAAACTTATTTTCTGTTTAGTTTATGGCAATGCTAACTATGCATTGATACAAAAAGGAAGCAAATATTTGACAAGAACACATTATCTGTATTTGTTTTTCCACTTACAACCATGTATGGCTATGTACACTTAGCTCACAGAATTTTGTTAAAAAATAAAACTAAAAAAAAAAAAAAAAAATACAAGAATCTTTGGATTTCAATAAAATAAAACAGTCACTAAATATTTACCAACAGGACAGCTCAAATGTAGAATGTATGTAGTCAAATTAAATTGATAGAGTATGCAGTCATATTTCAATAAAAAGCAACAGATCTCTGATAAATGATGCAGGCAAAGACAAAATAACTGTGTAATGTCAAAAAAAAATGCAAGAAACATTATTTGTAAATATTAAGTTATAATCACAACCTGTAGTATGGTATATTGATATGGAATGTTAGCTGCAAAATATCAGTATACATAAAAGAATGTGCAGGAGTTATACAGGTTACAAAAATGTCTCACAAAAGTCCCAATGTGTTTTATAAAGATCTAAAAATATTTTGAATTTATATAAAATCTCAACAGCCTCAAAATTTTTAACGGTTTCACAGTTTTAAAGATCTAAAAGTTATATCATATAATGATATTAAAATGTTTGAAATCATCTCCAAAATATGTCAAAACAAATATTCAAATGAGAGAACAAAAGGCTACAACAGGTTAAACAATAGAATAAACATAATATATTTTTTGTAATTGTGCAAATAAAACACAATTTCTAACCATTTTTAAGTTTGATAAAATGTTTAAATCAAAATCAAACCATAAGAAATATCCACAATGTGGATAACAAAACTATCTTGCTTTTATTTTATTTTTGGTTCCCGCTTTAAAAAAAACCACATAAAGGCAAAGAATCTTTCTGCAACATATGATGTAGGATCATGAAGCATTCTGCGCTATTGTGTCACTGCATTTGGAGGTGGGAAGAGAGGAGTGGTCAGTGCATTACTTGCTGTTAACATCTTCTCCAACCTGGCGAGCCAGGTACTGAAGTTCTTTCTTCTACTGATTCAACTGGAACTGAACTCTGGCCACTTAACACCAAGTCAAACGATAATAGTAAGATAACTGATAATGCTGCTGACACTCTTATCATTAATGGTTTATCAGTTTATGCATGTTCTTCTATCAACAGCAGCTACTAGAATATTATGTTTACATTTTACCTATATAACGTATTTAGTATGTGCAGTATTTACACATTTTCAAAACCTTTAAATATTACAACTTTACCAGCAAGTAAATTTACTGTGAACGATTCATTTTTAACAAAAATTCACAATTTTGAGATAAATATGCACATGAACTTCATTTCTCAATCAGAGCATGAAATATATGGTGGAGACACTGTGATCATACATATGTAAAAGCTAACAAATATATTTGCTGCTTGATAAAAGCTATTATTTCAAAGATGATATTTTAATATACAACAGAAGGTTATCACGCATTTATAAGAAACATTGTAAGAATAAAACATTTGATAGGCAGTTGAGGAAGCAAGCTTATTGCTTAATAAATCAAGAAAATCACAACTATGAAATTAGATTAATTTCACTTAATCCTTATTCCCAGCGAAACATAATGATCCACCCATTTTTGCTTTCCAACAATTGTTAATTTATGTAAAGGTAAAGTACAAAAGTTGAATCGGTGTCATGCAAGGCGGCATTCCTCACCTTCCCTGAGTACCATGCTGGTAGTCCATTTCTGCCAACGGCTGGGTCAACGCAGGGGATATTTTTTTTCCAACCATGAGTACAATTCACACTGCTACCAGTGGGAATCGAACACAGGTTGTCTGAACGTTGGGATCCCAATCGAGTGGTTTACCCAACTAGACTACCATGGCCCCCTGTTATTCTATTTACCCTCATCAGCTCTACACGTGAAACTCCAACAGATTTGGCCTGTTCTTTTACTGGTCATCAGCAAGTTTTATCACAGTGGTTTTGCTTCTGAGAGAACTATTTATGGGAAGTTTCTCTGTTTTGGAGTTTTATTAAACTTAGCCAAAGTGATATCCAAAAAGACAGAAATAAGAAACCAAAGCACATTTAAGCTTTGATTTACAATGCACTCTCACGAAAAAGATAAACTAATGTAGTATTCGAAACACTAAGAAATATAACAACAGCTGAGATCAACAGAAGAGCAAAAGACCACAGATTAAATCTCCCCTTTGTGCTGAAAGGGGGAGCCGCGATAGCTCAGTGGTTAGTGAACTGGACTACAAATGACAAGAGGTAGCGTTCGATCCCAACCGACGGCTTCCGGTTTACCCAGCTTTTAATGGGTACCGGATTTAAGTAAAGCAGCACGGGCATAATACCAACCACATTACTCCAAAAATCATGTGCCGAAATATATAATATATATAAAATATATGGTCACTAACACCATATTCCCTATACATCACTTGGCGTGACGGGGGTACTTTACTTTTTTATGCTGAAAGGATAATGAAAAAGGAAAGAAGAACTCACAAGATATGGGACGAAAGGGATAGAACATTTTGTGTTGCCCATGTGATCTGAGTTCTTTTTCCTGTGCCTATCGTTGAATTGATTTTTCATGGTGAAGCACTGTGCAGTTCAGCAAAATGAACTTTCAACAGGCATTTACTCAGTAAATTATTTATTAATTCTGTTAATTAATCAAGCAAGAAATGAACTTTTTCCGTACGGAAGTTTTTAATCGATGCAACGGAAGAGATTTCAGAGACAACATTTTCATGGTTTTAAGAATCAATCTACATATTTATATTTATCTAACATAAAACATAGTTTGTTTGCATTTTTAGATAATTGAACAAGGTATTAGATTTCACCAATACCAAGATGATACAAGACATGTAAAAAGAATATGGTTTGATGACAGTTCAAACTAATCAAACTGAGAGTGACGCATTATGCGGCGAAACATTTTCTACCGAAATCGGCATGGCATGCGGCAAAACGTACAGAAAGAGTTAATAGAAACAAAAAAAAAACTTTTTAAAAAATTCACAGAAAGGTAGTGCAAGGCTTATCTATCTCATATCACAACAAAAGTGGATTAATTTCATTTAATCATTCTAGTTCCATGCTGAACACAAGGATACAATAGTTATTGCTTTCCAATAATTTGTTTCATTCTATGCTCTTCAGCTTTGTTCACAAGACTTCAGTTGTTCCAGCTCATTTTAACATAGTCATCAGCACCTGACCATCCCATTTAGCCTACAGATTTCACAACAGAACAGCAAAGAATTGTAAAATCTTCTATGCAATTTTAATAAAATAAAAAAAAAATAAAGTAAAGGTTCCCTCAATGCCATGCTATATGTATGGTGGCTCATGGTGATCATATTATTCTAAAACTATGGCACATTTTTAGATGGTGTATTATGCCAGGCTCTCAGAAAAATCTTGGTACCCATTTTTTTTTAAGCTGGATGAACCTCAGAATCTTGTTGGTGTGAAAATAAATCCACCACTTCTGGGGATTGAACCCGAACCCTTCTGATCAGGAAGTGAACCCACTAACCATTCGGCCATGCAATTTTCATAAAGTAAAAAAAAAAAAAATCAACTGAAAAAAAAACAATCTGAAAAATCACATCAATCATGTAACACAGGTTTTCATGTGATTCATCACCAGATTGTGAAATCACATGAGACTGTGAGACACGTTAGCTTGCAGTGCTGAGGTACACAAAACATTTCAGTCACACTGTCATCATTACATCTAATGAACAATTACTGCCAAGCATTGTGAGTAATTTAAAATGATGTGAAGTTTGCTGAAATGATTGAGGTGAATTTATTTGGTTAATTACAGCTATCTATCTATTGACCTTTCGAGCCGTAGTCGGCTCAAAGGCCATATACTCAGATACTCTTTCCCTGTTTCGAAATTTTCTTTCTAGCAGTCTCAATCTTTGCAAAGATCTTTTATCAAATCTCGCCATTTGTCTCTGTTCTGTGCAAGCATCGCAATCTCATTGAGGGAACCGATTAATTATATCCATCTATTGACCTCTTGCGGATGACACAGTCTTAATAGCAGAGACAGAGAATGAACTACAAGAAATGATAGACATAATAGTAAAAGAAAGCAACAAGAAAGGTCTCAGTCTGAATAGTAAGAAAACAGAAGTAATGGTCATATCGAAGAAACAATCATCACCAGCATGCAGCATAAAAATAAACAGGACAAATTTGAAACAAGTGCAACGCGTCAAATACTTGGGCACAATAATAACATCGGATGGAAGATGCACCACGGAAAAAAAGCAGAATAGCTCAGGCCAAAATAGCATTTCAGAAAATGAAAAATATCTTATGCAACAAATCTATGTCAATAGAAATGAGAAAGAGAGTTCATTGGTGCTATATAGAACCAATTTTGACCTATGGAAGCGAATCATGGACAGTAGACAAACAAATGAAAAGACGATTAGAGGCCACAGAGATGGGATTTCTCAGAAGAATTTTGAAAGTTCCCTGGACAGCTAAAAAGACCAATGAGGAAGTTCTCAAAGAGGCTGATACAAAAAGGCGGCTCCTAAAAAACATCAGAAAGAAACAATCAACATTTTTCAGGCACATCATGAGAAGAGGAAAATTGGAATACTTGGTTACAACTGTCAAAATAAAAGGAAAGAGAGATCGCAGACAACAAAGAGAGAAAATACTGGATAGTTTGGTGTCATGGCATGGAAAACAGTCAACAACAGAACTGATACAATGCACTATAGATATAAGATTATGGAAGGACATGATCACCTACGCCAACCGGTATGGCACATGATGATGATTGACCTTTTGAGCCGCAGCTGGCCCATAGGGCATAGACCCAGATACTCTTTCAATTATAGCTATAGACTCATAAAATTACAGGCAAGTAGTGATCTATCTAAACTTGTTCTCACAAACATGATCATCTTCATAGTATTTCAACAGTTCTCATTAGTATCCCATTCAATTTACTGTTATACAAGAAGACCCCCAACACAGTGCACATACTTTGTTGTAGAGACCTCTAGAATAGCTTCAGAAAGTTGGTCTAGATTATTTCAACCATGGTTGAAAGTTTACTTCTTGAAGTTTAGTCTACATGTTTAGTATAGTTGAAAGAACATCTTCATTGCACAACTCCATTGTGCTCAGATCCCCTCCTCAGCAAGTTTCCCAGTAGGAAGCTTATCTGTCATACACAAATAAAAGTACAAAGATGGCTCAGCTCAAATGCGTGATCTCTGTAGCACCAGTGAACACCTTTAGACTTCATGTTCTAATGGGAAGCTGAGAGAGAGATATTAAGAGAGAGAGAAAGAGATAGATGATGAGAGAGAGATAATGTGAGAGAGAGATAATGTGAGAGAGAGATAATGTGAGAGAGACACAGAGAGATAATGTGAGAGAGATAATGAGAGAGATAATGTGAGAGAGGCACAGAGAGATAATGTGAGATAGATAATGAGAGAGATAATGTGAGAGAGACATAATGAGAGAGAGGCACAGAGAGATAATGTGAGAGAGATAATGTGAAAGAGAGATAATGAGAGAAATAATGAGAGAGACAGAGAGATGAGAGAGGGATAATGAGAGAGATAATGAGAGAGACACAGAGAGATGTGAGAGAGATAATGAGAGAGACAGTGAGATAATGAGAGAGAGACACAGTGAGATAATGTGAGAGAGAGATGATGAGAGAGACACCCGCAGAGAGATAATTTGAGAGAGTGATAATGAGTGAGATAATGAATGAATGAGAGAGAGAGAGAAGGATATAATTTATGACGAGTGAACCCCAAAAGCAGTATCAGTTTTAAAAAAAAAAGGTCAATGTTGACTTCTGGGAATAAAATCTGGCTCACTAGTTCAGACAAGTACACTTTCCACTACAACTTCTACAGCAACTGTGCAAGCCTAAATCATTTTATTTTATTTTTTTAATGAACAAACAAACAAAGAATAAAAAGAGCTATACTATAAGCCACTACAAAATGGTGTTCAAGGTGGGCTAGCAGCAATGGCAAAGTTGATGTGAAATGAGAGACATTTTATGAATCCAGAGTCAGAAATATCTACAGCAGTAAAATCAGAGACTTCATATAGGCTGCTGCAGCCAAAGCAGCATAACTTCTCCATTCCTGTTTGCTTCCATCCTCATAGTCACACATTCCTAAACAGGGAAACATCAAACAAATAATTAGCTTGTAATTGTAACAATCACCAGCAGAATAAGCTATTTAGAGTTCATTTTATTCTCTCTACATTTACTTGTCTTTAGAGCATTTTTTTTCTCTGTTTCAGACACACTTTTGGAGGCAAAGGCGTGCCTCACAACACCAGAGCTGGAAGTTGTCAGCGACCCACAGCTGATGGCTTTGCGCCAGGATAGGTGAACCAGAACCATCCAGACCCTGCTCTACCTCGCCGCGGTGCCTCTAGTAACAGACTAACCTGTCTAGTCTGGCCAAGTGAGTAGGGATCAAAGAGGGAAGACAACCTGGTACTCAAAAATGCCATGCTGACGTCGGTTGTGTTGGGCCGAAAGGCGCAAATATCACAGTTATACTGCAAACCACAACACAATGCAGACACGCCTACTTAACGTCCTTTTAAGGGCGGATGATGAAGAGGTACACTCCTTGAGTCATCAGGCGAATGCAAGCAAGCAGCAAGCAAGATACACATTTTTTTCTGTTTCAGATGCACAGTTTTTTCCTTCAACAGATCAGCTATGCCTTCCATAATGAATCCTCTACCTTCTAGTGCTTCTTCTTTCCTCAATTTTTCTGTTGCCACAAAGTTGTTCATGGCTGGTGTATTTTTCTATATCTTCTGCCCATGTTAAATGACCTTGATCTAATATTTTGCTGGTTTGGACTATCATATAGAAAATTGTGGAAGCACATCATTCATTAACCCTAGATTACGATTCCTATCTGTATGTCATGTTTTCATGATACTGTCATAAAGTTACAACTGCTTAAATATTAAAATTGGAGTTCTAAAAATAGTATTTCTTTGAACTTTTGCCATACAGATGTATATTTACCCAAGACGACACATGGTGATTGGATGAAGTATTATTTCCTGGCTTACAGTCGATTTTTAGCCTGAAATCCGATTACATGGCCCTTGGCCACTGGAGAAGTTCTATTTGTTTATTCACACGGAGTCATATTCCACCAACTCAGCCCCATCAGAGTGCTGTTCACTATCAATCCTGTTGTTACAAAGGCTACTTTGATGTCTTGTCAAGAGACTAGCCTCGAGACAAAGAGGTTGTGGGTTCAAATCCCGGCTACACCGGTTGGGATTTTTATTTATGATTTCTCTCTGCGGCAACCACCCCTGGTCTCAGTAGCAAGGCCTGGGTTGAAGCGTCAATTACTCATCGACGGAAAAATATATGAGTACCTCCGAAGTCGGAGTTATCTGCCTGTGCAGCGAGGGACCCCTGTGCACACGGCTGCCAGGGAAAAATAGATTAACACACAAAATTCAGTTCTTAGTCTCTAGGGACTTCATCAGAGCTGGTGAACGAAAAAAAAATAAAATTGGTGCAACAGTTCCACCTGTTGTCCACACCTTGTCCTGATAGAAGAGGCCTTCTAATTGTCTGTTCACTTCTGTAAGAGTTGTCAGAGATCGTTTTTCCAAATGAATTCACACGGGTTGAACTTGATTTTCAATATAATTTTAATTTTGTCGTTGTGCATGACTCATGGGCTAGATTATTAGTCAACAGATTAATAATATTTAACTGATATACAGGCAATGATTTTAAAAAAAAAACATGAAATTTCAAGTGCTCACCTAAAATGATAAGATAACTTTCACAGCAGCTGCCTTCAAGGGATTCTAAAACTGCATCGTGTTCCTGTTGAAATGCTTTAATGCCATTCATTTGTGCAAAGTCCATGCGAAGAGGGTCAGAGCGTGCAACTCTGTAACCACATCCAATGACCCCATATCTGGAAAAAAATGAGGAAGATATTTCATTACATGCTTAAAATAACCAATTTATCACTGATTAAATTAATGAACTTCTCCACATCCAGGGCAATTTATAGGTTCTCAACAGGTGGCTAAAAGTGTGTACACTTATATTCTCTGTAGCTTGCTGATTACACACAGTATTGACAGTAAACTGATTCCTGCACAGTTGCTTATTTGTAACATCAAAGTGATGTTTTAGTAATATTCCTACTATTTTTTTATGCATTTTTGGGTGAAGTGCCTTGAGACTGCTACATTCCTGCCATTCTTATAACTGGTATTCTATGCGAGTGGTTCTAATTTGTAGCCTGACACAAACATGTAAATTCTTTAACTTAAGTTCTGTAGTTATAGATATTAGGTTGATTAATGCTTTCCTTGAGTATATTAAATAAGAATTAATACTTAACAAAAAGGACTAATTTGACACTTCTTGATTTGAAATATTCATCATCATCATCATCACTGAGTGCCTTCTGCGCAACGAAGGTTGGCTACCATGGACCGCCATTCTACTCTGTTTCTTGCTTTGATGGTGCAGGCTGTCATAGATTGACTTGTCCATCTTTTGATGTTACTCGTCCATGTTAGTCTTGGTCTGCCCTTTTTACCTTGTTTTTTCCCTTCCAATATTACTTTTAGTAGGCTGTTGTGTCTTTTAACATGCCCTAAAAATTTCATTTGTCTTGTCCTAATTGTATTTAGTAGTTCTCTTTTATTTTCAGTTGTTTTAAAAGTTCATCGTTTGTTATCTTTTGTTTCCATCCAATTCTACCTATTCTTCTATAAATTAAATCAAAATCATTGCAATCAAATACCATGCCTGTTTATATAGGTGGTCATGTCTCTCCACAACTTGCTATCAGTACAATTTTTTATCAGTTTTGATAAACTGCTGACTTCCTACCAAACTATTCTTTTAAATTGTCCTGGTGTCTTTCCCTCTGTTCCATTCTATTTCTTCTTTCTCACATTTTTTGGTTGCCACAATATGTTCCAGCTATTCCTTTTACTCTAAACATTCCAAAAAATCATGATTGTTTTCTTCCGCTGTTGACAACAAGTTTTGAGGAATCATATATAAAATATATTTATGACATAAGCAAGATAAACATTAGTCACTTTATTATGGTTAATAGCTAAAACAGATCTTAGTGATGTTAAATGATTTTTCACCATAAATAAATTTTCTTCACACTAATCATTGACAACCTAAACCATCAAAGCAAAAGACAGAGCAGAATGACGCTCCATGGTAGCCAACCTTCGATGCGGAGATGGCACTCAATGATGATGAATCATTGTCAGGTTGCATATCCTTTGCAGAAAGTTGCACTCACCACACCCCACCTAAAAGAATCTGTCTCTAGCCAGATCTCCCCAGAAAGTTGCACTCACCACACCCCACCTGAAAGAATCTGTCTCTAGCCAGATCTCCCCAGAAAGTTGCACTCACCACACCCCACCTGAAAGAATCTGTCTCTAGCCAGATCTCCCCAGAAAGTTGCACTCACCACACCCCACCTAAAAGAATCTGTCTCTAGCCAGATCTCCCCAGAAAGTTGCACTCACCACACCCTACCTAAAAGAATCTGTCTCTAGCCAGATCTCCCCAGAAAGTTGCACTCACCACACCCCACCTGAAAGAATCTGTCTCTAGCCAGATCTCCCCAGAAAGTTGCACTCACCACACCCCACCTGAAAGAATCTGTCTCTAGCCAGATCTCCCCAGAAAGTTGCACTCACCACACCCTACCTAAAAGAATCTGTCTCTAGCCAGATCTCCCCAGAAAGTTGCACTCACCACACCCCACCTGAAAGAATCTGTCTCTAGCCAGATCTCCCCAGAAAGTTGCACTCACCACACCCCACCTGAAAGAATCTGTCTCTAGCCAGATCTCCCCAGAAAGTTGCACTCACCACACCCCACCTGAAAGAATCTGTCTCTAGCCAGATCTCCCCAGAAAGTTGCACTCACCACACCCCGCCTGAAAGAATCTGTCTCTAGCCAGATCTCCCCAGAAAGTTGCACTCACCACACCCGCCTGAAAGAATCTGTCTCTAGCCAGATCTCCCCAGAAAGTTGCACTCACCACACCCCACCTGAAAGAATCTGTCTCTAGCCAGATCTCCCCAGAAAGTTGCACTCACCACACCCCGCCTGAAAGAATCTGTCTCTAACAAAATCTTGCACTTCTTCTGTTGTCATGTTCAAGGCCTCTTTGATGTCTTCAGTCTATCTATCTTTTATTTGACTGAAGTATTGTCTATATCTGGGAGCAGCGATAGCTCAGTGGTTAGTGAACTGGACTACAAAGGACAAGACGTAGGGTTCGATCCCAACCAATGGCTTCTGGTTCACCCAGCCTTTAATGGGTACCGGATTTTTATCTGGGAAAGTATTGGTTATTGGTTATGGAAGGCCTCGGTATCACTGCAAGCGAATTAAAATCCATAATTGCTCAACCGCCCGTGCCAGTGGAATCATCCGAATTATAACTCATCTTCCAAACAAAGAAAGGTAACTGTACTCCCCATCATAGCAGTCTCAGCACACGCCAAAAGACATAAGGCGAAACCGCACAGAAAGTGAACACAGCCAACTGTTCCCTGTCATACGATATCACCATTCATCGTACACAATTGGAGTATCGAAACATGATCAAAATGGATGAGACACACAGCTCACGGTGTGCACAGAGCACTTAACTCAGTAGCTCCTGCAACAAGCCGGACTTGGAACATGAGGAAACTGCAACAAGGAACACTTTGCAGACATAGCCTTCAATGGTTCCTGCCGCCTATCCATCACATTGCCCGGAAGATCACGTCCTCCTGAAATGATGATCGTCATAGTCTGGGAAAGTAAAGCGGCACGGGCATAATACCGACCACATTACTCCAAAAATCATGTGCCGAAGGTCTGTCAAATTTATGGTCACTAACACCATATTCCCTATACGTCACTTGGCGTGACGGGGGTGCTTTACATTTTTTTTTACTATTGTCTATATCTGTAATGTTGTATCCTGTAAAAATGTTTCTGTCTTTTGTAATTCTTGCAGTGGCCCATATAGTTTTGTCTGTAGTGTTGTATCTATGGGCCAATGGATTTTCCTCAGTCTACTATATTCAGTGCAGTCTTGAAATATATGCTCAGCAGTCTGTGGTGCCGATCTACATGTACATGTAGTTGAGGTGTCGATCTTGAATTTTGTATACATGTAACTATGGAATTGATTGTGCCATGTTCTGTGGCATATAATGATAACTTATTCCCATCTATTCATATTATGAAAGGCATCCCGATTTGGGGCTAGTGATTTTCTGATTGATTTGATTATTTTCTGTTTCTTCTGATGGTATGCAACTGGTTTTGATGTCTTGAAGCCACGCTCTTCTTAGTCTGCCCATGATGCATCACCCAGGAACCATGCCTTCCATTACAGTTCTTTCCAGCCTGGCGTATCTTTGACATGGCCATAGTATTTTAATTTCCTCTGTAAAATGATATTTATAAGCCAGTTCTTTTTAATGTTTAAGTTTCTTATTATGTCTTCATTGAACTCTTTCACTATCCAATGTACCGTAAGGATTTTTCTTTAGCAATTATTACTCTTAATCTCTCTACATGACCTTTTATTTTAAATTATTTATCATTCTCACCTAACATTTGTCCATCCTTCATTGTAATTCCTTGCTGCAAATCCTGTGGGTCGTGGGTGCTCTACTTGGATGACTGATCCATCTGGCTTGGTGTAAAACAATCTATCCCTTCTGATCATTGGACGGTGGAAGTTAGACTCCTGGCCTCTAAGTATGTCTTTCCCAGTTTCAATATGCTTGTCCCACGGTCTCCCTGATGAAGGGCTAATTTCAGCCTGCAAAAGGAGAAAAAAATGAATTTACAATTTCTGCAAATGTAAAACATTGTTATTGTAAAAGGAAATGTGAAATATTGATAATAGGAAAAAAGTTAGTGTAAAGAGATCATAATAAAAATACAAATTACATTTAAAAAAACTGCATTAAAATATTAATAATTAACACACAAATTAAAAAAAAATAATTAAATAAAGACTACAAAGTTTCAATTTGGGTAGTTCACAAATTAAAGTAAGATAATTCTGTCCAAACCAATAAATAACTCAGGAGTTAAAGAGTTAATAAGCTCACAGATGAATGCCCTATTCTATGATTTGATAGAAGCTCAAATATATCCTACAGTTTTGTTTGATAGAAGCTCAAAGTGTAATGCTCTATAAGAGAACTTGAAGCAAGCTTAAAATGAAATGTCCTATCCTGCATACTTGTCTGCTCAACATGTTAGCTGCAGTAACAAGTGCTTTCTCCTTTGGGGCTCAGATTTGTGTAACATTTGGCAGATACATTAGCTAAGAGATCCAGACAGACATAATCAGAAAACCAACATCTTACTAAACATAACCAAAAAAAAAAAAAATAAACTCTAACAGTAGAGAACATTGGTAGAATGGATGGGCCATGAAAAAACAGGGAGAGATCTTTTTATATACAGGTCAAGGCCAAATCCCCACGACAACATTAACAACATAAAATGAAGAGACCAAACCACCACCTTCAGGCTGAGAACCAGTCATCTACCATTGAACAACCACGTCAGGTGCATACAACAAAATCAAACTCCAGCATGTCCACTCTATGAACATGCACATGAAACAGTAGAACATCATCGGATTGACTATCCAAAGCTTACTGACATCATACCAACTCTACTTCAACAAAGACATGATAAATGGAACACCTTGTATGGAACTATAAGGGAACTCAGAAATACATGCAGATATCAATACATGACATTGGGCCCAAGGGCATCAGATCACAGGCTTTTGGATCCATAACAACAACCAAGATTTGATACAAGCTCAAATATATCCTACAGTTTCTTTAATAGAAGCTCAAATATATCCTACAGTTTGTTTAATACAAGCTCAAATATATCCTACAGTTTGTTTAATAGAAGCTCAAATATATCCTACAGTTTGTTTAATAGAAGCTCAAATATATCCTACAGTTTGTTTAATACAAGCTCAAATATATCCTACAGTTTGTTTAATAGAAGCTCAAATATATCCTACAGTTTGTTTAATAGAAGCTCAAATATATCCTACAGTTTGTTTAATAGAAGCTCAAATATATCCTACAGTTTGTTTAATACAAGCTCAAATATATCCTACAGTTTGTTTAATACAAGCTCAAATATATCCTACAGTTTGTTCAATAGAAGCTCAAATATATCCTACAGTTTGTTTAATACAAGCTCAAATATATCCTACAGTTTGTTTAATACAAGCTCAAATATATCCTACAGTTTGTTTAATACAAGCTCAAATATATCCTACAGTTTGTTTAATACAAGCTCACATATATCGTACAGTTTGTTTAATACAAGCTCAAATATATCCTACAGTTTGTTTAATACAAGCTCAAATATATCCTACAGTTTGTTTAATAGAAGCTCAAATATATCCTACAGTTTGTTTAATACAAGCTCAAATATATCCTACAGTTTGTTTAATACAAGCTCAAATATATCCTACAGTTTGTTTAATAGAAGCTCAAATATATCCTACAGTTTGTTTAATAGAAGCTCAAATATATCCTACAGTTTGTTTAATAGAAGCTCAAATATATCCTACAGTTTGTTTAATCTATCTATCTATTGACCTTTCGAGCCGTAACCGGCCCATAGGGCGTAGACCAAGATACACCTTCTCCTATATGAATTTTTGTTCTAGCAGTTTTCTTTTAAAGATATTTTATCAAATCTCGCCATCTGTCTCTGTTCTGTGCAAGCAGTTCTATCTCATTGAGGGAGCCGATTCCTGCTGCTCTTGCCTCTCTCATCAATGTTCTTCTCAGTGTCTCCCTGGGTCTTCCTCTTTTTCTTTTACCTGTTGTTTCCCATATGAGGGCTTGCTTTGCTATTCGATTATTATCTCTTCTCATCACATGTCCAACGTATGACCATCGTCTTTTCTTTATTACTGAAGATATTAGTGGTTGATTGGCGATTTCTCTAATTTCCTCGTTTGTTTGAATTCGTTCCATTCTATACCAAGTATTTTCCTTAGACATTTATTTTCGAATGCGTTCAACTTTGTTTCTATATCTCTTGTTGTTTTCCAGCTTTCACACGCATACGTAAGGGTTGATAGTACATTTGATTTGAATAGCCTAAGTTTTGTGTTTGTGCTAATGAGTTTTGATTTCCACAACTTTTCAAGGCTTCTGAAAGACATTGCTGCTTTAGCCAGTCTGATTCTAATTTCTTTGCTCGTATCCCCTTCTCGATCAATGTGACTTCCAAGATAGATGAAGTGATCGATCTCTTCTACTGGTTTGTTTTCCATGTATATTTTGTCACTTGTTGGAATTAAACTTTTCATGACTTTAGTCTTTTCATGATTGACCTCAAGCCCAATTTTGCTGGCTATTGATGATAGTTCATTTGTGTTTTCCTGCATCGTTTTTATCTGATTGCTGATGAGAACTATGTCATCAGCAAAGTCCAGGTCCTCCAAATGGTCTCCTTGTATCCATTCGATGCCTTTATTACCAGTGCAGCATTTCTTCATTATGAAGTCCATAACAATTCCAAATAACAAGGGCGATAAAATACATCCTTGTTTAACCCCAGTTTCTATTGGGAAACATTCGCTCAGTCCTTCCTCTGTTCGAACTGCACATGTGTAACCATCATACATGTCTTTGATAATATTTATGATTTTTGATGGTAAGCCATATTGCTTCAGAATTTTCCACAAAGAATCTCTATGAATACTATCAATGCTTTTTTGAAGTCGATGAAGTTAAGTACAAAAGGTTTTTGCTTTTCAATGTGTTCCTCCAATATAAGTCGTAGAGTGAAAATGTGGTCAAGACAGCTTCTCCCTTTTCTAAACCCAGCCTGTTCTTCACGCATTACTGTATCTATTGAATCCTTTATTCTATTTAGGATGATTTTACAGAATAATTTTGAGGCAACTGACAAAGTGTCACGCCTCTCCAATTGTTACAATCTCTAAGATTGCCCTTTTTTGGGATCTTAACAATGATTCCTTTTTTCCATTTATGAGGCGTCTTCTCTGTTTTCCAAATGATGTTGAACATTTTTTGGAGATGTATTAAATTATGGCTATCAATTGCCTTGAGGATCTCAGCTGTTAACTTATCCTCTCCAGCAGCCTTGTTATTGGTCATTAGCTTTAAGGTGGTTTCTATTTCACTCAAGGTGAAGTCATCTAAATTTACATCTAATTCTGCTGCTGGTGTTTCAGCTTCAAAATCTATTAAACTGTGAGGTAGTGGACGGTTAAGAATTTCTTTGAAGTGTTCCGCCCAACGGGCTTTTATGTCTGCGCTTGTTGTTAGCATTAATCCAGATTTGTCTAGAATTGGTGTTCCACTGGATGTATAGGTGTTTGTCAGCATCTTTTGTACAGTATAAAGAGTTCTGCTGTCTCCTGTAATTGCAGCTGTCTCTGCTTTCTCTGCCAAGTTGTCTATATAAGCTCTTGTATCTCTTCTTGCCGAACTTTTCACTTTGTTGTCTAATTCTTTGTATGTTGCTTTTGCCAGAACCTTTCCAAGATCTGTCTTTACATTAGTCATGGCTCTCTTCGCTTCTCTTCTTTCTTTGATGTATTTCCATGTGGTGTCTGAGATCCAAGCTCGTTTTTTCCATTTTCTTCAGTCCAGCACTTGCTTCTGCTGCTGTCATTAGTATTTTGCTCTGTGAGTCCCACATTTCATTGATATCTAAGTCTATTTCACCAAGTGCTGAATAACAATTACTTAGCTCTATGTTAAACTTTTCCTTTATTGCTTCATCTTTCAGTTTATGACTATCAATTTTATGTGTAATTGACCTCTTCTGTTGGTTTCTAAATTTTAATCTTATTTCCCAATGCACAGGTTGTGGTCACTATTAACATCAGCACCTCTGTATGCTCTTACATCTATTAATGATGATCTGAATTGTTGTTTAATACATAGGTGGTCAATTTGATTTGATGTTCTATCATCAGGATATCCATGTTGTTTTGTGGATATTTTTATGTGGAAATAATGTCCCACCTATAACTAAATTTTCTATTAAACATAATTCTATTAATCTTTCTCCATTCTGACTTGTTGTATTACAGCCTTCTCTCCCCATCACATGTTCCACTCCTGCGTTATCTTGTCCTACTTTGGCGTTGAAGTCTCCCATTACAATTAAAAGATCGTGTTTTGTTATTTTGTTTATAAGTTGTTGCAGTTGGTTATAAAAATCATCCTTAACTTCATCATCAGCTTCGTTAGTAGGCGCATAACATTGAATAATTGAAAGTCTTCCATGTTTTGTTTTGTATCGTGTTCGTATCAGACGGCTATTTACCGGTTCCCATTCTAATAAACTTCTTGCAGCTTTGTCTGTCATCATTATGCCTACTCCTTCACGGTGTTTTCCATCTTCCCTTCCAGAAAAAACTACTATTTTATTATCAATAGATCTCCTACCTGTTCCAGGCCAGCGCATTTCGCTTAATCCTAAAATATCTAGATCGTATCTGTCCATCTCGCTCGCGACCTGTGCATGTTTCGTCGGAGCGGCCATTGTTCGCACATTCCAGAATCCTATTTTTGTTGTTGTTTTAGGGCCGAAAAAACTATCACTACTATCTACTGCTAATTTACACATTCTGTATCAGGTCTACGTTTCATTAACAACATCGTTTTTACGATAGCGGCTTGTTAAACCTCTGATCAACGGTTCTATACCAAGCCGGAGAAAAATAATTCCTCCATTTTGGAAACAACCGGAAACGGACATACTATGCTTGTTTAATACAAGCTCAAATATATCCTACAGTTTGTTTAATAGAAGCTCAAATATATCCTACAGTTTGTTTAATAGAAGTTCAAAGTGGAATGCTCTATAAGAGAATTTGAAGCAAGCATAAATTGAAATGTCCTATCCTACATACTTGTCTTCTCAACTTGTTAACTGCAGTAAAAAGTGTTTTCTCCTTTGGGGCCCAGATTCGGGTAGCATAACTGTAGCCTGTAGCATTTCGGATCTTCTCAACCTAGAAAATGAACATAAGATTGTCAATTAGCGGTACATCATTGTCAAATAATCATGCAGTGAATACATGATAACAGATAATCACAGAAGCTGGATACATCATTTGCTCAAGATGGATCCAGATGCAGGAGTGTTATAGTTATTGTAGATTATTTGTCATAAACCATCATCATGTATAGAGGCATCAACTGTTCGTTATCTTGTGTGGTAGTTGAAAATGATGATGATCTTAGGACAACATAATAAGTCAAGTATTTTGAACACAGAATTTTTAATTGAACTGTCAACATCATGGTCCTCATGTGAGGGCTAGATTTCACCACAGCTTAAAGTGACTGCCGATAACTAAAAGCTGTAACTGGTTCACATATAGGCGTCTTGGATTCTAAATTTTACAGAACATAAGTATATTCTAAAATAATTGACTAATTGTCACAGCAGTTGCTATTTCAGGAGATGGCCTGCGGTGAGGACTCTAGCTAAATACTACGTGTTGGTTATACTATCTTTTCTATCTCTAACTGACCATCTCTGGCCCCCTGTTTTTAAATTACTATTTCTGAGTCCCTATCTGTCACTGATTCTGACTGATTTCCCCGTACATTACATACAGTATGCCTCAGTGGTCTATGTGCCTTCACTCATATATGACCAGAAGTTGGTAAAAAGTCAACCACTTGCTCACCAAATACTATTTTTACTGGGCCAAATGCAGTATTCATCTCCCAAACAGAAGTTGGCAACATGTCAAGCCACCTCATCATCATCAAGTTGCATGCCCTTTGCAGAACATTGCATTCACAACAGCCTGTCTAATAGAATCTTTGTCTCTAGCCAGAACTCCCACAGAATGTTGTATTCACAACAACCTGTCTCATAGAATCTCTGTCTCTAGCCAGAACTCCCATAGAATGTTGCATTCACAACGATCCATCTTAAAGAATCTCTGTCTCTTGCCAGAACTCCCATAGAATGTTGCATTCACAACAATCCATCTAATAGAATCTGTCTCTAGCCAGAACTCCTATAGAATGTTGCATTCACAACAATCCGTATAATAGAATCTCTGTCTCTAGCCAGAACTCCCATAGAATGTTGCATTCACAACAGTCCATCTAATAGAATCTCTGTCTCTAGCCAGAACTCCCACTTATTTTGTTGTCATGTTCAAGGTCTCCTTGATGTCTTGAAACCACCTTCATCATGTCCTGCCCCTGATGCATTGCCCAGGAACCATGCCTTCCATTATTGTTCTTTCCAGTCTACTGTGTCTTTTGACATGGCCATAACATTTTAATTTCCTCTGTAGAATAGTATTTATAAGCCAGTTATTTTTAAATTTTAAATCTTGTAATGCCTTCATTGCTCTTTTTTCATTATCCAAGTTATCTTAAAGATTTTACTGTAGCATTTTGTTTCCAATGAATTGATTTTCTTCCTTGCTGTTTGCGAGATTGTCCACGATTCACAACCATATGTTGCTAACAGGAAAATACATTTCTCAGTAATTTTAATTTCGCTATCTTGATGGCATTTAATTTTTGTGCCTATTGCTAATCCTCTTTTGATCTCTCTCTGGCAGTCTCCACTGTTAGTTACTACAGATCCCATTAATTCATAGTTTGCTACAATTTGTTCTTCATCAAGCCACCTATACGAGAAAAATCTACCCTATAAATAGGTAGGTTTGGCTGGAAGTTGTTATAGTGTAAACAAAAAATCTGCTTTTTCCTGTCCACCTGCGATCTTGACTCCCAACCAGAAGTGTATAGTAGTCTACTGCATCTATGCCACTACCTACAAATTTACGTGAAGCTTTAACCATACTGTTTTTTATATATATATATATATTTTTTTTTTTTTCATTTCTCCTTACCCTGTTCTACCCCCATCCAATACTATTACAATATAAATAATTGCTTTCAGTGAACTTCAAACAATGAGTTGTTGTTGTTATGTTTGTCAGCTTTCAACTCTTACGAAGTCCCTAGAGACTAGGAACTGAGTTTTGCGTGTTAATCCATTTTTTCCTGGAAGCTGCGTGCACAGGACAATGAACAAAAGGGCAGACCAGGAAGAGAAAAGTAGTACAAATACTCTATTTTCCATGTTAAAGACCATAAAAGTAATCATTGTCAATATTACTCTATAAAATGCTTTGTAGTACTTTTTTTATGAAAGCTTCAACAATATCCCTCTATCTTGTTTAGGGTCTCATAAGTGCCCCAAATTGTTCCACATTGTGAATAACTGCCTCCATTGTTTCTTACATTAAAACATCCATTTTTTTTTTTGTTAATAATGCATACAACTTATGCATATTTCTTCGCACCATAACAACTTAAAAAATGTATAAAAATGTGTTATCTTCAATCAGACTCTATCATATTTTTTCTTCATAACATTGTACATGTTTCCAGAAGCTGAATGGACTAGGAATGTTTACATTGCCAACTCACAGTTTTGATGCAAAAATATTTTAAATTACAACAAGTTTTAAATTACTTTGAGAAAAAGTGTAATGATAGAATCAGAATAGCAAAGGCAACAATGAATTTCAAAAACCTTGATAAAATATGGAAATCAAACAATTACTAAGCACAAAAACTAAGCTTAGGATTTTCAAATCAAATGTATTATCTACCCTTACATATGCATGCAAGAGCTGGAAAACAACTAATATAAAATAAACTGGATGCATTTGAAAACAGATGCTTGAAAAATATACTTTGCATACCATGGAATGAGTTCAAGACTAGTGCAGAAAGAAAAAGAAATGACAAAGCATAAAAAAAAAAAATCAACTATAATCAAAAGAAGGTGGTCGTTTGTTGGCCATGTGATGAGAAAGCGACAACAAAAGAATCTCAAAGCAGGCCTTCAAATAGGAACTGGAGGTGAAGGCATGCCTCACAGCACCAGAGCTGAAAGTTGTCAGCATCCCACTGCTGATGGCTTGTGCCAGGAACGGTGAACCAGAACCATCCAGACCCTGCTTCACCTCTCCGTGGTGCCTCTAGTAACAGACTAACCTGTCTAGTCTGGCCAAGCGAGTAGGGATCGAAGAGGGAAGACAACCCGGTACTCAAAAATGTCATGCTGAAGTCGTATGTGTTGGGCCAAAAGGCGCAAATATCACAGTTAAACCACAACACAATGTAGACACGCCCACTTAACGTCCTTTTAAGGGCGGATGACAAAGAGGTATACTCCTTTAGTCATCGGGCAAACGCAAGCAAATAGGAACCAGAGGGTAAAAGAAAAAGAGGCCAACCTAGAGAAGCACTAAAAATAATATTAAAATGAGAAGAACAACAGCAGGCATCAGCTCCCTCACTGAGACTGAACAACTCATCCAGAACAGAGCCATGTGGTGAGACACAATGCAGGTCCTGTGCAAGGTCTGACAGTTGAAAGATCATCAGACACAATGCAGGTCCTGTGGAAGGTCTGACAGTTGAAAGATCGCCAGACACAAGAGTCTAGAAATTCCGTCCTATGTGCCTTCTTCGGCTCAAAAAGACAATAGATAAGTTTGTTAACTGTTGCTACTTACAAATAAAACTAATAAAACATTTACCTTTGAACAGTAAACATAAACAGAACCAGAATCATCTGTGGGTGTTGACACAACAACATCTCCCAGCTTAACGTGTTGGTTGAAGTCTGTGTAGTGAGGAACTGCACCACCAACACCAACAAATAGAACATGCTGAATTTTGTTAAAGGTACCTGAAATAGTTCAACAAAATAATATATAATGCATCTCTGTCATATCCCTCTCTCTTCTTCATTTTCTACCTTTCAACTCCCATGGAGCATAGGTTTTCTACAAACACTTTCCAAGCCATCCTGTTTAGTGCCATTCACTTAGGATCAATCCTTGTCTTCCCTGTTTCCACCTACAGTTTGGTCTTCCCTGTCCTTGAGAACTCCAAAACAGGGCTTGTCATCCAAAACTCTCCAGTTTCTTTCTGTTGATAATTAATGACACTGAGTTGTGTCTTGTGTCTCTGTGCAAAAGCTCTTCAGCCCAGTGATATAACCTTTTTGCTTACCAGTCTCCATCTAGAAAAACTGAAGCTTCCAATCCTATTGGGGATGTCATCATCATCATCATCATCTGGTGCCATCTCCGCAGCAAAGGTTGGCTACCTTGGATCGCCATTCCACTCTGTTTCTTGCTTTGATGGTGCAGGCTGTCATAGGTTGGCTTGTCCATCTTTTGATGTTACTTGTCCATGTTAGTCTTGGTCTGCCTCTGCCTCTTTTACCTTGTAAAATGGGGATGTAATACTAGATCTTTATATCTGTCGTCCCAGCAATCTGGGGACCTCAACAACTCTCCCTCTTTCTATACACCTGAGAAATGTCTGACAATCTTGTCAATGATCCCTCAGATCAGTCAGGTGAACAACACTTAGATCTGAGTCAAATAAAAGACTTTTCTATTGAGACTTAAATAGAAATTCTGATCAAGCATCTTGTGTTGAACTTGTGACTCTTATTCTCAGGCTACACAGAAACCCCCAGAAATGAGATAAAAGTATAAAACATTGATCAGCCCCAATAAGTAAAAAAAAAAAAAAAAGTAAACAGCCCCAACACACCAAGTGGAGTATAGGGAATATGGTGTTAGCGACCATCATTTTTATAGAATTTCGGCACATTATTTTTGGGGTAATGTGGTTGGTATTAGGCCCATGCTGTTGTACTTTCCCAGAGAAAAATCCGGTACCCATTTATTGCTGGGTGAACCCAGAAGCCGTCTATCAGAATCGAACCCGACCGCTTGTCCTTTGTAGTCAGTTCACTAACCACCGAGCTATCGCGGCTCCTGATCAGGCCCTATAATACTGTACAATTGAGAGCATGTGATGTTAATAAAATTAAAATGTAGCAAGAAAACCCTATCATTAGAACAAATTGTGCAATATAATTTTCATTATGTAGAAGATTTTCAAACTCATGGCACTGTACATCTCACCATAAGCAGGGAAAAGAAAAAAAGAAGTCCCTTTGAAGCTACAGGGCATTTAGGGAATACTGTGTTAGTGCCCATATTTTTTTATAGAATTTCAGCACATTACTTTTGGGGTAATGTGGTCAGTATTACACCAGTGTTGCTTTTCTTTTCCAGAAAAAAATCAATGAACCCATTTAAGGCAGGGTGAACCTAGAAGCTGTTGATTGGGATAAAACCTGACCTCTTGTCCACCTCAAGTATAAGTTTAGTTGTTGTTTGTTTGTTTACATTCACCAGCTTTATATCTCTAGCGAAGTCCAGAGGAATTGAATTTTGCGTGAATATAACTTTTTCAAATTTTTTCACACCGACAGCCGTGTGTTTAGGTGTACCCTGCCCCCGCCATTCAGGCAGATATTCTCGACTCAGAGTACTCTCAAATTTTTATCGCCGAGAGTTTTAACATTTTGGGTAGATTTTTGCTATTAATTTTGTCTGGGCAGTTACAATTTTTGGCCTACTTTTTACATGTTCCAATTGCCAAGGGTATTTTGACAGAATGCACATGGGATCTCCTGTTTTTTTTTTAGAGGGCTAGACATCGGATATCATTACCCAGAGACCAGGGGAGAGTAAAGCTACAGATTTTATTTTGTTAATTTATTTTATTTTCAGCCGCATGTAGTGGGAATCCCGGGACCTTCTTGTCTAGAGGCTATTGTCTTACCTCTCAACCACCCAGCCCCTTGTAAGTCTAGTGATATAGATGACTAATGAAAAACATCAAGTCTAAAGCCGATACTGTGGTGGACTAGAAGATGATGATAAGCAATCAGATTTAGCTGGGAACTTTGACACTAATGACATCTATTACCTCTTAAGCAAATACTGATGTTTTCCTCGGTTGTCTTGCTATAGTATGCAGAGGTACGATTAACTTTGAGGTCAACCACAAAATGAAGAGAGAATTGATGTGAAATCTTTTCCAGGACACATCAAACTTGTGAGCTCAAGGCAACCAATGCTCAAAGCACAACTTAAGTTCTATATTCAAAGTGTGCATATTTGTAACAAAGCTTCACAATATCATTATCCCAAGAATGAAAGTATGAAGAAAATGTTAGCTCATTAGCTGCTTGACAATGAAGAAACTTGAAAAGGTAGATGCTATTACTGGACTCCTCCAGAGTACTCTGTGCAAACCATTCATCTTATGGTTTCATTGTATGGGTTTTCCTTAATTTGTAAGGATAAAAAAAAAAAATTGGATCCGTAAGCCTGACAGGGTTATTTGTACAGAAAAACAGACTATTAGTGTGACTTTCTGTATCTATTCTTTTTGAGAATATGTATGCAGAAGTGCAAAAATAGTTTTGCTTATACAAGTGCTAACCAATCAAATCATAACCAACCGACATTTCAAATGTGCTATAAATACTAAGGTCAACAACCACTCTATGTGAAAACAAACCAAAAAAAATGTAGTTTGAACTAATATGTATTAACGGCAACTGTGGTCTAGTATAAACTAGATGATGTAGTCAGAGGCTGAACTGATTGTGCCTCGACAAGAAACGGCAAACACCCTAGATCAATCAGACATTCTACCTGAATCTGGGGGAGAATGAGTGGGCATGTACTTTTTTTCCCCCCAATTGTAAGACCTTCTTTAGTCTGGTGTACGAGGTATGGGTTTGCCTTACATATATTATATAAATCACGTTGGTATATGTGACTAGAATGTGGAAAAATAAATGAAAAAGTTGTATAAAATTATATTCACCCAACAATCTTGTCACTGTGTTCTCTGCTGCAATCATGTCACCTTCAGGGTCACCCATCTTAGTCAGTTTTGTAGACACTACATTGTGGTTGCCAATTTTACCAACTGTATAAACTTGAGACTCTCCTGAATAAAAAAACAAAATAAAATGAACTTCTGTTATTGCAATATGTCAATCTGAACACATAAACATGAATTAAATAAACAGTTAAATAAACAGTAACAAACTTGAATACTGTAACAGCACAAAAAAGAGGTGGACTACTTGTTCTATTTAAAACTATCTTTGTTTCTGTGACACTTATCTCATTTCTGGTGTCTACTAATGGATATTTCAACAGCTCTGGGTAAAAAAGGTACATGTCAAATGTTATTGACATTAATACTACTTATCATTATCATCATGTGCCATACCGGTTGGTGTAGGCGATCATGTCCTTCCACAATCTTCTATCTACAGTGCAACGTATCAGTTCTGTTGTTGACTGTTTTCATGCCATGACACCAAGCTGTCCAGTATTTTCCCTCTTTGTCATCCGTGATCTCTCTTTCCTTTTATTTTGCCAGTTGTAACCAAGTATTCCAACTTTCCTCTTCTCATGATGTGCCCGAAAAATGTTGATTGTTTCCTTCTGAAGTTTTTTAGGAGCTCCCTTTTTGTGTTGGCCTCTTTGAGAACTTCCTCATTGGTCTTTTTTAGCTGTCCAGGGAATTTTCAACATTCTTCTGAGAAATCCCATTTCTGTGGCCTCTAATAGTCTTTTCATTTGTTTGTCTACTGTCTATGATTCACTTCCATAGGTCAGAATTGGTTCTATATAGCACCGATGAACTCTCTTTCTCATCATTTCTATTGACATAGATTTGTTGCATAAAATATTTGTCATTTTCTGAAATGCTATTTTGGCCTGAGCTATTCTGCTTTTTATTTCTGTGGTGCATCACCCATCTGATGTTATTATTGTGCCCAAGTATTTCAAATGTTGCACTTGTTTCAGATTTATCCTGTTTATTTTTATGCTGCATGATGATGATTGTTTCTTCAATATAACCATTACTTCTGTTTTCTTACTCTTCAGACTGATATCTTTCTTGTTGTTTTCTTTTACTATTATGTCTATCATTTCTTGTAGTTCATTCTCTGTCTCTGCTATTAAGACTGTGTCATCCGCATATCGCAAATTATTTATGTTGTGACCGTTGACTTCAATTCCTGTTTTGCCTACTCATCATCATCATCAAGTACAGGGCCTGCTGGCGTAGGTGATCATGTCTCTCCACAACTTTCGATCTCGGCAGCTATTTATCATTTCTGTTGTTGACCTTCTGCCAAGCCATTCTCTTAAGCTGTCTGGTATCTTTTCTCTTTGCTTCCCTCTATCTCTTCGTCCCTCAATTTTTCCAGATGTTACAATATATTCCATTTGTTCTCTTCTCATTACATGGCCAAAAAATGATGATTGTTTCTTCCTAATATTGGAAATTAGCTCTCTTTTTGCTTTGACCTCTCTCAGAACCTCTTCATTACTCTTCTTAGCTGTCCATGGTACTCTCAACATTCTTCTGTAAAACCACATTTCTACAGACTCCAGTGATTTTATTGTCTGTTGTCCTATTGTCCATGATTTGCATCCATATGTTAAGACTGGCTCTACGTAATAACATTTAACAACTCTTTTTCTTGTTTCTATTGACAAAAATGGATTGCATAGTATCTTCCTCATTTTTTGGAAAGCTGCTTTTGCCTGAGCCATTCTGCATCTCACCTCTTTTGTACATCTTCCGTCTGAGGTTAACAAAATTCCCAAATATTTTAATATTTTAAAATTAAATTTAAAAAAATTAATCTAAATATTAAATTTTTTATATTTTGTCTACTACTGATCTCATAATATGTTCGCTGTAAAGTGAAAACAAATCTGGCGACAGAACATAGCCTTGTCTGACTCCTTGTTTTATAAATTTAAATTGTCCTGTTTGGTTGTTAATTCGTATAGCTGCTGTTTGTTGTCAGTACATGTTTTTTATGATTCGCAGATCCTTGCCATCAATGTTTAATTTCTCCAGCATATTGATTATTTCCACAAGCATTACTTTGTCAAATGCTTTTGTGTAGTCTATAAAGCACATATATAGATCTTTCTTTACCTCTATAGATCTTCCTATCAATGTTCTTAAGATGTATATTGCATTATTGGTGCCCTTTCCTTCCACAAATCCACATTGTTCTTCACTTATTTCTGGTTTTATTCATACTACTTATGTTATGTTTTAATCTCCATGACAACACGCTATTCTAAACAAAAGGAAGATAATACAAAGGAAAGCTTAGTGTAGACAATTTTTTTTACCTGATTAGTTAAATTGCAAAAAAGCCTACAAAGTTGTTCATTTTTTTTAGATTTAGCATCAGATCTACAAGATATCTCAAAATTAGAATATCATGAAGTTGTTGTTCAAGATTTGGCTTTAACGTTCAGATTTGATATTAGTGGTTTAAATTTAACATTGGTGATTTGGGTCTGTAAAGAATAGTGACACTGTGACCTTCCAGGCATGTCGTAAGAGGCGACTAAGGAGGTTTATCGATGGCTTGACAAGCTGTCATTGTAAAAAGTATTGTTATGGAAACAGCGCTATATATTTTAAAGCAGTGATCTCTGCAATATGTGCCACTTTGGCACGCAAGGTTTCTGTTTTTGAGATTGTGGTTCTGCCCTATGTGCCGTCTTCGGCTCGAAAGGACAATAGATTGCTAGAGATAGATTTGGGTCTGTACTACGTCCTTGTAAGGGCAGATGATGAAGAATATTCTAGTCTACCACGATACTCTAGAATACTTTAGTCATCGTGCGAACGCAACCAACCAACCTACCACCACCACCAGACATTTATATTTCATAACAGCGTTTTGAACTGATTTTAATTCTTAACATATGGCAAAAGTGTTTTAGATAGCACTACCTATCACCACAAAGAAACATCTTATACATCATATTAGTTTCCAAATTGTTCTAGTTGTAGTAGTTAGTCGAAGGCTCCGGTATCACTGCAAACAAACATAGAAAGGCAGCTGCAGTCCCAATCATAGCAACCTCAGCACATGCCAAAAGACATACGGCAAAACCACACCAAAAGTGAACACAGCCAAACTATTATACAATATTGAACAAGCCATTATACAATATCATCATTCATCATAAGCAATCAGAATATCGAAACATGATCTGGATTAAAAACACAGTTCATAGAGCACTGAACTCAGTAAGCTCTGGCAGCAAGCCAGACATGGAATATGAGGAAACTTTAACAAGGAACACTTTTCAGACAGAACCTATCTGCTGCCTTCCTGCCATATTGACTGGAAGTCATTTATTCTATTAACATACATTATTCTATCAATGTCAAACATGGCTACTTATGACTAAATATATAAGAAATGATATCACAGAGATGATATGTTTGAGAAAAGTGCATGGGGTCACCAGAAGAAACATATTCAGAAATAATGTCATGAGAGAAAGAGTGAGCACTGAACCAATCCTAAACTACATATAGAAACATACAATAAAATGGTTTTCCCATCTAGAAAGAATGCCGACAAATTCCTTATCATACAAGGCATATATTAAATAAAAGGAAGAAGAGAAAGAGGCAGACAGAGTAAGAATGACAAGCAACATCAAAGAAATGCTACAACATTTGGCAATGGTTGAAGTTGCCAAAAAGGGTGAGAACCAGAACTGTGTATTTTACTTGACACCTAAATGGATACAAGAGGAAGTAAAGAAGAAAGTTGATATAAACTTTAGTTGTTCACTTTGTTATTAGTGGTTCAAATTTCACCTTTGTGGTTTAGATTTGATACTAACTCTTCATATTTGATATTAATGTTTTCGCCTGACTTCAACTGTTTATAGTTGACATCTGTGGTTAATTTTCTACCTTAATGATTTACACTTTACATTACTTTTATAGAGTAGTAATTGCTAGTTTGATTTTACCACTGCCAGCTGAAATTTTTCACTGTTAAACACTGTTTTCATTAAATTCTGCTCATTTGTGAGAATTCTGGGAGTAATTGGTCAAGATCAATCTTCCATTTGTGAGAATTCTGGGAGTAATTGGTCAAGATCAATCTTCCATTTGTGAGAATTCTGGGAGTAAATGGTCAAGATCAATCTTCCATTTGTGAGAATTCTGGTAGTAATTGGTCAAGATCAATCTTCCATTTGTAAGAATTCTGGGAGTAATTGGTCAAGATCAATCTTCCATTTGTGAGAATTCTGGTAGTAATTGGTCAAGATCAATCTTCCATTTGTAAGAATTCTGGGAGTAATTGGTCAAGATCAATCTTCCATTTGTGAGAATTCTGGGAGTAATTGGTCAAGATAAATCTTCCATTTGTGAGAATTCTGGGAGTAATTGGTCAAGATCAATCTTCCATTTGTGAGAATTCTGGGAGTAATTGGTCAAGATCAATCTTCCATTTGTGAGAATTCTGGGAGTAATTGGTCAAGATCAATCTTCCATTTGTGAGAATTCTGGGAGTAAATGGTCAAGATCAATCTTCCATTTGTGAGAATTCTGGTAGTAATTGGTCAAGATCAATCTTCCATTTGTGAGAATTCTGGGAGTAATTGGTCAAGATCAATCTTCCATTTGTGAGAATTCTGGGAGTAAATGGTCAAGATCAATCTTCCATTTGTGAGAATTCTGGTAGTAATTGGTCAAGATCAATCTTCCATTTGTAAGAATTCTGGGAGTAATTGGTCAAGATCAATCTTCCATTTGTGAGAATTCTGGGAGTAATTGGTCAAGATAAATCTTCCATTTGTCAGAATTCTGGGAGTAATTAGTCAAGATCAATCTTCCATTTGTCAGAATTTATCTATGACCTTGAACTTAATCTTCTCACTGTTCATGAATGTGCCCAGTGTAAAATCTCCGTTCCCTATTTAAAATGAAAATGTTATAAAAGTTATAACATCTCACTGTTTGTGAAAACATGGCTATATTTGGCTCTCAAGCTTGTTACGTATATTCTAAGTTAGTTTAATATTTTGCGAGAGTCTGGCTAACTGATTCTTTTTATCCAATGTCTAAAGTTCATGCCCCTCTATTCTAATTGTCGGTCAATTTATTCTGTCACAGAGAACTTGCCCAGAATAGGGATATGTGGTGAGGCACTTTGTGGTTCCTGAGCAAAGTCTGATCTTTAATAGCAAAGTTTATTTTTGGACATGGAAAAAAATCTAATATTTCTACCCTACATGCCACCTCCCTCTTGAAAGGAGAATAGATAGATCGATTTCAGAAGTAGCATCACCCAAGCAAAAAACAAAAATCAAAGTCTTACCTCCTATTCTAAACTTGACAAATGTTCTCTTCTCGTCCATCATGGCATCCACAGCTAATTTCTCATGGTACAGACAGGTTATTAAACCAATTGTTGGCTGCTCTTGGCTTAATAGGGCTGGCAGTTCACGGACCAGAAGGATATCTAAACAACAAAATATATTTGACATGAATAACACAACAACTTCATTCACTTAGTGAGCTTGATTGCACAGTGTTTTGCATCTTGTGGTCCAATTTATTCACTTTCAGTGCTCATCAAATTAGGACTGCTTGCTAGACACAGGAAGCCACAGTGGCTGAGTGATCTGTGAACTTGTTACTGACAGAAGGGTCAAGATTCAATTCCATTTTTAATTGGGACCAACATAATCTCAAATTCACACACTTTCTGTAAATGGGTACCTGAGATATTTTTTTCTGGGAAAGTAGGGTGATCTGTCATGATAGAGACCACATCACCCATAAAATGTGCCCCTGGTCATTTAAAAAAATAAAATTATTAGCACCATATTCCCTATATGTCTTTATGTGTGTAGGGAACCAATACTTACTCCAGTCAGCTTTCTTAATCTTCTCCCAAGGCTGCAGTTGTGTGAGTCAGAGTTCTCTCTCCTAGATCCTATGACAGCAGAATAAGTATATGTATCATATCTTCTCTCAAGTGAATTTCCCATCAGGATTATCAAGCACCTTTCATGTGGATTTATAATTGGGCTTTCTCTCTAGGTTTAGTTTAACCTGGGTGTGATCCCTTGGCTTACCCCTAGTATAAATTCTTGGAACTGATGTTGATAGCATAGCATTATTTAGAATTTGTATGAGAGTTGGTTATGTAATTTTTAGTAATAGATCTTGTGATGTTTTCTCTTCTATGGAAAGTATATACAATGCAAATTTTCTTTGATAAACAAAAAATTACTTCCTTTTTTTTCTGTTTACCAGCTAACTACTATTCTTTACCATTCACCAATGAAGACAAGAAAGTGTAACTAATTAACTGCATTGTCTCATGATCTAAAACAAGCTGTGATATTTATACATTTCAGTCCAACACATCCAACTTCAGCATTTATAAGGACAAGGTTGCCTTTCCTCTCTGATCCTAATTTATTTGGTTGTCCAGACTACTTAGTCTATTCTAGAACTACCATGGAGAAGTGGAGTAGGATCTTAATCAGTTGTATTCACTCATACAGGTGGTCAGCTATGAGTCACCTGATTGTTTCTACCTTACATTATGATGATCATTAATTTCACTTTGAGTCAGTACATGGTGAAACTAAAGAAGAAAATCAATAACAACAGCGATCCCTCCAGAATTTTTACAGTCATGTAAAATTTAGTCTAGCAGGTCAATCTTTAGAAATAAGATGAGGAGTTGACAAAGGTTTTCAAAAGCCACACCACACATAATATCCTGTGTGAGAATTTTGTCTAAAATTTTTGCTGTTTCATGATAAGCAATCAGAATCAGAAATTTGTTGATGTTATTTTTCTGTTTCTTTGATCAGTTTCTTCTATAACATACAACATAAGAATTGTTCAGACAGGAATAAGCACACCATAACTCCATAAAAGTGCCTGTTGCAGAATAAAGTCCACTCTATCTACCTATCGCCCTTTTGAGCTGACGATGGCACATAGGGTAGAAATTCTGGACTCTTGTGTGACGACGGCACATAGGATAGAAATTCTAGACTCTTGTGTCCAACAATCTTTCAAAAGTCAGAATTTGCACAGCACCTACATTGTGTCTCGCCATACAGCGCTCCTCTGGGCAAGTAGCTCAATCTTGATAGGGAGTAGGGGGCCTCTGTAGTCTAGTTGGGAAAACCACCTGATAGACCTACCGACATTCGGACAATCCGTGTTCGATTCCCATAGGAAGCAGCGTGAATTGTACTCATGGTTGGAAAAAAAAATACCCCTCAGTTGACCCAGTCACTGGCAGAAATGGGTACCAGGGTAACACTCTGGGAAGGTGAGGAATGCCGCCTCTCACTGTGAGTTTCAATGCTTGAAGCGACATTATCCAGAAGTCTCCTAACACTTCTGGATAGGCGGCTGAGCACATTTGGGTGAAAACTTGTGTGCTAAGATGCTGATTCAAGTCACGTACTTTACCTTTAGTTCATTCTCGGCTAGGGAGCAGTCATTTGGTGAACGCAAGAACAAGAAACTGCAAAAAATCATACATATTAATTAAATTACTTAATTTGTAAAAATATCAATGAGCTATAGCTTAGGTCATGAAGACTAGAATGGTTCCATGGCAAATCAGCACTACAGGAATGTTAGGCACCAAGAAAATATTTACCATGCTCTGTCATTTCTTCTTTTGTCTGCATTCTGATCCAGACGCCTTTTTCCACCTCACGGATGAGACCTTTCTTCTCCATGTCCTTCAGCATCACCACAGCAGTTATTGTGTCCGACGGTTTCACTTTGCAGCCCCTGAAATGTGAACATATATTACTATGTGGAAGACTGCAGTAAAATCTAAATATTAAAGTACAGGTTTATTCTATTTTTTGATGACCACATTTAATGCATTTGCTAGAAATTCAATTTTCAAATTGAACTACATTCTAATCCTACAGTAAGTGACCCTCTTCCTCAGCCAGTCCCACTGCAATAACTAAGAAAATAACATGACAATTACCTACTTCAATTGAGTAAAGGAAAACCACTTGTGTGCAACAACAACTTCCTCCAAACCCAATTTCTTCACTTGTGATCAATTAGTTCTATTCCCGTCTACAATAACACTGGTTTCTGACTGAGAAATTCCTTCCTGACATAAAATATCTCATCACAGACTTACCAAAATTTCCATTCCTATGCTCTCTTTAAAAAATTATTTTATTGCTGACATGATACTAAAGATGCATGTCTCATGCATGCAGAGACAAACTGGGTACATTTCATATTAAAAAAAAAAAAATAATAATATATATATATATATATATATATATATATATATATATATATATATATATATATATATATATAAATAAAATAAGTATATAGAATATAATAAATAGATAAATATCAAGAAGGGTAACAATAAAAAAAATTAAAATAATTATTAACAATTAAAAGATGGATAGAAGGGATGCTAGAAACATTAAGAAAAGCATGACAACAGATGAGCAAGAGACTTTGATCTATCTCTCTCCTGAAAAGCAAAAGAAGGAAGGAAGAAGAAAGAAATGAATATAACATTTTTAAAATGACATAAAACCTGTTGAACACAACACTAGAGGAAAGGTGGGGGTAAAAGAAGGATGATGCAGTAGATTATAGAATTGATCAAGTAGTAAACAATAGATGACTTTCATACGCCAGACAATGGGGAGTGGGTGATGTCCGCTCTTGACATCACCAAAAGGTGTTCATAGCTTCTCATTTGCCAGGCTCAGTGGATATCGGATAACAAAACCTCTCTGTTTTGACAAAATCCTCTCCGGTTTTGATGGACTAAATTCAACTCCACTGGGCTACTGTGTCCAAGGCCACACCTACATGTGGTCCCTCTGTTATCGCAAAGTTGGTCTTGGCGCGACCGAGCTCCTAGCGGTATAACTGGGCCGGGAGGAGGTGAGCCCCTATAGATGCAAGGCTAGAGCCAACCAACATGTGGTATAACTGGGCCAGGAGGAGGTGAGCCCCTATAGATGCAGGGCTAGAGCACACCGACATGTGGTATAACTGAGTCGGGAGGAGGTGAGCCCCTATAGATGCAGGGCTAGAGCACACCGACATGTGGTATAACTGAGTCGGGAGGAGGTGAGCCCCTATAGATGCAGGGCTAGAGCCAACCAACATGTGGTATAACTGGGCCGGGAGGAGGTGAGCCCCTATAGATGCAGGGCTAGAGCACACCGACATGTGGTATAACTGAGTCGGGAGGAGGTGAGCCCCTATAGATGCAGGGCTAGAGCCAACCAACATGTGGTATAACTGGGCCGGGAGGAGGTGAGCCCCTATAGATGCAGGGCTAGAGCACACCAACATGTGGTATATGCCATGGCCCTCATCTAATCACCCTCACTCTCCCTTGAGTGAGTGTCTTGTCTTCTATCTTATTACTATTTCTATAGGAAACCCCTGTGGACAGGTTGAGAGCTTCAGCGAAACCGCCTTGAGACCATCTACTGGCATACTTAAAGACAAATGACTCTAGTACTGACTAGAAGTCCATCATGTTTCTTTTTAACAGTCCTGTAGTACATCGCATAGGCACAAGTGACCCAGGACGTGACAATCCTCTGTCGATACATTTGGTCCCCATGAGATACACCTGAATGAACAGAGTAAGTGCCAGTGACAGTAGGTGGCGGGGAATGGGCTGTTGTGAATCCTGCTTGAATACAGGGCCTGGAAAGTGAACACATGGATGGATGATATGTCAGCAGAGACAGAGACACAATACATGCCATGGATGGAATTGAGGTGAGGATTTGCAAAACCTTCACCCTGGGGTAGGAAGATAGCCCACAGGTCCCCCAGTTTTACCAATGCCAATATACCAGGCAATAGATAGAAAATACAGCAGATATATTTTACATCTGCAATACTGAAACAGCACTCAGCTTACAAGTTTATTTCTTATCACACCTTATCCTTGACACTTATCTTACAAGTTTTCTTTTCTCACTCTTTGTCTTTTAATCTTTGAACTATCTATTCTTATCATCTTTATCTCCCAGTTTTAATCCTCCACATAAATTATTTTATTTCAAATTTAATTTATACATTTACATTAATTAATTATTAACTAAATCGTTTTTATCGAATCCTTTAACGAATTCAAAACAAAGAAATTAGAGAAATCGCCAATCAACCACTAATATCTTCAGTAATAAAGAAAAGATGATGGTCATATGTTGGACATGTGATGAGAAGAAATAATAACCAAATAACAAAGCAAGCCCTCATGTGGGAAAAAACAGGTAAGAGGAAAAGAGGCCGACCCAGAGAGACAATGAGAAGAACATTGATCAGAGAGGCAAGAGCAGCAGGAATCAGCTCCCTCAATGAGATAGAGTTGCTTGCACAAGACAGAGACAAGATTTGATAAAAGATCTTTAGAAGGATTGAAAACTGCTAGAATAAAAATTTAGATAAGAGAAAGAGTATCTGGGTCTATGCCAGATGGGCCAGCTATGGCTTGAAAGGTCAATAAATAGATAGAAATCATTTTCCTTCTGACTTTCATTTCTCTCCTTCATTCGACTTATCTTTCATCCCATCAACAAATTCCTATCCTCATACTTGAACAAATCATCTGTGCTAATGGTGTTGGGGTATGCATCCTCTAAGACTTGAAGCATCTTCTGTTTTTTTGCCAGCCACAGGAGAGACAACTTAATTTTGTTGCGTTTGGATTCACGTTTGAAATCTTTCTCATCTGAGGATCAGTAAAATACTTCCCATTTACATTCAGAAATGTTACATCTGTATCTTAAAAGGGAAAAGTAACTTAAAAATATTTTCAGATCAAATGAAGAACTTACAGGTAAATATAGATTTATTTTATTTCTGGTTTAATTTTGTTTCCACTAATAAGAAATATATGGCTCAAAAAACAAGAACAAAGTAGCATGTTAGTTCCTATGAAGATCTTCTGACCAATGTAAAGAAAGATAAACTCAGGTCATATATCCTTATCATTGTCTTGAGGGAAAACCAACATTGAAGAGATTTAAGAATTGGTGAACACAAGAGCAAAAGAAAGGAAATTGATCATCCATTATCAATCTCTACAATGTTCAAGAGAAAGAAAATTGTTTACCTATTCATCAATCCCTACAATGTTCAAGAGAAAGAAATTGTTTACCTATTCATCAATCCCTACAAGATGCAAGAGAAAGGAAATTGTTCACCTATTCATCAATCCCTACAATGTTCAAGAGAAATCAATTGTTCACCTATTCATCAATCCCTACAATGTTCAAGAGAAATAAATTGTTCACCTATTCATCAATCCCTACAATGTTCAAGAGAAAGAAATTGTTCATCCATTCATAAATCCCTACAAGATGCAAGAGAAAGAAATTGTTCACCTATTCATCAATCCCTACAATGTTCAAGAGAAATAAATTGTTCACCTATTCATCAATCCCTACAATGTTCAAGAGAAAGAAATTGTTCACCCATTCATCAATCCCTACAATGTTCAAGAGAAAGGAAATTGTTCACCCATTCATCAATCCCTACAAGATGCAAGAGAAATGAAAATATGAGAAAGAAACATTAGAGATAAATACACCTTGACATTGCCTTCTTGTAAGAATTGCAAACGAAGAAGCCGAGGATGTTAAATGCTGACCTCAATATATTTCCACTTACTCTGAAGGTTGTGGTGTAAAAAATAAATTAAAGATTTTTTTTTTAATACCAATTTTAGAAAATTTATCTTCTTTTAATTTGATATTATGAGCACAAGTCATCCAAAGTATCTAATCTGAAAACAGTAAACAACTCATATATGACTGTTTGTACAAAGGATCAGTAAACCCAATTGATCAAGATCATACTCAACAATCTCATGGTGCCTTTGGTAAAAGATTAACCAGTCTAGACATCCTGTTAAAGATTGAAGAGGGAAAAGAAACTGATAAAAAAAAAATGTCCGGTTCAAATAAGAAGTGTTGGTTCAGAGGATACAATATATTGTAACATGCTTTTTGACAACAGAATCAAGAAAAACAGTTCTTAAATGTTATGTAGAGTCGGTTTTAACATATGGATGTGAATCATGGACAATACCTATACTCACAAAGTGTTTGTTGAAGACCTATGCTCCACAGGGAGCTGAAAGTGTTTGTTGAAGACCTATGCTCCACAGGGAGCTAAAAGTGTTTGTTAAGACCTATGCTCCACAGGGAAGCTGAAAGGTAGAAGAAGAAGAAACAGATTTGGTGTTCACTCATGCTTGGAATGAGTTTTTTCTTTTCCTGGTAAGTAAGAGTGGCTTGGCATGATACCAATCGCATCAACTGTAGAATGTGTCACTGATCACAGAAAAATAACAAGACAAAAAAATAACAAATAGAGCCTATCTATCTGGTCACATTATTTCATCAAAAGACAAAATAACAGATAAGGCCTACCTAAAATCTCAGCAAACTCCCATTGTCCTTTTGTTGCTCGACTGGTAGCAACAGCCATACTGTTGACCTTGAACTGTCGATTTGGAGGAACATCCCAACTAAGAAATTTTGCTTGACCTTGTTTGGCACCTCTTCCCACATCAATATGGCTGTCAGACCAAGCCAGCCAGAAGTATCGGAAATCTGCCAGGTTTTTTATAACAATTACCATGTATATTTTTGCAGTCCTCTAAAGGCAATTTTTACTAAACTATCTTGTGTAATTATAAAATAATGTACTAAGAAAATAATCAAGAAATGTTTTTTTTTAAATGTATTAATTACTTATATCAGGTGAAAAAGGTTAAAAAAATAAGTATCAGATTGAGAATTTTGTTAAGTAATCAAGCAACGCCTCTTTGCATGAGTTGTCCAAAAAAATTAATGTTAGTCTCTTTATATTTTTGTTAACAAAGAGTGCATCATCATCAGGTTGCATGTCCTTTGCAAACCAATGATCCCATCACAGTCCATCTGAAAAAAATCGCCGTCTCTAGCCAGATCTGACACTTCCTCTGTTGTTAAGCTCAAGATGTTTATGATGTCTTGAAAGATGTGCATTAATATCTAAAAACTATTTCGTTGAGGGCATGGTGATAAAATGGTGAAGTCCAGCAATTGTGGTCTGTGCTCAATTTCTGGCTGTGGTAAGTTTTTTTTTTTTTTCAGACAACAGCTTCAAGGTTCACCATGCCATTGAAATAAATTCTTGTATCCATGGCTTCCTCTGGGAAGGTATGTAATATCATCCATAAATGTGTTGATTGTCAAGGGATAATATGAGTAGTAGTACCATATTCTATTTTGGACAATGCAAAATAGGTTCACTTTATTTTACTCTTTGCCTTTCACATTTTCATTAATCACTTAACCATTAAAAGAGCTTTCAATATCCATCTGTAAAACCACATCTTTGTCATCTTGACTCCAGTGTATTTTTCTCTTTGCTTATTAATTATTCATGGTTAGCATCCATATGTCAAGATTTGATTTGTGTAACTAAAGAAGTCTTTCCTCCCACTTCCATGGACAAACACTTTATGATGATAAAATTAATTTAACAACAAATATAAAAAAAAGATTATAACATTAATTAATATGAAGATGGGAGTGGAAACAGTGGATGGAAGATGTACAGTTTAATAATTAAAAACAAAAAGAAATAAGATAAAAAATAAGATTAGAAAAACTCAATGCATAATAATCACTAGAATCATGAGCAAATTTTCTAAGTAGCAATAATTTCATATTGAACAAAATTTACAGTAAGCATTCAAAAACAAGAGCAATCAATAAGTATAAGACAAAGAAAATGAAAGCAAAGAAGATGCGGTTGTAGATGATGATCAGAACTTTATAGACAGAAATGAGAACAAATATGAAGAAATTCCTGAATTAGTCAGAAGAATGCAATTTTATGAATATCACAAAGGTAAACAAGGTTACTGTTCTTTGAATATATATTGTAAGAAGAGAGATATTGGAATACTTATTTGATGATAGAAGCAAGTATGTCACTAGTGACATATCCCTAATGAAGATTTTTAATAAAGTGCCTTCAATGCTAAGACAAATCTCTAAGGTCTTATGTTCCACGTCACCATAAATAGAACCTAGAGAGGAATTTTTGGCTTAGTTTTCCAGGTGGCACAACAAAAAATGGTTGATCTAATCAAGCAAATCTCAAACACCAATCACAGAAAAATGGAAAAGCATAACCAACAATGAAATAAAGCATTCTACTAACTGACTGACTAATGAGAGGAATTTTAACATTATTTAATCTGTAAAAAAATGTTGCTTCTGTATAAGAAAGTAATAAAGTTACTTAACATAAATAGAAATAATATTATTTAACCTAAAAAAATATATTATATACATAAATGAAGATAATATGATAGAAAAAGACAAGAACATAAATAATTAATCTAACAGAAACTTACATTTAACTTGAATGATCACAGGGTAGCAATATTACCAGGGTGAGAGAGGAAGTGAAAAGAAAGAAAGAAGAGAATAGGAAGAACATTTTATTTTCATGAAAACAACATTTAACATAAACAAAGAAAAAAACTGCACACAAAACCACAAACCAACCATTCTCATTTAACAAATTGACAGTGTTTGCCTCAGCCTTAACTGGACCTAGTGACCCATCCCTGATGAAGGATTTAGAGTTGCCTTCAGCGCCAAGACAAATCTCAAAGGTCTTACGTTCCACATCGCCATAAATAGCACACAGAGCAATCTGGGCATCACATTTGGCCTTGATTTTGAAGGCCAGGAAATTCTTGTTGTCCACAGCCACTTCTGGGACAAAGCGGTAGCAGTAAGTGTCAGGTGTAAACACAGACACGAAGCTCTCTATAAAGAATAAAAACATTTGTAATAATCACCGGAAAAGTAAATCTTAAATAATGATGAGAAAAGTAAATTATTACTAATTACTGGAAAAGTTAATTTGTAATAATCAATAATAAATTTGTAGTCTATCAAATGACCTTTCAAGCCGTAGCCGGCCCATAGGGCATAGACCCAGATACTCTTTCTCTTATGTAAATTTTTATTTTAGAAGTTTTCAATCCTTCTAAAGATATTTTATCAAATCTAGCCATTTGTCTCTGTTTTGTGCAAGCAGCTCTATCTCACTGATAATTTGTAATCAGCATCATCATCATCAAGTACCGGGCCTGCTGGTGTAGGTGATCATGTCTCTCCACAAATTTCGATCTTGACAGTTATTTATTATTTCTGTTGTTGACCTTCTGCCAAACCATTCTCTTAAGCTGTCTAGTATCTTTTCTCTTTGCTTCCTTCTATCTCTTCGTCCCTCAATTTTCCCAGTTGTTACAATATATTCCAGCTGTTCTCTTCTCATTACATGACCAAAAAAAGATGATTGTTTCATCCTAATATTGGAAATTAGCTCTCCTTTTGCTTTGGCCTATTTCAGAATATTTGCATTACTCTTCTTAGCTGTCCATGGTATTCTCAACATTCTTCTGTAAAACCACATTTCTACAGACTCCATTGTTTTTTTTTGTCTGTTGTCCTATTGTCTATGATTCACATCCATGTGTTAAAACTGGCTCTACATAAAATTTAAGAACTCTTTTGTAAAAGTTAGTGGAAGTGAAAAAGTTACCATTAATTTTCGAAGACATTTTCTAAATTTCTACTGGAAATGGTACTTTTTAAAATATTTACTAGCAAAATGACTATAGAATAGTAATATTAATATAGATAGTAATAATAATTTTATTTAGCGAAAGAAGTGAAGCTCTAACTGATTGGTGGTAAGTCTTCTTCATCATCATCCAGCTCTGTAACCTCAAGCTCCAGCCGTGTGACCAGGGTATACTTTTGCAGCAACACAAGGGCTCTCTTGATGAAACCAACATATTCTGTAAAAAACATTTGAATAATATGAATAGTTACTTGTTATTTAGTCTTGGAGAATTCAGGCACAGTATGTTGGTATGCAAAATAAAGGACTCAACCTTAATAGCAGAAAGACAGAAGTAATGGTAACAACAAAGAAAAAGACATCACCTCAGTGTAAAATAAAGACAAGTGAACAATATTAAAACAGGTAAATAAATTTTAATATTTGGGAACTTTGTTAACCTCAGACGGAAGATGTACAATGGAGGTGAGATGCAGAATGGCTAAGGCAAAAGCAGCTTTCCAAAAAATGAGGAAAATACTATGTAATCCATTTTTGCCAATAGAAACAAGAAAAAGAGTTCTTAAATGTTATGTAGAGCCAGTCTTAATATATGGATGTGAATCATGGACAAAAGGACAACAGACAAGAAAATTACTGGAGTCTGTAGAAATGTGGTTTTACAGAATAATGTTGACAATTACCATGGACAGCTAAGAAGAGTAATGAAAACGTTCTGAAAGAGGCCAAAGCAAAAAGAGCTAATTTCCAATATTAGGAAGAAACAATCATCATTTTTTGGCCATGTAATGAGAAGAGGATAGCGGGGTAGAGTTCTGCCCTACCAAAGAAAGAGTAAGACGTCTCCTTTCCTCCGCTAGTCTTCGGGACACCCTTGGGCACGGTGGAGCTCCCGTTTAGCTCCCCTATCAGGGTTATGTGAAGCCATTTGAGCAGGTGGTGGATGGTGTTGTGGGTTTAGCCTGCAAGTAGTGCCGGTTATGGTCCCCACACCGCGATGGCAGACAGAGGACCTCCTGATGTTGACCTATAGGTCATAGGTTTACTGACCTATGGAAGTAAATCATGGAGAGTAGACAAACAAATGAAGAAAAGAATTACAGGCCACAGGGTGGGATTTCTCAGAAGAATGTTGAAAGTTCCTTGGACAGCTAAAAAGACCAACGAAGAAATTCTCAGAGGCCAACACAAAGAGGGAACTTCTAAAAAATAATCAGAAAGAAACAATCAACATTGTTCGGGCACATCATGAGAAGATAAAAGTTTGAGTACTTGGAAACACTGGCAAAATACAGGGAAAATATATAATCATATACTCAATAGTGATGCTTAGCACTTGTTTCAGATTTGTCCCATCTATCATGTTGCAAGTTGGAGATTATTGTTTCTTCGATACAACCATTATTTCTGTTTTCTTACTATTCAGACTGAGACCTTTCTGGATATAATTGTTCTCAGCAATAGAAGCAAATATTTTACCATTCCTTTCCTTCTTGGCAGTGACTGTACTAGTTGGAGATTGTAGCCATTGTCTCTACAACTGAGATTCCCTGCCTGACATTACAGAGTGGTGATCATAACCGGTACTACTTGTTGGCTGCTTCCATAAAACCCATGCCCCACCTGCTCCAATGGCTTGACGTAACCCTGACAAGGGGCTAAACGGGAGCTCCACCTTGCTCAAGGGTGTCCTATAGACTAACGGAGGAAAGGAGACATCTTACTCGTCCCTACTTTAGTAGGGGATAACCCTACCCAGCTAACCAGCATATCAAAAAACAAAGGTCTGAATAACTTTCTAGATGGAAATACTATTTTTGATTATCAGATTACCTTCTCTATTTAAAAAGCTTCCCTATCAACTAATATCTCATATTATGCCACAAAAACTATATCAAACCTTGTCTAAGTCATTTTTAAATGTAATGTACTACCATTGTTTTTATTCTTGATTATTCCAGTGTTGTTATACATCATATAGGGCTTGTAGTGTTTTTTGCCATCCATCTCTATTCTTGGTGAGATGTTTGATCTTATCTAATGAGACTATGCAGTCCAACTTTACTTCTCTTGTAAGTGTTCTTTCTAGTGTTTGTTTAGGTCTTCCTCTTTTTTCTGTATCCTGATGTTTCCTTTAACCATTATTATAATACTGTAACTATACTTCCATTAATAAACTCAAATTACTCAAATACATTGAATGTTTTGAAAAGAAACTTACTTCTGGGCAGTGATTTGGGACTGATCAACTCAGAGAAGTAATCAGTGAATGTCTGTTTCTTTGTTAACCCATCAGCTTGACTACGAAACCAGAACCTGAGAGTCCATCTGTCCTGTTGAATCAAAAGGTTAGAAAATCTGTAAGACACAATTTTAATTAAATAAATTTATAACCAAAAAATAAGAAAGATAAGAAATTCTGGGATGTGCTGGTCATTTTCTATGGGGTTGGAGAATAAAAGCCACATGCACTGTGCAGTTGCTATGAAGTGTTCATGGTTAGATTTGTTATTTCAACACAAATAACATATTACTCTTTAAAATGACAGATAAATATTTTAGGGGTCATTGTATTATAGACTTCCCAGTCAGACATTCAAGTGGAAACCACCTGGTAAAAGAAAACAAGGTAGACCAAGAGATTTGCAATGCGGAACAATTGCTAGGTAAGGCTCAATAAATGGACTGAGAAACAACCAGCAACTACAAGAACTAGCAGCAGATCATCAATCATGGAGAACTATGACTTCTGCCTTATGTGCCATCTTCGGCCCAAGAGGAAAGTGAATTAATGTATAAATTGAGGTGAAGGTCATTTGTGTTGTGTTTAAAAGATCCTGATTAAAATTCTTATGAAGTAACTAGCTTTTTACCCGAGAAACACCTTATCTCAGAGTACAGAAACATCTTATCTCAGAATACAGATACACCTTATCTCAGAGTACAGAAACACCTTATCTGCGAGTACAGAAACACCTTATCTCAGAGTAGAGAAACACCTTATCTCAGAGTATTTCTTCAAGATGTTGGCAGTAAACTTTCTTTTTTTCTTGGTCTGCTTAAAACATTCTTGCTATTATTTTTAGCTTTCAAAGGCACTCTTCTAATTCTTCTGTAAATCCACATTTCAATGTCTCCAATGATTTTCTTGTCTTTTGTTCCAATTTACAGGAAAAACCTGCCAAGACTAGCTCAGGATAAAACGGAAGAACTCTTTTCTTACTACCATTAGTAATAATAAAATAATAAAAAACAAGAAAAATAACCTCAGCTGAGATGAAGTGTGTCAGGCAAATGACAGGAAACAGCCTGAGAGGCAAGATCAAAAATGAAGAACTGAGAAAAATGCTAGGAATAATCCCTGCCATAGAATATATAAAAAACACAGATAAAATGGTTTGGCCACGTGATAAGGCAGACAAATCAAAACACAACGAACCCTCAATAAACGTTGTACAAACACCAGACCCTGGGCCGACAACAAAAAAGATGGATTGATGGAATATTAGTAGCAGTTGGAAACATTATAGCAGCAAAGGCAAACAGAAAAGCAAAAGACCGCAAATGGGGTGATGCTGAAAGGCAAATGAGGAAGGAAAGAGGAAGAAGAAAAAGATTAGCAATAATGGGTTGCATGATATCTTTTTCATTCTTTGGAGTACAGTCTACATCTAACATCTGCTGTATAGTTTCTGATAATTTGCAGGTTTAAAAAAATATTTCCATCACTATAACTTCAATCATTTTCAGTAACTCATTTATTATTTCTCTCTCTATCTGCGATCAGGACTCAATCAGAGTAGGATTCCAGACTCTCATATGAATTCAGCTGTCAGATTAAGTGTGTTGATCGCCCCACAAGACAGAACATCACAATTAGAGTCCACCAGATCCACTCTGATTGAACAGATTTATTATTTAATATATGAGATAAAACAAATGACAGATTTCAAATGTCTAGAAACAACATTATCTTTAGATGGCAAATAGGTAAAGAAATAGACATTTGAAACAACAAGGCAAATCAAATATTAGGTAACTAGCCCCTATACTTCAGCACAAGGCAGTATCTATCACCACAAAGAAACATGTTCTACAGAGTACATTTATTCCCACCTTGTGTTATCATTATCAAACATGGTCACTCAGAAATAAACATAAAAGGAAGCTAGTCACCATAGAGATGACATGTTTGAACAAGTTGCGTAGAATGACTAGATGAAACAGAATTAGGAATGATGCCATTAGAGAGAGAGAGAGAGAGAGAGAGAGAGAGAGAGAGAGAGAGAGAGAGAGAGAGAGAGAGGGAGGGAGAGAGAGAGAGAGAGAGTGAGAGATTGGGCATTGAATCAGATCTGAATTACATACAGAGTCAACAAGGTTTGCACATCTGGAAAGAAGAAAAGATTCCATATTATACAAAACATGTATTATAAGAGATGGAATAAGAACCCATAGTAGACGAAGTGTAAGATGGACTGACAACATGTGAGAAACACTAAAACACCATCAATTGACAATTGTTATGGCTTTCTGAATGGCAAAAGCTAGAACACTTATTTCCCTCAAGACCCTATGAGAAAGAAAAAAAGAGAAAGTGAGGAAAAGAAAGAAAGAAAATATAAAAGTGGAGAAAAGGAACCTGGAAACTATTGGTTTGGGACCAAAGAAATGTAATCAAATGAAATAACCAAGAGTTTAAATGAAACATACCCTGACACAGGCATTGTTTTGATCTGAGTTGATCAGGTAGGCCATAAACTCCACTCTGCCCTCAGGTGGACCAACAGTATCTAGTTCTGAACAAATCAATCAATAGCAAGTTACAGTTAATTTACAGAACAGCAAATTGAAACAAATATAACATTAGTTAATATACAGAACAGCAAATTGAAACAAATATAACATTAGTTAATATACAGAACAGCAAATTGGAACAAATATAACATTAGTTAATTTACAGATCTGTATGTTGTAAGAGATTTAATACTAATTAATTTACAGAACAGTAAACTCCAAGAGATTTAACATTAGTTAATTTATAAAACAGTATGTTGCAAGAGAAGCAAAGTTAGCAGGAATAGACTCATTAGATAAGATCAAACATTTAGCCCAGAATAGAGATGGGTGGCAAAAAACACAACAAGCCCTATGTGACATCTAACAACATTGGAAGGATAAGAATGTTGCAAGAGATTAAAAATTGACTGAGCAGTAAACAGCAAGAGATTTAACATTAGTTAATCTATAGAACAGTAAACTCCAAAATAATGGATAATGAACACACATACACAAAAAGAATACTTAAAGCATAATGTTGGTTGATGTGACACTGACACAGAGGGAGGAACAACATTTGGCTAGAAGAGTGGAGATTCTTCTTCTTTCCTTCCTTCCTCATTTGCCTTTCAGCCTTAAGGGGATATATAATTTGCAGTCTTTTGCTCTTCTGTCCACCTATGCTGCAGTTATGTTTCCTAGTTTTTCTAATGTTCCATCAATTCATCTTTTTTGTGGCCAGCCCTTGTGTCTTGTGTTCTCGCAAACGTTTATTGAGGATTCATTGTATTGTGTTTTGATCTTTCTACCTTGTCATGTGGCCAAATCATTTTATCTGTTGTTTCTTTATATATTCTATGGCAAGATTATTTCTAGCTTTTTTCTCAGTTCATTTCTGATCTTATCTCTCAGGCTGTTTCCTGTCATTCATCTAACATATTTAATCTCCTTAGAGGTTATTTTTCTTACTGTTTTTGCATCTAAGCTCAAGGTCTGGCATTGGTAGCACAATGTTGGGATGAAGATTGTATTGTATAGTACCTGTTTTGCCGCTAGAGTTATTTCCATGCTGGACAATAGTAATGATAGCTGTCCAAGATTTGACAAGCTTTGTTGCATCTTGAGTCTATTTATGCTGTTTGTGAATTATCGTTTGTCTCTAGATTTACTAAGTAAATAAATTCTACTACTTGTTTCAGTTGTCTGCTGTCTATAGTTATGTTGATGTTCTGCTTCTCGTTAGCTATATTCATGACTTCTGTGTTGTTAATGTTGATTTTCATGTTGTTTTTTTATGGCTGTGCTGTTGAGTCTATTTAAGTGTTCTTGTATGTCTTCTATATTTCCATGTATTGGTGCCTGATCATCTGCAAATAGAAGCTCGTTGATCTCCTCTGTCTCTGATGATTTGGCTTGCTTGCATATATAGTCCATGTATGTGATAAACAGTAAGGGAGATAGTAAAAACACCTGTCCTACACCTAATCTAACTTCAAAGTGACCTGCGTAGCCTGATGCTGTTCTGACTGTGCAGCTGCTGTTGATGTAGAAACTTTTAATAAAGTTGGTTAGACGTTGGCTTACTCTGTATGTTGTTAGTATCACCCACAGCTATTCTCTGTTACTCCTCGGTCAAATACTTTTTCCTGGTCAATGAAAGCTATGTAAGTAAAAAAGTAAAGTACCACCATCACGCCAAGTGACGTATAGGGAATATGGTGTTAGTGACCATACATTTTACAAACCTTCGGCACATGATTTTTGGGGCAATGTGATTGGTATTACGCCCGTGCCGCTTTACTGTCCCAGAAAAAAATCTGGTACCCATTAAAGGCTGGGTGAACCGGAAGCCGTCGGTTGGGATCGAACTCTACCTCTTGTCCTTTGTAGTCCAGTTGACTAACCACTGAGCTATCATGGCTCGGAAAGCTATGTACAAATTGTTATTGTTGTCTGTCATCTTTTTTGCTAGCTGTTTTAAGGGAGTGGAGAATAATGTGCCTAATAATCAATGAGGAAAGCAAAGAAATCATAACTTACTGTCTGCTTGTTTGTTGACTAGTATACCCTTGTATGGTCCTCCAGCAATGTGATGAATGGATCTGAAGTTTATGTCTTTCTTTTTCATTCTCTCCATTCTCATCATGGCCTTTCCATTCTGCTTCATGGCCGTCATGACAACTTCTAAAAAGAAAGAAAATGCAGCTTAATTAACATTTACTTGCACTTTTTTTTTTTTTTTTACCCCAAATTGGATATGTTCATTAATAACAAAAGTGCTACAGTTTCAATAGCAATATGCTAACTAGATCTCTCAAAATCTTCATTTCAAAATTCTCAATTTAAAATCATAAAATTATTTCTATGTAACCAAATTAGATTAATAAATAAATAATAATAATTTATTTCAAAGTAACATGTGTATATGAAAATGGCTGGTGAGTATGGATTAAAAGGGGAAGACATTCAAGTACTCAAAAACGTTGTGCTGCAGTCGTATGTGTTGGGCCGAAATGTGCAAATATCACAGTATAGATACAAATCTTAACACAGTGCAGCAACTGCCATTTAGCCTTATTTTATGGGTGGATAACTAGCAAGAAGTTCCATCTCTTTAAGAAAGTAAAGGCATCAAGATGTACCAAGATGCGTAGAGATGTGAAGCTGCTGTAAAGCTGATGATAATAGCAATACTAAAAAAACGGAAGAAAAAAGTGGTATGTGACAGCTTTACGTGGTAATGGACAAAACAAAAGTCGATGTTCCGGCCAAGTAGGCCTTCAGCTGGAACAACAACACAAAAAATATATATAAGGATATGTAAACAAATCTAACTACATGGTGATAATATGCTAGATTTCTACTTTTTTTCTTCTTTTTTTTTAGTAGTGCTTCCATCTCTTTAGTCGTTGGCTGAACGCCAACCAGAAAGAACCCACTTTATATATATATATATATATATATATATATATATATATATATATATATATATATATATATATATATATATATATATATAAATATACCTTAAAGTTACCAGTTTAGATTCATAATACAACTTCAAAGCTGCACATTTTTATTGCTAAAGAAAAATAAGAAATTTTTTTTTTACCAATTTAAATTAATTGGTTGCATTTGTCTTTATTAAAACCAAACAGTAAAATTAATTGCAAAGTTGCTAATTCTTAGTTGACAATTTTACCGCAGATATATAGGCTTAAGAGACCGCGATCGCTCAGTGGTTAGTAAACTAGGCTACAAAGGACAAGAGGTGTTCGATCCTAATCGACGGCTTCCGGATTCAACCAGCCTTAAATGGGAAGCTGATTTTTTTTTTTATGGGAAAGTAAAGCGGTACGTGCGTAATACTGACCAAATTACCCCAAAAATCAAGTGCTGAAGGTCTATAAAAATTATGGTCACTAATATCATATTTCCTATACGCCAATTGGCGTGACGGGGTTGTTTATTTACTTTACCCTGTAGGCTTATATCAATAATTCCCCCCAAAATGCGTTTCTGATTTAAGCTTCTATCCGTTGACATTAGAATTGGGACTAATAAAACATGCTATGATTGACTGAATAATACAATACACTAGATCAGTGCTTCTAGATCAACAATACATTAGATCAGTGCTTCTAGATCAACAATACACAAGATCAACGCGGCACCCGCGGGCGCCATTGTGCCTTCCGCGTGTTTTCTTGGTGCCCATGAAGTTCCTCCCTTATTCCAGCGAGTTGACGCAAAACGCCGGCCTCGAGACAGAGAGGTTGTGGGTTCAAATCCCGGCTACACCAGAGTTTTATTTATGATTTCTCTCTGCGGCAACCACCCCTAGTCTCAGCAGCGAGGCCCGGCTTGAAACGTCAATTACTCATCGACGGAAAAAATATAAGTACCTCCGAAGTCCGAGTTATCTGCCTGTACGGTGAGGGACCCTGTGCACACGGCTGCCAGAGAAAAATGGATTAATCCGGCATTCAGCTGAACGTATGATTGTGGGGGGGGGGGGGGAAGAAGAAATGAAGCAGACGCTGAGGTTTTTCCTCTCCAGTGAACAGAAGCGGTAACAATCGGCATCAAATGGTCAGAGCAAAGTAGATTAGGCGGTTGAAGTTAATGCGGTATCATGAATAGCTGAAGTAGCGTTGAATTTGAATTGCTTGCGTTCGCCCGATGACTAAAGTATTCTAGAGTATTCGTAGACTATAGAATTCCTCTTCGTCATCCGCCCTTAAAAGGACGTTAAGTGGGCGTGTCTGCGTTGTGTTGTCCTTTGCAGTATAACTGTTATATTTGCGTCTTTCGGCCCAACACATCCGACTTCAGCACGACATTTTGAGTACCGGGTTGTCTTCCTTCTTCGATCCCTGCTCGCTTGGCCAGACTAGACAGGTTAGTCTGTTACTGGAGGCACCTTGGAGAGATGGAACAGAGTCTGGATGGTTTTGGTTCACCGATCCTGTCGCAAGCCATCAGCTGTGGGTCGCTGACAACTTCCCCAACTTTGAAAATCTGGCCGAAAAAATTCAGTGCCATCTTCACATTAGTTTAATGCAGTGTGATACTTTCTTTTTTAATGCTCATTTTGTTGTTTATCTTAAGTAGGTATGCGATTTCTTGTTGGTAAGATACCTTTATTTTGCTTTGAAAATGGACACATAATAACAGTGCGACAAGGAAACAGGTATTTTATAGAAATGAGTATTGGTTATTGGTTATGGAAGGCCTCGGTATCACTGCAAACGAATTAAAATCCATAATTGCTCAACCGCCCGTGCCAGTGGAATCATCCGAATTACTAACTCATCTCCCAAACAAAGAAAGGTAACTGTAGTCCCCATCGTAGCAGTCTCAGCACACGCCAAAAGACATAAGGCGAAACCGCGCAGAAAGTGAATACAGCCAACTGTTCCCTGTCATACGACATCATCATTCATCGTAAACAAGCGGGATATCGAAACAGGATCAAAACGGATGAGACACACAGCTCATGGTGTGCACAGAGCACTTAACTCAGTAGCTCCTGCAACAAGCCGGACTTGGAATATGAGGAAACTGCAAGAAGGAACACTTGTCAGACATAGCCTTCAATGGTTTCTGCCGCCTATCCACCATATACCATGGAAGTTCACGTCCTCCCGAAAATGATGATCGTCGTAGCACTTGATGATGTTAGGTCATATACATGGATACTGGCGCCCGCCTATTTGAATGTCTTTATATGGGAGGGGGTGGTGGTTGCAAGGATGCCTGAAAGCTCACTGAATGTTTAGTATAAAATAGATGAGATTCTTTCTGATAGAAAGCTTCTGATCAAATCTACTGTCCGTAACCTGTCGCCAGATACAAGCCACAGTCAATAGTGTAAGGATTACTGTGGTCGCTCTGACATCAAATTCGTCCTTGTTGCAGGTAGTTAGTTCTCAGCCTGGACTCGCCGATACCCTGCCCCATAACTTTTGTATGCACAGGCCTGGACCTGGAACATTTTTCTCTCCTATCTTTACTCTCATTAGGGATTTATTCATTTATATGAGTACATAGATTAATAAATAAATGACTAAATAAATAATTTATTAATGCAATTTCATGCAAAATGTTAAGACAATCTGGCAATACCCTCACATTTATGAACGGGATAAGCGGTAGTAGTAGGCGGTGATTTTGTAAAGCTGACAGGCGTAGTCTTACGTGGATAACAAACGACGCAAAACAGGTCGAGGTGACTCAGCGTACATTGTTTTTGTGTGTGTGCTTTGTTTACTTCCTACAAAATGCTTGTCTCGAATTGCAACGTCGAGTTTTGTGCCGTTTATTATCTACGTGAAACTACAATTGTCATTGTCTCGATTTTTTAATCACCCTTACATTTAGTACCTTTATTTTAAAGGCCTTATTGTTTATTCGAAAGGCCTTATTGTTTATTCGTTTAGAACTTAACAACTTGAGCAGTTTAACTTCAGCTTTATTTACGGATATATGCGCGCAGAGTAAGAGGAGGAGGCAACGCCATTTAGGAAGTGTCGTGCGATTTAGCACTGTGTTATGAAAACAACTTAATTAACAGGATATAAGTCAGATCTGGAGGTCTCCATGGCCGGTAAGATCTCATAGCGTGCAACAGTATAACTCAATAGATGACATCACTCTTAAGTTAGTTTCATGCTTTGAAGTCAGACCTGTAACAAACGCATCTTTACAACACATGGACTGCAGGCCGTGCAACGAAGTTCGTTTACGTAAATTTGGGTTTTCCTTTGAAGTTCTCAGTATTTCAAGGAGATTGAAACAGCCATTGATGTATCCAGAGAGCAGTGTTGATGATCCTAACATAGCAACTTCACATTCTCACGCTATGCTATTCTAGAGAACCCCATGACATTTTGCCATTTATTTATATTCCATGTCACCCTTGACTCAAGCTTCAAGCTGTATAAACATAGTTATTATTCCCTGAAATATATTTATTGTTAATGATTTTAAATTTGCCTTTTTACAACTCTTCTTCAAATAAATCCGTTTTTCATTACTATCGTTCACTACAGATATTGTTGATTCAAGAAATCAATATTTTATTCATACAAAATGTACTCAGCACAAGTGAGAAGTAAATAGACGCTATTCTTTTGTTTGACAACAAACGGTTAGTTGATGTTTATTTTTTAAATCTTTATTTCCGAAGAAAACTTAATAAGAAAATTAAAAGTACAGTAAAGTCTCGATTATCCGGAATGCTCGGGGAAGAACCCATTCTGGATAATTGAATTTTTCTGGATAATCGAGAGTAAGAAAACCAAACTCAAAATTTATGAAAAAAACATGATTGAAAAATTGCAATGCTCAGAAATATTTAAATTCGTGTGACATTCACTAGCTTTCTCTATCAACATGGGTCCTGATATTGGCATTCCTTTTCTTCTTCTTTCTAAAAACCACACATAAAGGACGTCGTCGAGTTTTTCAAATTTTTGCCGTTTCATACTTCGTCTCTGGTGTATATTGTTGCTGCTTTCAGACTCCGACGCAAACTTAAACAACTCATCTTTTTGATTTCGTATGTCATATAATGTTGAAGAGGCTATGCCAAATTCAGTCATCAAAACGTTGCGATTAACGCCTTTTTCAAGTCTACTAGCGATTTCAATCTTCTGGTTCAGTGTCAATACAGTTCGCTTGCGTTTACCTTTGTGGGAAATTGAGGTGTGGTTTGCACTCGCAGAGGCCATTATTTAACACAAAAATGTATTCCGTTAAAAAGTATGCACACATGCGTTTATAGCATATCATGTATAATTTATACTGATGGAACGAATTTCAGCTTGCACAAATGTCTGAGACAAACTAACGTCAAACTCTGTATCTTACTCTTTTTGAATTTCCAGTCGGTAATTTTTGAACCCCTCCCCCTTTCTTCTCACCATCTCTATGTCACTGCACGCCGGCTGCTCAACCTTTGATTTATAATCATCAAAGTTATGGGCTCTTCAATTTTCACAAACAATACGTCTGCTTCTAATGTTCGGTCAGACTGTCAAACGCCATATTTTTGACAAATTCATGACCAACTTTAGATCTAAAGCAGGCTATGAGAAAATTAAACAAAATTTGTAAAATCATGTAGATAAGTGTTTTTGGCACGACTAAGATTTCCCGACAAAAACATTTAGTCGGGGGAAAAAGTGAAGATATACACTGTCTGTCGCTTTTACTTGGAATATTTGGAGACACAATGTCTGGATTGAATAAAATATGTTCGCTCTTATTTGAAGTATATTACTGTAAATACACTATTGTAAACGCAATATTGTGTAATGATAGAGCCTGTAGAAGTAAGCGCAGCGCACAAACCGTGTTGTAGCGTTTTCGATTTCCGGATAAAGGCATTTAATTTAACTGAACAAAACATGATTCAAGCTTTCTCCCTATAATAATTAAAAAAAAAAAAGTCCGTTAAATTGAGAATTCCGGATTATTGAGTACCGCATAATCGAGACTTTACTGTATTAAATTTGTTCAACTTCTGGCAATAAACGTGATAAGAAAACTGGTCTATAAGCGCGCGTGGTGAGGGGTGTGTGTTTTGCGTTGTTTGGGGGGGGGGAGCAGGAGGAGGAAAAAAAAGGAATGACTATAATTAAGGCAAGACGGACGAATTGTATATTTTTAACCCAAAAAAATGAACAATCATTTACTGAAAATCGCATTTGGAAGGAGAAACGCTTGGGTTTAAAGAGATAGCGGTATGCAATAACAATGGTAGACTGATAGCATCAAAAGGCATTCTAGAGAATCAGTTATGGAGTGGTACATCAGCGCAAGAGACTGATGTTCCGTAATAGACAACATTCAGCACAACATAATAATGAGAAGGAGAACCACGAAAGCCAAAGTAAAAATATGTAATGACCCAGAGATCTGATAAACAGATAAAATATGGAACATGACGGTAACTGTTGCTGGTAGCATTAAACATGGAGAACTCGGCTGATCTGATCAGAAGAGATTTGAAAGATGGTTTAATTCTACTTCCAGAATGATTTTCTCTCTAGATGGATATTGTAACACCTGCTAGGAAGGTATGAATACCATATAAAATATACTGACATCAAAACAAATAACAACAGGGCTAAAACTAAGAATAGCAAAATGTTATGTCTTCTCAAAATTCATGTACGGTGCAGAAACAAGGACATTAGACAAGAAAACAGAACAGAAAACTGAAGCCTATGAAATGTGGATTTATAGAAAACTATGTAGAATTGGATGGAACAAAAAGAGAACAAATGATGGAGTTTTAAAACAACTAAAAAAACAACAAGACAAATGAAATTTTGGGGCATGTTAAAAGAAACAACAGCCTACTAAAAGTAATCTTGGACGGGAAAATACAGGGTAATAGAGGCAGAGGCAGACCAAGACTAACATGGACGAATAACATAGATGGACAAGTCAGTGTATGACAACCTGCACCATAAAAGTAAGAGACAGAGCAGAATGGCGCTCCATGGTAGCCAACCACAAGGATTTTTGCAGGGCTTCCGTTAGTGGATTCTCTATCAGTGAAAGAAAATGGGAAAGTCTGGCATCGTAGCATCTGGAGAGTAAAAAAAAAAATAATGGCTTCGAGTAATGGGCGATGTCATTTCAGAAGACAAAAGGCGTAGGAAAAAAATATGAAACAAGGCACTACAAATGTATCTTGTTCATTCTTCGGTCCGATGTGTCTATCCAATATTGGCTGACTCTGTCACGAGCGGAGATGCTCAGTAAAACAACATCCGGCATAAGACACTATACTTTACCAAACTACTGACAGGTCATGATTTCCTGTTACCAACAACCTGGACCCTAGATGCAAGAACAATAAGTAAAATAACCTGGACTGAGATTAAATGTATTAAACGAATGACAGGAAACAGCCTGAGAGATAAGATCTGAAATGAAGACTGAGAAAAAAAGAAGGAATAACCATCGCCATGAAATATATAAAGAAACAACATAAAAAATGCTTTGGCCACGTGACAAGGCAGAAAGATCAAAACACAACACAACGAGGTTTCAAAAAACGTTGCGAGAACACCAGGCCCAAAGGCCGACCACAAAAAAGATTGATTGGCGGAATTTGGGAACACTAGGAAACATAGCAGCAGAGGAGAACAGAAGTGCAAATTATATCTCTCCTCGACGCTGAAAGGCAAATGTGGCAGGAAAAAAGAACCATCTGTAAAGTCAGCAGCGGCTATATCATCTACCTAACTCCATATTGAATTATTACTTCCCATATTACGTTTCAACAAAGGACAAGAGGTAGGGTTCAATCTTAACCGACGGCTTCCGGGTTCACCCAGCCTTAAATTGGTACGGGATTTTTTTTCTGGGAAAGTGAAGCGGCACGGGTGTAATACCAACAATATTACCTCAAAAATAATGTACTGAAGGTCTGTAAAAATTATGGTCACTAACACCATATTCCCTATACACCACTTGGCGTGACGGGGAACTTTACTTTTTTTAAAATTGTATATTACGTTTCTATCAACTCTGTTGAATGCTTTCAATCTACAAAAGCAACAAATAGTTTTCTATTATATTTTGTTTTTTGATTTGCCTAAGTGTAACGATAATTCCTGTTTCTTCTAAAGTCTATTCTAAAGACACACCCACGGTGGTATTGATCAATCAGTTTATCAACTTCCTGAACAGTTTGACTATTTTCATTGGCTATATTATTTGTGGAAAGAAAGAGAAATATGAGAGGAATAATTATGGTTATGGACTTTGAATATGAGGACACTGCAACAAGGAACACTTTTCAGACTGAGCCTCAATAGTTCCTGCCGCCTAACCGCCATACTGACCAGAAGTCCAGTGGAATAATTAAGCCCCGATAATTACGTTACACCTATCTCCTGTGATGATGTACAAGAGGTGAGATGCAGAATGGCTCAGGCAAAAGCAGCTTTCCAAAAATGAGGAAGATACTATGCAATCCATTTTTGACAATAGAAACAAGAAAAAAGTTCTTAAATGTTATATAGAGCCAGTCTTAACATATGGATGTGAATCATGGACAATAGGGCAACAGACAAGAAAATCACTGGAGTCTGTAGAAATGTGGTTTTACAGAAGAATGTTGAGAATACCATGGACAGCTAAGAAGAGTAATGAAAATGTTCTGAAAAAAAAGTAAAAGCAAAAAGAGAGCTAATTTTCAATATTCGGAAGGAATAATCATAATTTTTTTGCCATGTAATGAGAAGAGAACAGCTGGAATATAGTGTAACAACTGGAAAAATTGAGGGACGAAGAGATAGAGGGAAGCAAAGAGAGAAAATACCAGACAGCTTAAGAGAATGGCTTGGCAGAAGGTCAACAACAGAAATGATAAAGAACTGTCGAGATCAAAAGTTGTGGAGAGACATGATCACCTACGCCAGTAGGCCAGGTACTTGATGATGATGATGATCTCCTGTGGGGGTCGATGTTTTGTTAAGGTACGATGATCACTTAAACAGACAGCTGCCTTCATAAGAGAGTCCGGAATCGTAGTCTGAATGAGCCATGATCGCAGAAGAAGATGATCCCTCCACGCTTGAAAGTGACCGGTTCAATATTTGTGAAGTGATTAGGTTTGTTATAACGGTTCCGTGTAGATTCCGCTTTCAAGCTCAGCACGTAGAACCAAGCCCTTAGCAGTTGAACATCTACAGAACGCTGGTTACACGACTCTAAACGGGCCAACTTCAAACACCTTCTACCACTGCAGTGATATCAGCAAGCTTTCTGAAGTTAGTCTGGGGGTCATTGCATGTGTTTTCTATCTTTCTGCGTTGTAAGGAAAGTTATCAAAGTAACACCGGGCAATATCTGAGTACACTGATGGTGGCTCTAGATAGGCCAAATTCAAATAGCGCTAACACCTACTGCCATTGAAGTGATATCATCAAGCTTTCTGAAGTTAATCTGCAGATCATTGCATGTGCTTTCTATCTTTCTACGTTGTAAGGAAAGTTATCGAAGTAACACCGGGCCACATCTGAGTACACTGATGGTGGCTCTAGATAGGCCAAATTCAAATAGTCTAACACCTACTTCCATTGAAGTGATATTAGCAAGCTTTCTGAAGTTAATCTGCAGATCATTGCATGTGCTTTCTATCTTTCTACGTTGTAAGGAAAGTTTTCAAAGTAACACCGGCCACTGTCTGAGTACACTGATGGTGGCTCTGAGTACACTGATGGTGGCTCTGAGTACACTGATGGTGGCTTTAAACACAGAAGTAATTATACAATATTCTTTTTTTTAAAACACAGCAACTTTTAAAGATTGTAATAACGTCTTTCACTGACATATATTAATTATTTACGTTAGAGGTGTCCGTGGAAGGAATGCCAGACCTGATCAATAATGACATACTGAAAATCCTCAGTTGATTGTATGTTGGCTACAGACAGTTATAACTGATGACGCAGTAGTGAGAGTAAAGCGATGCGCAAATATATTAGAAAGGCAACATATATTGGCCAGACAGGAGCGTCCATTACCGGCCTGAATTATCAGCGTCAAAAAGTGATTTCAAAAAGAGGGTGTATGTGTAATAATCTCAAATGACGTCAGCAATTTACCTACACTACGTCATCTACTACGAGCCGAGCACATATGTAAATGATTGAAGTGTTATCGACGTCATCTTTAAACAACAACAATAATTCAGTAATTTATTTCTATATTGAAAGAAATATTTGTTGAATGAAAATACTAGCAGCAGGGTACAAGTGAAACATGAACAAAGCAACTAAATTATTCGTCACTCCCAAGATTAATTCCTAAATTTGATAATAGGCGAAATAATTTCTCCGGATTAAAAGAGTTAATTATAGCCAATCAAAAATGAGTTCATATCATACAATCTTGTAAGTACTATATTAGTTTCTACATCTTCTTCGTTTGTTATCCCACTGGATGTATCATGAGGTGTTGTAGAGAGGAGATAACTGTAGCATTCTGGGCAGTGTTGCTTGTGTAAGTTGAGGTGTCGCCTTGACTATACATATCGTATTTAGTGACGCTAATTCCGACCATCAATCTTTTCTTTAGTACACATTTCGGCTTGTAGCCTTCTTTTCAAGCTTGGTATTTTCATACAGTGAAGTAGCTTAGTCGTAAAATGAAAATTACCAATTGCATGTATTTCTCCGATAGCAATATATATTTGTGAATCATGGACAATCTCGCAAACAGCAAGGAAAAAATCGATTCATTCGAATCAAAACGGTACAGAAAAATCCTTAAGATAATTTGATAATAAAAATAAGAGCAATGAAGACAAATTAAAAGATTTAAACATTAAAAAGAACTGTCATATAAACAGAATTCTACAGAAGAAATTAAAATACTATGGCTACGCCAAGAGACACATCTGGCGGTAAAGAACAATAATGGAAGGCATTCTTTTGGGCGAGGCATCAGTGGGAGACGAAGAAGGTGGTTTTAAGACATCGAGGAGACCTTGAACATGACAACGAAAATAGTAGATCTGGCTAGAGACAGAGATTCTTTCAGACGGGCTGTGGTGAGTGCAATGTTCTGTGGGATATCTGGCTAGAGACAGAGATTCTTTCAGACGGGCTGTGGTGAGTGCAATGTTCTGTGGGAGATCTAGCTAGAGACAGAGATTCTTTCAGACGGGCTGTGGTGAGTGCAATGTTCTGTGGGAGATCTGGCTAGAGACAGAGATTCTTTCAGACGGGCTGTGGTGAATGCAATGTTCTGTGGGAGAGCTGGCTAGAGACAGATTCTTTCAGACGGGCTGTGGTGAATGCAATGTTCTGTGGGAGATCTGGCTAGAGACAGAGATTCTTTCAGACGGGCTGTGGTGAATGCAATGTTCTGTGGGAGATCTGGCTAGAGACAGAGATTCTTTCAGACGGGCTGTGGTGAATGCAATGTTCTGTGGGAGATCTGGCTAGAGACAGAGATTCTTTCAGACGGGCTGTGGTGAATGCAATGTTCTGTGGGAGATCTGGCTAGAGACAGAGATTCTTTCAGACGGTATATGGTGGATGCAATGTTCTGCAAAAGACTTGCGACCTGGTGACGAAGTAGCTTAGCAATCCAGAATAACCAAGCCTTCTTCTTCCTTTCAGCTTCATGTGAAGCATAGGTCATGAACAAACACTTTCCAAGCCGTTCTGTTTCTTGCCATTCTTATACGCCGTATTGGTGAATGGTTAAATAGCAAGTGCACTATCTCTTTCACGAGGGCAAGGTACAGTAGGGTGGACAGACACGTAACTGTATCCGAAAAATAAATTGTACCTCTGTACCGAGAATCATTCAACCTATAATCATAAGTGTCTTTCATATCTCTCCAAGCAGGTTCTGTGTTCTCAACATGAAATGCTTAAACAAATATCACACAAAAAGTGGCTCCCTCTATTCTCTGTGGTATTTAGCTGTACTTAGCAACATCCTCCGTTCTCGTTTCAGTGGTATTTTACAATAACAAAATGATCTTCTCCTTTTTTGAAGTAATAAAAACGAGCGTCTCAGAGCTGAATTGTCCAATTTTACTCTGTCCAATAACAACCGTTACGCTCCAGTGATAATTTACAGGTGATAATGTTAGCCTGGGAATCCCAATGTTTGCTAACACTGCATTTATGGCGGCAGTTTTAATTTTAAACAGACCAGGTTAGTTGCCGCCTTGGAATAGAAGGCTGACTGTATTTAATCGTTAGAATTTTCTTTAGCTATTGTGATATATTAGACAAGCTGTTTACTTAATGTTTCCTAGGTGTTCATTTCGCTGCCGTTTTCTTGACTGTTTACTCTCCAGTATGATCATTAGAGTTTAACTTGCATTTTAAGAGAACCCGGTAATACAATAAACGTAATATAATAAACATCATCATGTGCCATACCGGTTGGCATAGGCGATCATGTCCTTTAACAATTCTCTATCCAAAGTACGTCATATCAATTCTCTTGTTGACTGTGTTCCGTGCCAAGAAACCAAGCTATCCAGTTTATTCTATCTTTGTCGTCCGCGATATCGCTTTCACTCTATTTTGTCATTTGTAACCAAATATTCTAACTTTCCTCTTCTCATGATGTGCTCGAAAAATGTTGATCGTTTCTTTCTAATGTTTCTTAGGAGCTCCCTTCTTGAGTTGGACTCTTGAGAATTGCCTCGTTGGTCTTTTTAGCTGTCCAGGAAACTCAACATTCTTATGAGAAATCCCATTTATATGCCTCGAATAGTCTTATCATTTGTTTGTCTACTGATCATGATTGACTTCCATATGTCAGAATAGGTTCTATATAGCACTGTCGAACTCTCTTACTTCCACTGACATAAACTTGTTGCACAAGACGTTTTTCATTTTCTGAAGGTTATTTTGGCCTGCGCTATTCTACTTTTTATTTCTGTGGTGCATTTTTCGTCTGATGTTATTGTGTCCCAAGTATTTGACGCTCTTAACCTGCTTTAGATTTGTACCGTTCATTTTTATGTTGCAAGATGATGATAACTGTTGCGTCTATATGAACATTACTTTTATTTTATTTAGAACATAAGATTAAAAAAAAGCAAGGAGGGGTTAAATGTTCATTGATGTTGATAATCATGAGCTTGATGTGTGTACACTCGAGCGCTTGATGTGTGTACAATCATGAGCTTGATATGTGTACAATCAAGAGCTTGATATGTGTACAATCATGAGCTTGATATGTGTACAATCATGAGCGTGATATGTGTACAATCATGAGCTTGATATGTGTACAATCAAGAGCTTGATATGTGTACAATCATGAGCTTGATATGTGTACAATCATGAGCGTGATATGTGTACAATCATGAGCGTGATATGTGTACAATCATGAGCTTGATATGTGTACAATCAAGAGCTTGATATGTGTACAATCATGAGCTTGATATGTGTACAATCACGAGCTTGATATGTGTACAATCATGAGCGTGATATGTGTACAATCATGAGCTTCATATGTGTACAATCAAGAGCTTGATATGTGTACAATCATGAGCTTGATATGTGTACAATCATGAGCGTGATATGTGTACAATCACGAGCTTGATATGTGTACAATCATGACCTTGATATGCATACAATCACGAGCTTGATATGTGTACAATCATGAGCTTGATATGTGTACAATCACGAGCTTGATATGTGTACAATCATGAGCTTGATATGTGAACAATCATGAGTTTGATGTGTGTATAATCATGAGTTTGATGTGTGTACAATCATGAGCTTGATATGTGTACAATCATGAGTTTGATGTGTGTACAATCATGAGTTTGATATGTGTACAATCATGAGCTTGATATGTGTACAATCGTGAGTTTGATGTGTGTACAATCATGAGTTTGATGTGTGTACAATCATGAGCTTGATGTGTGTGCAATCATGAGCTTGATATGTGTACAATCATGAGTTTCATGTGTGTACAATCATGAGCTTGATATGTGTACAATCATGAGCTTGATATGTGTACAATCACGAGCTTGATATGTGTACAATCACGAGCTTGATATGTGTACAATCATGAGCTTGATATGTGTACAATCACGAGCTTGATATGTGTACAATCATGAGCTTGATATGTGTACAATCATGAGCTTGATATGTGTACAATCATGAGCTTGATATGTGTACAATCATGAGCTTGATATGTGTACAATCATGAGCATGATATGTGTACAATCATGAGCTTGATGTGTGTACAATTGTGAGCTTGATGTGTGTACAATCGTTTGCTACTGGTATACCTATCAGTGTGCACAGGCTTCGTTATTTGTTGAAAGATACTTAGCACCTATCGGTATGGGTTAGTTGTGAGGGCTATGGTGTCATTTCATCAACAAATGAAGACTAGGTTGTTGTAATTCTCTATTAGAGTGAGTATGAACTTTAGTTTATACAATAGTATAAAAGGCCATAGTACATAAGACCATATTCAGGTTAAAGACAAAAATAAAAATGTTCAACTCCAATGTTAAACCAGTCGTATTATATGGCTGTGAAACATCGAAAACAACAAAAATGACAATCGCAAAGATACAGACCTTCATTAATGAATACTTGCTCAGAATAAAAGGATGGAAATGGCAGGACAAAATCACTCATGTAGAATTATGGAAAAGTACCAGTCAAATACTAGTGGACAAAGAGATGCAACAAAGATGATGGTGCTGGTTAGTACACACACCACTGAAGCCAAATGAGAGTATTACACTACATGCCCTTTTTTTTGCAATCCACAGGGGAATATCAATATTCCTGTATGGTGCAGAAACATGGACATTAGACAAGAATACAAAACAGAAAATTGAATCCTTTGAAATGAGGATTTATAGAAGAATAGGTAGAATTGGATGGAAAGAAAAGAAAACAAACGATGAAGTTTTAAAAACTAAAAATAAAAAGAGAACTACTAAATACAATTAAGACAAGACAAATGAAATTTTTGGGGCACGTTAAAAGACACAACAGCCTACTAAAAGTAATATTGGAAGGGAAAATACAAGGTAAAAGAGGCAGAGGCAGACCAAGACTAACATAGACGATTAACATCAAAAGATCTATGACAACCTGCACCATCAAAGCAAGAAACAGAGTGGAATGGCGATCCATGGTAGCCAACCTTCGTTGCGGAGACAGCACTCGATGATGATGATGACAGGGCAATAGGCAAAGAGGAAGACCTAAATATTATTTGAGAAGACAGGTGGCGCAGAGATGAAGATGATGGGGAAGAATGGACAGATCTTAAAAGAATGGCAAGAAATAGAACGGCTTGAAAAATGTTTATTGAAAACCGATGTCCCATAGTGAGGTGGATGAAGAAGAAGACAAAGAAGAAGGAAAAGAAAAGACTATACTTGATAAGACCATAGTTGATAAGACCATAGTTGATATGACCATATTTGATAAGACCATAGTTGATAAGACCATAGTTGATAAGACCATAGTTGATATGACCATATTTGATATGACCATATTTGATAAGACCATAGTTGATATGGCCATAGTTGATAAGACCATAGTTGATATGACCATATTTGATAAGACCACAGTTGATAAGACCACAGTTGATAAGATCATAGTTGATAAGACCAATACGAGTCAAACTTTCGGCTTTCAAAGGGGAGGACAAGTCCGACAAGGATAAGTTGACTGGTGACCTGTGGAGAAGTTGGTGCTTTACTGGAGTTTGACTTGCGGAGTATCCGCTTATAGATAATTATCCCCCTCATAATTTGAAGTTTAGTTCAGTCGACAGATCATCTTCATTGAACAACGGACAACTCCATAGTACTCAGATCCCACCTCAGCAGTTTCTCACAATGAAGCCAAAAACTAGCGAAAGCACTAAAGACGGCGTCAGCTCATATGTACAAAATCCGTAGCACCAGCGAAGACCTTGACCCCAACCTCCATAATCGCCTCTTACGACATGCGTGGCAGGTGACAGTGGCTCGATTCTTTTCGTCCTTGATCGTGGTCAGGGTCCAGATAGCCACAGGGACGATAACTTTAACTTTAATAACTATAACTTTAAGTATCAACAACCGTCATGCTGTACACGAAACAATATTACCAATAATACTCCAACAAACAATCTTGATTCAAACAATTGTGACCTAGTAACGTCTTTAATGTGTTGCTGAGCCACTCCTCCTGTTCAATTTGTGATCTTCTGTCCTTCCTAGTTGACCACATAAAAGTTCTTCCGTAGAGGCCAATCTATTCTATTATATTCATGGAATCAGTTTAACTCCAGTCGGGGTATCCCCATATCCGCTCTACGGCCCGTTCCAGCATTTCCAGAAGCGTATGCAGACTGTTTTTTCCTGTAAGGTGTTGATTATAGAAACATCTGCTTTTGCCACTAAGCTCTCCGGATCGACAAGATCTCTCTTCCACCTTTCCACTCCTCCTCAATATATCGATTAATGTCACGCCAATTTTCCTCTTCCTTCTCTTGAGGAATGAAGAACATACTTGGCGACGTCCTCTTTGCCCTGAGTAAGGCCACACTCAGAGCCAGGGCTGGCAGCGAGCTTAACTGCTATCTCATTGCCGCGTACACCAGCATGCCCTGGACAATACTCTAACGTTAACGCGCTCACTGTAGAGCCATCTAAGAGCTGCATCCACTCCTACCGAAGCGTAACCACCAATGTTATCGCCGCCGTTACTGCTTCTATCTCCATTCTCATGCTGGACACCGTAAAGCTACACTTGCCAGATTCCCTAAGAATGCCATGCTGGTATGCCACAAAACTACAACCCCTGCGCTGTCCGCGGGATACAGAACCATCCGTGTAGATGATCGGATCCTGAGATGAGGACACTTTTTTGATGGGTTACCTTATTACAGCCTTGGTAGCTCCATAAGCCCAACTGTGACACTCCCTGACGAGCTGAATGATTACTTTGGTTAGTCTCTTTTTCTCCGCTATTACTTCTATCCAATCCGTGCCAGCCCTGATGTCATTCAGATCATATACCCTTCTTATGGACTCCTCCGACTCGGCCATCCAGGATTGTCCACGCTTGAGGCGCCTGTCCTTGGTCGCACTCAATTCTGAATGCAAGGGATGATTTATGTTTCTTACAGTTCAAATAAGCCCGGACCTGAGCTGATATAATGCTCGTTAAGTGCCTCATTGACAGGAGAGGTTTATCTCCGATGTATCCGAGAACTGCCCGTATGAACCCTCTCCAACTTGCGATCTTGACGAGAGAGTGGGCAGACCAAACCATAAACCGGTAGTGAGAGCACCACAGCCCTGGATAGGCGAGAATAGTAACGATTGTTTGATGTTCAACCTGGCCATGATTGTGCTGATACCTCTCCTTGCCTTTTGAATGACATTGCTCGCATGTTGATTGAAAGAAAGGGTGCACTGGTTGGGATTTTATTTTTATTGGTGATTTCTCCCTGCGGCAACCACCCCTGACTCAGAATCCAGGCACAGCTTGAAACGTCAATTACTCATCGACGGAAAAAATATGAGTACCTCCAAAGACGGAATTATCTGCCTGTTCAACGAGGGACAGCTGTGCACACGGCTATCAGGGTAAAACGGATTGCCACGCAAAATTTATTCAGTTCCTAGTCTCTAGGGACTTCGCCAGTGGTGAAACTGGCGAACACAAAAAAATATGCATATATGTTATCAATCATGTTATGACCCATCATATCGTAACATATATTTTCATATCTATAGAGAAACCGTGATTCTGTATTTCAAATTTAAAAAATGTTTTCTACATATTTAAAAAAACATATCTTTCAGCAAACCACTTTTAAATCTATATCGTCTAAATAAAGCCAGCCACAATTGTTTCATGGCAAAGTAATGACAACAGAAGCTAAAGGAGCGATCAAGAGCATAGTCTTTATTTCAAAGTGATACTATCGATGTTAAACGTGGACACTAGATACTAGAACACTCATTTAGATAAATGAACACAGAAATGAAATGTTGTAGCCGCTTGTGAGACAAAATAGGTAAAGGTAAAGGTAAAGTACGAGACTTGAACCGGCGTCTTAGCACGCGAGTATATACCCATATGTGCTCGGCTGCCTATCCAGAAATGTTCGGATATTTCTGTATAGTGTAGCCTCAAGCATCGAAACTCAGATGCGAAGCGACATTCCTCACTTTCCCAGGGTAATACCCTGGTACCCATTTCTGCCAACGGCTGGGTCGACCGTGGGGGTATTTTTTTTTTTTCCAACCACGAGTACAATTCACACTGCTCCCAGCGGGAATTGAACACGGGTTGTCCGAACGTCGGTAGTCTAGTCGGGTGGTTTTCCCAACTAGGCTACCGGAGACAAAATAATAAATGAAGAACATAGAAGACGAATCATCCCTGCTGTAGAATATAAAGACAATAAACGATTTATAAAATGTCCACCTGGCAAAACAAGCAACTAAAGACAATTTGCACAACTATCGACAACCGCTGTGAAAACAACAGCCCGAGAGAGCATTCTATACAAATACCGTTGACAAAATACAATAAACACCCGTAGACGCCACTGCAGAAGAGATAATCAAAGAGCTATATAACAAGAAGAAGAAAAAAACCTCTCTAGCTACCTGAAAGCGTCTCCAAGAGCAAATGATTTGGCTTTAAGCGGGAGAGAGCCATAATTTAGATATAAAGACAACATCACGGAAATCCTGCGCCTGACAGCGGCCAATGTTTGGCCCAAGATAAGACAAACGGCTCTTTCCAAAAGGCATCAAAATATACTTCGTTTGGAACCAAAAAATAAAAACCAAGAAAAGAATATAATTGATTTTCCCTCTTCCATAAAATGAATGCAATTTTCTGTTTCCATTTTGTCTTCGTCATAAAACCTTCACCGCTACATTTGATCAATGTTTATTTATCAATGTTTATTATTAATGTTTATTTATCAATGTTTATTTATCAATGCGATTTCTTCCCTCATATCACAATCAAATCTCAAAGCCTCGCACGAACTCCGTAACACTGCTTCCCCCCCCCCCATCCCCTAATTTAAGAAAATGTGTTTAACTCTATCCGTACGTTTCACCGTACAGTGTGTCACTCTCAAATTGATTAACATGAACCGTTATCAAACCATATTCTTTTTACATGTATTGTATCTTCATGGATACGGTGAAATCTAATACCTTGTTGAATTATCTAAAAATTAATATATAATATGTTGTATGTTACATAAATATGCATATTGACTCTTAAAACCATGACAAATTTTATCACTGACATTTCTTCCGTTGCATCGATAAAAAGTTTCCATACGGAAAGAATTAAGGTATGAATGATGGAAAGAACGTTACTTTCCTATTTTAAAATATGGTTTGTGAAGAGACATATAGCCCACTCTTTGATATTTTCAACTGCCAAGTGTTCTCTTTTGAAGTGCTAAACTTTAACAAAAAGTAAGAGGCCAGAAATGCATTGACCAGTCAATGTTAAAGAGTGATGAAATGTCTATAACATTTATGATCTTAGGGTAATTCTTTCTTTCGGAGTGGAGATATGCTCTGCAGTCTTTTGCTCTTCTGGTGGTCTCTCGTGCTGTTATGTTTCCCCTTGTTTCTAATATTTCATCAATCCATCTTTTTCGTGGTCGGCCTTTTGGTCTGGTGTTCTCGTAGCGTACATTGAAGAAGGCTCTTTGCGTTTTGGTCTTTCTGTCTTACCACGTGGTCAAACCATTTTGTTTGTTGTTTATTTATATATTCAACGGCGGGAATTATCCCCAACTCTTTTCTCTCAAAGGGGAGTGAAGTAACATTTCACAAGAACATACCATTTCCAGATGGAAAGAGCCCAGTGCTTTTCCTAACTGTCATTACTTTACCACAACTAATTGAGTCAGGTACCTATTCCTTTCTCAGCTGTGTTGATCGGAGAGCGCTCGAACCCACGTTCACTGCGCCGCCAAGCTAGTGTGCTACCACTACGTTACAGACGTTCTCAATGTAAGAAGCCAGAAATAGAGACCTGTCGATGTGAGTAGCTTAAGATAATTTGACCTGCCAATGTAAGAGGTCATTATTGTAATGACCCATCAATGTAAGTAGCTATATATATATATATATATATATATATATATATATATATATATATATATATATATATATATATATATATATATATATATATATATATATATATAGATAGATAGATAGAGAGAGAGAGAGAGAGAGAGAGAGAGATGGGGAGAGAAAATTTAGACATTTTCTGGCTTAAACACATTTTGAATGCGCTTAAAATTCGAATCGAGGAGAGGATTTTGCCTGTGTAATCTAATGTAATGTAATCTAATCTAATCTAATTTAATCGTATGCCTGTTCGCCTACCTACTGAAACTCTTACATGTCCGATGAACTTTCTTATTAAGCTCCAGACTCTGCTTACAACCCGCATTGTATCTCACCACACGTTCCAGTGAGAAACGAGCGTTTTAAACTCTGTAAGTTGATGACCCCTATTCCTGCCTCAGAGTTCGTCTTTGTATTTCCTTAGGTCAGCCTATTTTTCTTAATTTTTTTCCCCCCATTTCAGGAAGTTAACCAGGCTCCATTAAATGCCGCGATATGATTTGACATCTTAGAGAAAATAGTGCAACACACACAAAAAAAAAACTATCTTTACGACACATAGTACCATTGCTGGTGTATGTCGGGGGGCAACGATAGAACCCGAGGGATAAAGGCCGCTTGGTCAAGAAGTCACCACGACGTGTGAGACTCAGGATTTTTATTTCACCCCCGATAGAAAAAATCCTTTCTGTCTACCGCGGGCTTCGAACACCGTACGCCGGCTTTTCAGCCAGCGGAGCAGTGGTTTTAGCCGCACGGCCACGTGCACCTCCTGTGCAAAACACAACTTGTTGGAAACTGCGATACAACGCAACAGGCGACCTTTTCCAAGTGAATGGCGACGAATAACGACACTTTCCAAAAGAACGGCGAAGATTAACGTCCACTCCAGCGCGGGATGGTTACTACCCCAGACCCAACTCAAGCAGTCCCCTATTAAGTATGTAATGCATCATCGATCAAGCAGTTTAAGAAGCCAAACAAACAACAGGGCTTTAACAAACATGGGACAAAAGCAACACACCTCAACCTACATGCGGGCGGGAGAGGGGGGGGTGAGAGGGGGTGTGTTGAAAAAATACGGTCGTGTTTATAAAGTGAAGAAGTTGGTTACTGTGTCAAGTGAAAGGCTTTATGTATACCTAGGAGCTGTGATAGATGATGGAAGATAGACAGTGGATATCAAAGTAATACAAGGGAGATACAAAGATCTGGGGAATAGTAATAGCTGATGTAAGATATATAGACAAGGGTATCAGTTATAGCTGATGGAGGATACACAGAATTGGGGAGCAATAACAGCTGATGGAAGATACACAGACCTGGAGAGCAGTAACAGCTGATGGAAGATACACAGACCTGGAGAGCAATAACAGCTGATGGAAGATACACAGACCTGGAGAGCAATAACAGCTGATGGAAGATACACAGACCTGGAGAGCAATAACAGCTGATGGAAGATACACAGACCTGGAGAGCAGTAACAGCTGATGGAAGATACACAGACCTGGAGAGCAATAACAGCTGATGGAAGATACACAGACCTGGAGAGCAATAACAGCTGATGGAAGATACACAGACCTGGAGAGCAATAACAGCTGATGGAAGATACACAGACCTGGAGAGCAGTAATAGCTGTGGCCAGTGAGCTTAGCTATAAGAATCATCAGCTTTCATAGTTTGTGTTACCGTTTATGGAGGAATGACCACCTATGCGGTTGCCCCTTTGTGTGGCGAGTTCGATTAAAAAAAAAAAATCTGTTATTTCACATTCGAGGCTCTTTCGCAGAAGTGAATGAGGTAAAACGGGCAACGACTCAAACTGACTGCAGATGTCCAAGATCGATGAATCATAACTAATCAAGATCTTACTCCACATCAGCTTGAAACTCCTGAAATTAGCCAAACTTGTCCCGCCTAAAAGGAATTGTGATCGATGTAAAAAAAATGCAAACTTGGTATCCAAGAAAAGCTTCCAAATGAATTCGGACGTGTTTGGTCGAAAAAAGAAAATATGGTAACTTTCTGTCAATCATGACACAGCGCAATAAACGTTCATTTACTGTCTTTTGAAGAATGGACTGAAAAGCAGCTGTCTAGCCAGTGACAAAAGCATACCACTTTGGATTTTTCTTTGGGTTTTTCTTCCCCTGTCTTTGTATATTACTCTCCTTGGACTAGAGAAATTATGCCAAGTAATCAGTCATGTCTCATGCGGCCAATTACATCTGGTTTTAGTTATGCTAAGTTTGGCGCTGTCTCGGTATTAAGGTCTCGGTGCTGCCTGCCTTTTATATTGTTGGTAAATAACAATTGCTGGTAACACCAACTGCTATAAAGCAATTAACTTGAAGGCGTTACTTTATGGTTGGAGTATTGACCTGTAGATAACGTAAACACGGTGTTAATCTAAGACTAACCTCTCCGATCGATTTAATGGAAAGAAAAACAGTTTGAGTAACTAGCATGAGTTGGAAAATGTAACAACTGTAAGTAAGAGCTTACTCCATCGTTACCTTAAAATATCGCCTAGCACGGTGATTACTGAATTCTGCACTCCAATGTTATAGGACACCCTTTACTTTTAATTCAGATTTTATTTCTTGATGCTGCTTGGTGCATCATTTACAACAATCTGTTACTGACGAATGTGGGACTTCTGTTTATTTTTTCTCTTAATATTGATTATTATTGATATAATTAAATAATATATATTATTAATCCTTGGGGTCGTTGGGTCACTAATCACAGACTTCGTCAACCTTCTCCATATCTTCAGTCATTCTCTGGGACTCTGCAAAGTCAAGGCCTGTCCATTCTTTGATGTTATTTTCCCATCTCCTTCTCTGCCTACCTCCCCCTTCTCATCTCTTTCACAGCTCCTCGCAGAATGGTCTCTGCTAGACCAGGCAATCAAGATACGTGGCCAAACCTTTTCATTATGCACTTCTTCACAACAGTCCAGTCAGAAGATCACAACGAACTCCGATTATTTGTATCCTTTTACGAACTGTTTCATTTGCGATGCGATTTAAGCAAGAGATGCCCAACATCTTATAACAATATTTCCTATTTAAGCAAACCAAATAAAACCACTAGCAAACGAAAGCCTAACATTTCAAACTTTATGTCGTTCCAGATCGAGATACATAAAAAAGGAGATAATTTCAGATAGATAAGAAGACAGTTTAGAGCCACTACCTGAATAAAAAGGTAAAGTAAAGAGCCCCGTCACGCGAAGTGACGTATACTGACTATGGTGTCAGTAATCATGAATTTTATAGACCTTCGGCACATACCTTTATGGGCAATGTGGTCGATACTACGCCCGTGTCGCTTTACTTTCCCAGAAAAAAATAAGATACCTTTTATGGCTGGGTGAACTCGGAAGCCGTCGATCAGGAAAGAACCCGCTCTTGTCATTTGTAGTCCAGTTCACTAACCACTGAGCTATCGCGGCTCCCTACTCCCTGATTAGGATATACAAGCTACACAAGGAAACAACAACTTGGCTTGTGCAAATCACAAACAAATAAACAACCAACAAAGATACTCACAACGACCAGCAAACGTAAAGCAAAATAAACAAACCTGAAATAAGAAAATAGTCAAAACGGAGAAAAATGGCGTAGGTGAAAATTGTGGAAGGATGTCCACGGACAACGCAAAATCTTTATCCTGATCCTTTCAGCGTCAAGACGTCACATTGAGCTCGTATTTTTCCACCCATCTCTATTCTGGGCGAAACGTTCGATCTCATCAATTGAGTATATGCCTGCCAACTTTGCTTCTCTTATATTCTTTCCCGTGTCCTTCTATGTCTTCCTTTTTTCTGTGTCCATTGATACCATACAAGAACCACACGGAGCGCTCTGGCGACTGACTGATTTGACAGAAGTAGAATTCACATGCCGTCTAAGAACATAATTTGCATTTAAACAGATTATCATTTCGTTATTCATCAATCCGGTAACCTTGACGACCGTTGTGGCTCTCTTGATCATGTCTTCAGATCAGATGAAAGTAATTTTTTTTTTCGTTCTCTAATGTTGTCTTTCGCCGCTTTCTTTGTCTGCGTTTGTCTTCCTTAACCCGGTACTTGCCCTCCAAATTGATCTTAGGAAGGCTTGTAGATCCTATAATATGTAAGTGTCATTTTAATTTTCGATTATTTACTTTTGGCAGTAAGTTCTCAGACTTAACAGTGAAAGAAAGCAACAAGAAAGGTCTCAGTCTGAGTAGTAAGAAAATAGAAGTAATGGTTATTTTCAAGAAACTATCATCACCAATGAGAAATTATGTGGTTTTGTGGGAGGAAAGGTAACCAATACGGCAATATACATCCTGAGAAAATTTATAGAAAGAGCTATAGAGGTAAAAAAAGATCTATATTTGTGCTTTATAGACTACACAAAAGCATTTGACAAAGTAAAGCATGTGGAAATAATCAATATGCTGGAGAAATTACACATTCATGGCAAAGATCTGAAATCATAAGAATTAACAACCAAACAGGACAGTTCCACAACATAAAAAAGAAGTCAGATAAAATTGTGTTCTTTCACCGGATTTGTTTTCACTTAACAGCGAAAATATTATGAGATCAATAGTAGACATAAAAGGAATTGAAGTCAACGGTCACAACATTAACACTTTGTGATAAGCAGGGATAGAGAATGAACTACAAGAAATGCTAGACGTAATAGTAAAAGAAAGCAACAAGAAAGGAAGAAAGGTCTCAGTCAGAATAGTAAGAAAACAGAAGTAATGGTATTATCGAAGAAACAATCATTTCCAGCATGCAGGATAAAATTAAACAGGACAAATCTGAAACAAGTGCAATGCTTCAAATACTTGGGCACAATAATAACATCAGATGAGAGATGCACAACAGAAATAAAAAGCAGAATAGCTGAGGCCAAAATAGCATTTCAGAAAATTAAAAACGTTTTATGCAACAAATCTATGTCAAAAGAAGTCATCGGTGCTATATTGAGCCAATTCTGATCTGAAGTGAAGCAAGGACAGTAGACACACAATTAAAAGTCGATTAGAGGCCACAGAAATGGGATTTCTCAAAAGAATGTTGAAGTTCCACGAACAGCTAAACAGATAAACGAGGAAATTCTTAAAGAGGCCAACTCAAAAAGGGAGCTTCCAAAAAAACATCAGAATGGAAAAAAATAAAGATTTTCCGGGCACATCATGGAAAAGAAAAGTTGGAATACTTGGTTACAACTGGCAAAATACATGGAAAGAGAGAACGCGGACGACAAAGACAGAAAATATTGGATAGCTTTGTGTCATGGCATGGAAAACAGTCAACAACAGAATTGATACGAAGCATGGTGGATAGAAAATTGTTGAAGGACATGATCGCCTATGCCAACCGGTATAGCACATGATGATGAGTAGGTCTTCATTGTCAAAAAAAATAATAATAATAAAATATATAAATAAAAAATAATGATTTCTTACCTTCCGTGTTTTCCCTGGTTCCCATGACTGTTGCCCTGGATTGGCCTTTAGTATCCAGTTTTCTTGGTTTTGTATCCAATAAGGTGAATAATAATAATTCTTAAAAATACGACTTATAAACTACGCAGTAAAGTTTCTCGTCCAGAAAACACAGATTTACTGAAAAAGAAAGAAAAGTAAACATCCTGATAACAATTTTTTTATGGAGGGAATTTCAAATATTTGAATTACACTAAATATCCGCAGAAAATTAGCGAGCCTATATGACTACAAAACAAATATATTTATTTATGCACAAATGCTGAAAAAGAAACACTACTACACAGTAGAAATCCGATGTTTAGGGCAGCGTTGAAAAATCGACCGTGGGATTAACACCAACCTGGCAAAGCTAAATTCAAACAACGTAACGTACTACATGATCCGGGCTGAGTGCAATCATGCCAGAACATTCCAGCAATTAGGGCTAAGTTTAAATGTCCTTGTCGGCCCAATTTGCTATATGGCAACTCATTTTTCCACACGTGTTGTGAGAGATTATCTGCACTTTTGTCTACATATATGAATAGGATAATTCATTTTTCTATAGAGAATTAAAAGATTTAAATTCTGTAGTAAACTATCAACTTATAAAAGTATCACTTCACTATTTCAAAATTCTATATGATTTTCATAATTATAAGCTGCAGAACTATTTATAAGGTTAAATGTAAAACGTCACGATAAGGAAATGATTTACACTGATACCTAAAAGGTGTCATGGTTATATCATTTGTCGTTCTTGAGCTGCTCGAACTGTCTGAATTAGTGGTTTTCCTTTGTTGTTACATATCACTGTCACTGCATCTATCCATCTTCTTCTGGGTTTTCCTCTTCGTCTTTTTCCATGCATTCTTGAGAAGAACACCCTTGGTGGTGATTGGTGAGGATTCATTCTGACCTTATAACTTAAATTTGACTCCCATCGAAAATTGCATCGTGTTGTCAGCACAGTCAAACAAAACTTCATTAAAGCTTCAGAACTACTGCTATGATTCACCTTACAATGACTGGACACACAAGAGGAAGAAAATGTTCCATAAAAAATGTTACCTTTCTCGAAACGAATTATGAATTCTATATATAGAATATAATTATATATAATTTATTATTCTCATCTTAAAGAAGAGAATTGCAAAGTGCAATTTTATTTATTTATTTTAAAAAAATAAAATTGGAGTTGACCACGGCCTGGTAAAAGCGAGATAGCATTGATCACAAACAACTGATATCTTGCAAGAAGGTGAAGGAAAACCGACTGCTAGGAAAGGAGTCCCAAAGTAAAGTATGTAAGTTGAAGACGGATGAACTGGATCACGAGGTGCTAAACACGACCAACTCCCTATGGCAACGAATACAAAACTCTTCCACACAGCATCAGTTCATTTTCTACATGGAACCACGTGCTTAAATAAAGCATCACTGTCGTCTTATGAGAACCACATGTTTATATAAAGCATCACCGTCGTCTTATGAGAACCACATGTTTATATAAAGCATCACCGTCGTCTTATGAGAACCACATGTTTATATAAAGCATCACCGTCGTCTTATGAGAACCACATGTTTATATAAAGCATCACCGTCGTCTTATGAGAACCACATGGTTATATAAAGCATCACTGTCGTCTTATGAGAACCACATGTTTATATAAAGCATCACTGTCGTCTTATAGAACCACATGTTTATATAAAGCATCACCGTCGTCTTATGAGAACCACATGTTTATATAAAGCATCACTGTCGTCTTATGAGAACCACATGTTTATATAAAGCATCACTGTCGTCTTATGAGAACCACATGTTTATATAAAGCATCACCGTCGTCTTATGAGAACCACATGTTTATATAAAGCATCACTGTCGTCTTATGAGAACCACATGTTTATATAAAGCATCACTGTCATCTTATGAGAACCACATGTTTATATAAAGCATCACTGTCGTCTTATGAGAACCACATGGTTATATAAAGCATCACTGTCGTCTTATGAGAACCACATGTTTATATAAAGCACATTTTTCTTCTCAACGAATCACATATTCAAATAAAGCAACATTTAAAATAGAGAGCACTGATCACGTTTTTCTTTTAAACCACGTTCTTCTTAACACCACTTCTACAAAGAATAGCACACTTGGTAAAATACCACATTCCAATATACAACAAAACAGTCTTATGAGGTAATTTCGGGAAAAAAAATCATCACTTTCTTCAATTAACATTCAATCACATTTGTCTATTAAGCTCCCACATTCCACATTAAACAGGAACAAACCTGTGACAATCCCGAACTAACACAGGCAGTGAAACCGATTTCCTGGCAGGACTTAACCAAATCCAACGTGGCACACACGTCGGTTGTATCGGCTCCAAACATGGCCTGCTGGTTGTGTGGGTGTCAGGAAAACAAGGTGGGCGAGAGGCGGTCTAGCAAGTCTAATACAAGACGAAAACAAGTGTAATTTTAAAAAAGGGATTTTCTATTCGTCTTCATGAGCGCAGCTGACAGGCGTAGGCGATCGCGTCTTTCTATAACATCCAGTACGCAGTATTTGATATCAATAACTAGACATGAAGATACAGCTGATGTGAGGAATACTCTAATGGATCATGTTGATGTTCTAAGTGATCTCCAAAACAAGTCAATGAATGGATTAACCATGGATCATGTTGATATTCTACGTGCCCTCAAAAGCTAATCAATGAATGGATTAACCATGGATCATGTTGATATTCTAAGTGATCACCGAAACAAATCAGTGCATCGATTAACCATGGATCGTGTTGATATTCTAAGTGATCACCGAAACAAATCAGTGCATCGATTAACCATGGATCGTGTTGATATTCTAAGTGGCCTCAAAAACAAGTAAATGAATCGATTAACTGTGAATCGAGTAAATGTTCTAAGTGGCCCAAGGGAAGCTGACGATTCCATTAATCGATCAGCAATTAATGAACGAATTTGAAGCCATCACCAGTCAGAAAGAATTAATTTCAGAAGATGACGCCAGACATGGTTTCTATGCAGGAAGTCAAATAAGACAAATATACCAACACAACGTTTGTAGAGTCAGTGACAACACGTTGAGGAACACACTGAACAAAGGATATGATCATTTTGTGGATTTGTCTGACATGAAGTGAGGATGAGCTGGTGATTAACTGACCATCCAAGTGACTAAAATCATTAAAGAATTATAACTTTGTGGGTACTTTCAAAAACAATCATTCTCGCCTTTTATATTTTCAGCCCATCGCTATGCCTCACTGTCTGTTCGTCAGTTGTGCCACATGAAGGGAGACAATTTTAGAAAACCTTCACAGACATAAAACGTCATTTAAAAAACTGATATTTTAAACTATTAAATAAATTAAATTTCAACATTACTCTGCTGTTGCACTAAGTGCTTAAGTTTGCTTGTTGAAATTTAAATGTCAAGACAAAATACTGTATATAAAGGCCGAGTTACGTTCCACACAAATGACGCCATTACAATAATAACTTTACACAAAAGACAGAGAAGCAGTTATTTTTATTTCAAAGTAAGCTCACATCTTGTCCCTGGCACAGCGGCGGCGACATTCACACACTTGCTGTTATTTCATTTTAACTTCTTGTATACTTTAATCAAGATTCTATGTCAGGTAGGACAATTTTACCTACTAATGTATGCAGTAAACAGTACAACATGTAGCTGCCCTGCAGGTAAGCTCGGGAGAGTAAACGGCTAAGAGAGGGAACCCCGAAGTAAAACAACCCCACTGCCTTGTAGGTGAGACTTTTTAGTCAAAGGCTAGCGGAGCCAACCGTAAACAAACCGACGGAAGGCAACAGAAAACCACCGTCATAACTTCTTTGTACAATCATGAATCGCCACATCAAAGCAAAAAGAGAGCTAATTTCCAATATTAGGAAGAAATAATCATATTTTCTGCCCATGTAATGAGAAGAGAACAACTGGAATATATTGTAACAACTGGAAAAATTGAGGGACAAAGAAATAGAGGGAAGCAAAGAGAAAAATATCAGACAGCATGAGAGAATGGCTTGGCAGAAGGTCAACAAGAGAAATGATAAATAACTATCGAGATCGAAAATTGTGGAGAGACATGATCACCTACGCCAGCAGGCCCGGTACTTGATGATGATGATGATACTTTAATCACACCTCCTTCTTATTGTTTAAACATTTCCCTTTTGTTGCAAATGCAACTTATATGTATATTTGTTTCATACAAGAATGCAACTTATATGTATATTTGTTTCATACAAGAATGCAACTTATATGTATATTTGTTTCATACAAGAATGCAACTTATATGTATATTTGTTTCATACAAGAATGCAACTTATATGTATATTTGTTTCATACAAGAATGCAACTTATATGTATATTTGTTTCATACAAGAATGCAACTTATATGTATATTTGTTTCATACAAGAATGCAACTTATATGTATATTTGTTTCATACAAGAATGCAACTTATATGTATATTTGTTTCATACAAGAATGCAACACATATAAATATTCCATCTATGTAATCGGATTTAGCGTCAAAAACGATGTCCTAAGATCATCAAGCGCTATACATAAAAAAAAAATAAATATGATTTGCAGTTTCCTCATATTCCAAGTCCAGCTTGTTGCAGGAGCTACTGAGTTAAGTGCTCTGTGCACACCGTGAGCTGTGTGTTTCATCCGTTTTGATCGTGTTTCGATATTCCGATTGTTTACGATGAATGATGATATCGTATGACAGGGAATAGTTGGCCGTGTTCACTTTCTGTGCGGTTTCACCGTATGTCTTTTGGCGTGTGCTGAGACTGCTATGATAGGGTCTACAGCTACCTTTCTTCGTTTGGGAGATGATTTAGTAATTCGGATGATCCCACTGGCACGGGCGGTTGAGCAATTATGGATTTCAATTCGTTTGCAGTGATACCGGGGCCTTCCATAACAATAAGAATGACAGACATTTCAAATTCCCATGTTCAACAGCCCTTACTATTAAGCCTAAAACATTGCACAGGGTCCGCAGTGTATCTCACCACTTGTCAATCTTCATGGACAGCCTCTTGTAGCTAATAGCCAAAATATATAACGACTACAGTAGTTTTAATTTGATGGAATAGTTGCTGAACACAAGGTGTTTTATTTATTTGTGTCTTTTCTGAGATGGATAATGCTCTCGATGCTAGAAGATTTGTAATCCGATGACATCACATTATATTAGCCATGCATGCCAATACACTCAAAGAAAGAAGAGACCGACAACACAAAAACAGCAAACAACTTGGGTTAGCAGAAAAGTACAAGAGTCACTGCCGTAAATATAAAAGTCCAGGAGTCACTGAAATAAACAGAAAAGTACAGGAGTCACTGCCGTAAATATAAAAGTTCAAGAGTGACTGAAATAAACAGAAAAGTACAAGAGTCACTGCCGTAAATATAAAAGTCCAGGAGTCACTGAAATAAACAGAAAAGTACAGGAGTCACTGCCGTAAATATAAAAGTCCAGGAGTGACTGAAATAAACAGTAAAGTACAGGAGTCACTGCCGTAAATATATAAGTTCAGGAGTCACTGAAATAAACAGAAAAGTACAGGAGTTACTGCCGCAAATATAAAATATCAGGAGTCACTGAAATTAACAGAAAAGTGCAGGAGTCACTGAAATAAACAGAATAGTGCAGGAGTCACTGCCGCAAATATAAAAGATCAGGAGTCACTGAAATAAACAGAAAAGTATCGATACCCGTTAAAACAGAAGCAAAAACAGTCAGGATGTTGCAGCGGTAAACAAATCCACAATATTTGAAAGCATAGTAACATTGACTATAATAGTACGTAAGATGTCATCAGTACATAAATAAGTCACAATAGTTTTTGCCAATCTAAATATAATCAACGTTTTTCGATTCACCAATTCAATCAATCACCCGTAAACTTGTCGGTCGTTGGGGCACCGTAGATGACATTTGTACAATTTGCTTCCAATTGTTGCGATTTAATGCAGCTCTCTCTTCTTCTTCTTTTCTTCCTCATTTGCCTTTCAGCGTCGAGGGGAGATATAATTTGCGTTTTTTTTGTTGTTGTTCTGTTCGCCTCTGCTGCTGTTATGTTTCCTAGTGTTTCTAATATTCCGTCAATCTATCTTTTCCCTTGTCGGCCTTTGGGTCTGCTGTTCTCGCAACGTTGGTTGAAAACTCATTGTATTGTGTTTTGATTTTTCTGCCTTGACACGTGACCAAACCATTTTGTTGTTGTTTCTTGGTATATTCTATGGCGGGAATTATTCTTAGCTTTTTTCTCAGTCGTTCCTTTCTAATCTTATCCGGTGTTTCCTGTCATTCGTCTGACACACTTCATCTCGGTAGAGGCTATTTTTAAGCTCCCTGTGACACACCGAGAGACATTCCTGCCCATTCCCTGATGTTACTACCCATCTTTCTTTTCGTTGGCCTTCCCTGTCTTTCCTTTGCTACTCTGCCCCTGCATAACGGTTTTGGCAAAGCCCGCGGAGCATGTGACGTGTCCATATCTGGTCAGTTTCCGGTCTCTTTTTATTGACAATACGCTTTTATTGGTCCAGTGGATTGTTGGACTCTTTAGTCAATATGTGTGTTTCTCAGGCGCATACGCTTGGAGGCGTCTATCTCATCTCCAAGTAAATACATTGCCGTTTAACACATCTTAGAGAAAAGAGGGACAGATCTGGCGACAGTTCAGAGCTACAACTACATTGGGTATACTATAACCAGTGATGGAAAATGTAAAACTGGAATAAAGAAAAGAAAGGAATGGCAAAAAGTAATTTTAATGCCATGAAAGTATATTAACATCAAAACAACTAACAGTAGGGCTAAAACTAAGAATAGTAAATTGTTACATCTTCTCAATATTCCTGTATGGTACAGAAACATGGTCAATTGACAAGAAAACAGAACAGAAAATTAAAACCTTTGAAATGTGGATTTATAGAAGAATAGGTAGAATTGGATAGAAAGAAAAGAAAACAAACAATGAAGTCTTACAACTAAAAATGATAAAGAATTTCTAAACACAACTCAAACAAGACAAATGAGATTTTTGGGGCATGTCACAGCAGCCAACTAAAAGTAGTCTTGAAGGGGAAAATACAAGGTAAATGAGGTAGACCAAAACTAACATGGACAAGTAACATCAAAAGATGGACAAGTCAGCCTATGACAGCCTACACTATGAAAGCAAGAGACAGAGCGGAATGTCGTTCAATGGTAGTCAACCTTCGATGCAGAGACGTCACTGGATGATGATTAACTCATCTTAGGTGTATCTCCGCCCGTGTCGTCGACTCTACCGAAATCCTCTACGTGCTATCGTATTAGTAGCACCCTATTGGCTTATAATTGCTGCTTTGATTCTCTAAGGTGATACACTAATTGCAACGCAACTAAAAGAGAGGGCTCAACTATGGGGATAAGTGCAAAACAAGACCTATATAGTGATTAGTCGTCAGACATGGAGGTATAGGATTTCTGTTTTATGCGGATTCTTGACAGACGCTTAACTAACCAATCACAACACAAAGACCAAACTAAGAATATTTGAGAGCTGTGTACTCTATCACAACACAAAGACTAAACTAAAAATATTTGAGAGCTGCGTACTCTACCACAACACAAAGACGAAACTAAGAATATTAGAGAGCTGTGTACTCTACCACGACACAAAGACGAAACTAAAAATATTTGAGAGCTGCGTACTCTATCACAACACAAAGACGAAACTAAAAATATTTGAGAGCTGCGTACTCTATCACAACACAAAGACGAAACTAAAAATATTTGAGAAGGGAACAGGCAAATAATTGCAATGCTGCGGTAAAGCTGGTAGCAAGGAGCCAATGGTGGGGTGTGCTAAACACTCCAAGGTATGGTGACAGCTTTACAAATAAAGAACACAACACAATACTGACGTTTCGGCCTGTGGCCTTCTTCAGAATACATGGACAACGACAACAAGCGGTGAAGCACAATTACTACATGTTAGATGATAAAGTGGAGGGCGAGGAAAGTAGGATGCAAAAATAAGAAAAGAGAGAAATGAATTTTACATGATGAGAGGTATGATGGGCGTCAAAATATATAAAATAGAAAAGAGAGAGAAAAAAAAAAAAAAAAAAAAAAAAATATATATATATAATAAATTGTACTTAGCTGAGCTCAGAGCAGGGAGCAGGAAAACTGTAATCCGTGCTGAAACCAGTCGGAATGACTAAATGACTAAAGCGCAGAGAACGTGTATAGAAAGCAACACGTGACAAAGACAGGTCAGTAAAGAGGGCAAAAAGGATCAAATTTCGGGAAAACTAAAAATATTTGAGAGCTGCGTACTCTACCACAACACAAAGACGAAACGAAGAATATTTGAGAGCTGTGTACTCTACCACAACACAAAGACCAAACGAAGAATATTTGAGAGCTGCGTACTCTACCACAACACAAAGATCAAACGAAGAATATTTGAGAGCTGTGTACTCTACCACAACACAAAGACCAAACGAAGAATATTTGAGAGCTGTGTACTCTACCACAACACAAAGACCAAAAGAAGAATATTTTAGAGATGTATACTCTACCACAACACAAAGACCAAACGAAGAATATTTGAGAGCTGTGTACTCTACCACAACACAAAGACCAAACGAAGAATATTTGAGAGCTGTGTACTCTACCACAACACAAAGACCAAACTAAGAATATTTGAGAGCTGTGTACTCTACCACGACACAAAGACCAAATTAAGAATATTTGAGAGCTGTGTACTCTACAACAACACAAAGACCAAATTAAGAATATTTGAGAGCTGTGTACTCTACCACAACACAAAGACCAAATTAAGAATATTTGAGAGCTGTGTACTCTACCACAACACAAAGAACAAACGAAGAATATTTGAGAGCTGTGTACTCTACCACAACACAAAGAACAAACGAAGAATATTTGAGAGCTGTGTACTCTACCACAACACAAAGACCAAACTAAGAATATTTGAGAGCTGTGTACTCTACCACAACACAAAGACCAAACGAAGAATATTTGAGAGCTGTGTACTCTATCACAACATCATCATCATCGAGTGCCATCTCCACAACGAAGGTTGGCTACCATGGAGCGCCATTCTGTTCTGTCTCTTGCTTTGATGGTGTCAAAGGCTGATTTTTCCATCTTTTGATGTTACTCGTCCATGTTAGTCTTGGTCTGCCTCTGTCTCTTTTACCTTGTATTTTCCCCTTCAGGATTACTTTTAGTAGGCTGTTGTGTCTATTAAAATGGCCCAAAAATCGCATTTGTCTTGTTTGAATCGTGTTTAGTAATTCTCTTTTCATTTTAGCTGTTTTAAGACTTCGTCGTTTGTTTTTTTTCCTTCCATCCAATTCTACATATTCTTCTATATATCCACATTTCAAAGGCTTCAATTCTCTGTTCTGTTTTCTTGTATTATGTCCATGTTTCTGCACCATATAGGAATGTTGAGAAAACGTAACATTTTGCTATTTTTAGTTTTAGCCCTGGCGTTATTTGTTTTGATGTTAGTATGTTCTTCATGACATTAAAATTACTTTTTGCCATTTCTATTCTTTTGTTTATTTCAGTTTTACATTTTCCATCACTGGTTATGGTATGTCCAAGGTAGTTGTAGTTATGAACTGTATCCAGGTCTATTCCTTCAATTTTGATATCCACTTGTGGGTTTTGAGTATTTTCTTTGTTTATGATAATAGTTTGTCTTGTTGATATTCGTATATAGTCCATATTTTTTGCTTCTCATGTTTATTTCATTATGTAATTGTAGATCGTTAGGATTTTCTGCTAGTAGTACAGTATTGTCAGCATATCTTAGGTTATTGATTATCTTTCCATTAATTTGTAGGCCTGGCATTTCTGAGATGTTTTTAAAGATTTGCTCAGTGTATAGATTGAACAAGCTTGGTGATAGGATGCATCCCTGTCTTACTCCTCTTTTTATATCAATGGGTGTAGAGTTCTCTTTGTTATATTTTATTATTGCTGTGTACTCTATCACAACACAAAGACCAAACTAAGAATATTTGAGAGCTGTGTACGTTCTGTATGTGTGCTAATGCTGGAAATGAAGTAAATTACATTTTAAATTTGATATTGTTTTGTGAACCCTGCCCAAGGAAAAGTATCAGGATATTTTTTACAACAAAATCAGAAACTAAGAATTACTTAAGAAGTACAACCAAGAGGAGATAAGTAGACAGTGATAATAGGGAGCCGGTGTAACTGGGCAGGTTTGTTTAGCAGACGTTCAGAAACAATCATAAATGCCATGAAACAGAATGTGCAGAAAATGTTAAAGAAAAGCAGGTTAAATTACACAGAACATGGGGAATAAAAGATGAGAGACAAATAATAATAAATGAATATTATTATAGAGGAAAACTTCCGAGGCGATAATCAGTGAATCAATTCAGAGGAAGAGGTATGTTTACAGCACTCGGAAAAATGACAAATAATCAACAACAGAAAAAAAAAAACAAAGAACAATATATGGACCAAAACAGGATCGAACCCGTACTCAGTGGCACAGCGCCTTGCCACGAAAAGCCAAACGCTAGGGAACACTGTTAGCCGAGTGGCAAGGCGCTGTGCCACTGAGTACGGGGTTCGATCCTGCTTTGGTCCATATATTGTTCTTTGTTTTTTTTTCTGTTGTTGATTATTTGTCATTTTTTCCGAGTGCTGTAAACATACCTCTTTCTCTGAATTGATTCGCTGAATAAAAGATGAAAAGTATGGACAAGGTCTGCAACACTCTGCACAAGATGTCTACGGGTCGCCAAAATTGGGGAGCGTTGTTGTTATCCTACAAGACGGCACACAATGTACTGGCCACTGACTGCGCTGTCGGTTTCTGATAAAGGAGAAAAGAAAATTAAGAAGAAGATAATTGTGACACTTATATGATCCAGTGGGAATAATCTTAAATCTCTAGGGTAGCGTTGTTATCCATTAAAGTGGATGTGGGTTGAATTCAATGTCGACGCTCTATTTTAGATGCAGTTGACAAAAGAGTGGGCATCTGGCTCATTGAGTTGGGGATATTAATTGCTAAAGACAGCACTGGCATCTCACATATCCCAAATGTTGTAAAAAGTAAAGTAACGAGCCCCCGTCACGCCAATTGGCGTTTAGGGAATATACATACCTTCAGCGCATGATTTTTTGGGGCAATGTGGTCGGTATTACGTCCGTGCCGCTTTACTTTCACAGAAAAAAAATCCGGTACGCATTAAAGGCTGGGTGAACCGGAAGCCGTCCATTGGGATCGAACCTTACCTCTTGTCCTTTGTAGTCCAGTTCACTAACCATTGAGCTATCACGGCGCCCTCCAAATGCTGTGGCCTTGTACAATTTAGTGACTTTTGCACTTCATCTCCTACGGTATTACATGTCAGGACATTTTTGTTCTTTATTTAGTTATTTCTGGGTCATCATCGCTGCATTTTGAACATGTTCATACGTTCTCAGAGCTCCTCCTCAGGATGACCCGCAGCGTCCGGCGACTGATGACTCCAGTTCTATGTTGGTTGATAAGTCATTTTTTGTGCTCACTAAGTCTCTCGTTTCTGGATGTAGCCATCTTTACTCCCATCTCTTTCACCGGAAGGAGTGACGTGGACTCATGGTTGTCGAAGTCCTGTGCCATTTCCGCATCTGGGAGGGCATTAACGACGTCTGCCTGATCCATTTGGTGACCATCTTCAACGACAGCACAGCTAGCCAACATGCCCGCTCTTTAATTGCCCCGTACTCCCGCAAGTTCAGGGATGTAGACAAAGGCGACTCTGCGCATCGTTGAGTTCTGTAATAACTAGATCCATTGCCTACAGAAAGAGACAGCCTTCACTTTTCTTATCATGCTCACCCAACAACCTTTTTTTTAAAATTATCAACAAGAAATATATTTTAAGACTTAACGGAACAATTTCGTGAATTTCATAGACAGCTTAATGTCATGGACGAAAAATATGGGATCTCGTAAAACAAATGAGGAAACGAATACTCACACATTCTCGACCTCAACATCAGAAAGTTTGGGAACCTTTTGTTAAAACAGGAGCCAAGGACGAGAATTCAATCTATCAAGCTCATGTACCTAATGACTGGGAGGGTATGTTTGCACAACGCAAAAACTAGACTTTGGAGACACTGCTTGCCTGCAAACTACAACCCGTTTTCCAGGGGCTATAAATCCCCATGCCCTTTAACAACAGTGTTTATCTTGTCTCAGGGTACCGACTTACAAAAGTTATTATGAAACCCGTATTTTACTTGTTATCATAATAAAATAAAGTATATTCGACACACATAGGAATAACACGAATTGGTAGCTAGAAATATGGATAAGTTTGGGCTACTGAAGATATTAGTAAAAATGAATAGACAAACAGATAATGGGTACAAAAACGGAAACAATGAAAAAAACTATACCATATGTGGGATGTAATAAAGAAAAGACGATGGACATGTGATGAGAAGAGATAATAATCGAATAGCAAAGCAAGCTCTTATATGGGAAACAACAGGTAAAAGAAAAAGAGGAAGACCCAGGGAGACACTGAGAAGAACATTGATGAGAGAGGCAAGAGCAGCAGGAATCGGCTCCCTCAATGAGATAGAACTGCTTGCACAGAACAGAGACAGATGGCGAGATTTGATAAAATATCTTTAAAAGAAAACTGCTAGAACAAAAAATTAATATAGGAGAAGGTGTATCTTGGTCTACGCCCTATGGGCCGGTTACGGCTCGAAAGGTCAATAGATAGACAGATAGATATGTGGGATGACGTTTTTATAATACAAGAACACTGTAATTAAAGCTGCAAGCGTCACAAACAATCATGTTGAACAGATATGTCGTGAGTATCTGGGGCACTTACTTTTGTAGCTGCTCTGTTTAACAGTAACGGCAGCGACGAAATGCTCGTAGTTGTGTCAGTTTTTTCCTCCACTTCTTCTTCTTCTTTCTCTTCTTCACCAATTTCATACGCGCAGCATCTTATTCCCTTACGATTTTTTTGTTTGTTTGTTTGTTTGCGCACTCTCAGACACAGAACGCAAGACGTTGATGCCATCTGATAATTATGACCCCTAGTGGGGGTCCCAATAGATTTTTCACGAAGCAGGTGAAAATATTTAGGAAAAATAAAAAAATAAAAAAATGGTATGTAAGAAGCTTTACGTGAAGAGTGGACGACACAGACTAAACGACGTTTCGGCCCAATAGGCCTTCATCAGGAACAAACAAAAAAAAACACACACAAAACTAATAACGAATAATTACATACCATTTTTAAAAATTTTTTAAAAATTTTTTCTCACATTCAGCTTTACTGCAGCTTCGCATTTTTATGCCTTAACCCTTGAAAATATTTACTAGCTTCATAGACACTTCTGCTGGTCAAATCGTTGTGTGTTGCAGAAGGTTTACATATTTTCATGTTGTGCAGCAGACAGTAATGCTTAATAGTGAAATATAACGGAATCTTTTACTAAGACCGTATAAAAAATGATACAAGTTCGCAAAAGGATATAACAAACAAACGAAGCACATTGTGATCTTATGATTATTGTGAAGAAACTTAAAATGAAATGGTTTGGCCACCTAGCATGATCCTCTGGCCTACCAAAGACCGTTCTGCAAGGAATGAGACAGAGAGGTATGCAGAGAAACAGATAGGAAGATAGATCAAATAATGGACCAACCTCGACTTTGTAGAGTCCGGTCAATCCTCGACTTTGTAGAGTCCCAAAGAATGAATGAAGATATAGAGAAATGGCAAAAGTTTAGGAAGACTGTCAGCAGTGCTCCAACGACTCTGGAGTTATGGGAAGCAGAAGAAGAAGAAAAGTAGAAGAAGAAAGAAGAAGAAGAAGTAGAAGACAACACTTGATCCTAACCAAAAGTCAGCTATGAGCTGCCAGCCACTTTCAGTTTGAACAACGCCAGAGCTAAATGTGATCAGCGACCAATGTCTCACTTGTGTCTGCGTAAACGGCATCCCTTGATCAGCGACCAATGTCTCACTTGTGTCTGCATCAACGGCATCCCTTGTTCAGCGACCAATGTCTCACTTGTGTCTGCATCAACGGCATCCCTTGATCAGCGACCAATGTCTCACTTGTCTGCATCAACGGCATCCCGTGATCAGCGACCAATGTCTCACTTGTGTCTGCATCAACGGCATCCCTTGATCAGCGACCAATGTCTCACTTGTGTCTGCATCAACGGCATCCCTTGATCAGCGACCAATGTCTCACTTGTGTCTGCATCAACGGCATCCCTTGATCAGCGACCAATGTCTCACTTGTGTATGCATCAACGGCATCCCTTGATCAGCGACCAATGTCTCACTTGTGTCTGCATCAACGGTATCCCTTGATCAGCGACCAATGTCTCACTTGTGTCTGCATCAACGGTATCCTTGATCAGCGACCAATGTCTCACTTGTGTCTGCATCAACGGTATCCCTTGATCAGCGACCAATGTCTCACTTGTGTCTGCATCAACGGTATCCCTTGATCAGCGACCAATGTCTCACTTGTGTCTGCATCAACGGTATCCCTTGATCAGCGACCAATGTCTCACTTGTGTCTGCATCAACGGCATCCCTTGATCAGCGACCAATGTCTCACTTGTGTCTGTATCAACGGCATCCCTTGATCCGCGACCAATGTCTCACTTGTGTCTGTATCAACGGCATCCCTTGATCAGCGACCAATGTCTCACTTGTGTCTGCATCAACGGTATCCATTGATCAGCGACCAATGTCTCACTTGTGTCTGCATCAACGGTATCCCTTGATTAGCGACCAATGTCTCACTTGTGTCTGCATCAACGGTATCCCTTGATCAGCGACCAATGTCTCACTTGTGTCTGTATCAACGGCATCCCTTGATCAGCGACCAATGTCTCACTTGTGACTGTATCAACGGCATCCCTTGATCAGCGACCAATGTCTCACTTGTGTCTGTATCAACGGCATCCCATGATCAGCGACCAATGTCTCACTTGTGTCTGTATCAACGGCATCCCTTGATCAGCGACCAATGTCTCACTTGTGTCTGTATCAATGGTATCCCTTGATCCGCGATCTAAGCCTTTCGTTGTCCGCTAACCGCAGGGTCTGTTGTTTGATGTGTGACGGGGATCATTCGACGACTACCTGTGTGTTTATATGTTCGGTTGGTGTCAAGAACAAGGTCCTAACATCATCAAGCGCTATACATTTTTTTTGGCTCACAATATGACGATCATCATTTTCGGGAGGACGTGAACTTCCATGGTATAAGGTGGATAGGCGGCAGGAACCATTGAAGGCTATGTCTGGAAAGTGTTCCTTGTTGCAGTTTCCTCATATTCCAAGTCCGGCTTATTGCAGGAGCTACTGAGTTAAGTGCTTTGTGCACACCGTGAGCTGTGTGTCTCATCCGTTTTGATCATGTTTCGATATCCCGATTGTTTACGATGAATGATGATATCGTATGACAGGGAACAGTTGGCTATGTTCACTTTCTGCGTGGTTTCGCCTTATGTCTGTTGACGTGTGCTGTGACTGCTACGATGGGGACTACAGTTAACTTTCTTTGTTTGGGAGATGAGTTAGTAATTCGGATGATTCCACTGGCACGGGCGGTTGAGCAATTATGGATTTTAATTCGTTTGCAGTGATATCGAGGCCTTCCATAAACAATAACCAATAACTTACCTGTGTCTGTATCAACGGTATCACTTGATCAGCGACCTATGTCCTACTTGTGTCTGTATCAACGGTATCACCTGATCAGCGACCTGTGCCTTACCTGTGTCTGCATCAACAGTATCACCTGACTATACTCCACATCCCGCGTCTGGTCGGCGAATAGGGATCGAGATGGAAGGCAACCCGGAACCCAAAATTACTAGATGAAGACGAATGTATTGGTCCGAAAGTTGCAAATATTACAACATGGTGCAAAATAACAAAACACGACGTACCTACGCCAACTTAGCGCCTCTTTATTGAGGAATGATGATGCGGAGTCGAAGTCAGGCAAACGCAGAAGGAACAAACTGACTAAAGAAGCTAAGTTAAATGGGTAAATACATATGTCAGCAAATCAACAGATAATAATGTAAGCATGGGTAACGTTAGTTAGTCGTCGAATTATCATCATCGCATATCTATCATCAACATGTGCCATACCGGTTGGCGTAGGACATGATGTCCTTCCACAATGCTCTATGCACAGTGCATCGTATCAATTCTGTTTATGACTGTTTTCCGTGCCCTGACACCAAGCTATGCAAAATCTTCTCTCTTTGTTGTACGCGACCTTTTTTTCCCCGCTCCATTTTGCTAGTTGTAACCAAGTAATCCAACTTGTATTTTTTCATGATGTGACCGAAAAATGATTGTTTCTTTCTGATGTTTCTGAGGAGCTCCCTTTTTGTGTTGGCCTTTTGAGAATGTCCTCATTGGTATTTTTAGTTGTCCAGGGAACTCTCAACATTCTTCTGAGAAATCTCATGTCTGTGGTGTCTGCTCGTTTTTTCATTTGTTTGTCTGCTGTCCATAATTCACTTCCACAGGTCAGAATTGGCTATTTTTAGCACCGCTGAACTCTCTTTCTCACTTGTATTGACATATCTTGTTGCAAATGACGTTTTCCATTTTCTAAATTGCTACTTTGGCCTGAGCTATTCTACTTTCATACAACCGTACAACTGTCCACAATCACTAATGTCAAAGTAAAGGCAAGGAGTATCTGGGAAATGTACAAAGCCGTACTGAAGTGAAGTTTTAGGTTCCATAAACAATTACGCGATGTTAGAAGTAGCGTTCTTCTAGCTGTTTACGTATTGTCAATAAAGTCAAGGAAAAACGTAAGCTAGGGGTATCCGTTACAATTCCTGGCGCTTGAGGAGTATTCTGTTTTTCCTGCACGATACATTTATCGGTGGTGTGGTCAGTATCACGTCAGGCCTTCCCACGCCACAGTTAGAGGAAATGTCCGTTATTTAAACACAAAACAAGACACAAACATGACACATTAAGGAATTTAATACGCTCGTAAAATGAATGACAACAAGGATGTTTCAGCTTTGCGAACAGGGCAAGATTAAACAAAAGAACTAACGTCTCCACAGAAAGACCTTCTACCGAGATGAAAACAAAGCAGAATGAACATATTTAAAAATCAGAAGAAATATAAACAGTGGGCCAGAGTCATCTAACGCCACCGTGGAAATACATACAAGATGAAACGTTATATTGCAACGAAAGAAGAAAGAAGAGCGGTTCTAGGACAGTGTATAGAAAAGAAAAAAACACACACGAAACGAGCAAATAATAAATAAATAATGGTACATGATGTATAACTAAGCAAAGAATAAAAAGAGTTCATGAAACTTAGATTTAAAGAACCAAAGCGAGATAAGTGACGGTTCTCCAAAGCGAAACTATTATGTTTAAGAGTTGAACTCGAACCACTTGATTCATCATCATCATTATCATCAAGTATCGGGCCTGCTGGCGTAGGTGATCATGTCTCTCCACAATTTTCGATCTCGACAGTTATTTATCATTTCTGTTGTTGACCTTCTGCCAAGCCATTCTTTTAAGCTGTCTGGTACTTTTTCTCTTTGCTTTCCTCTATCTCTTCGTCCCTCAATTTTTCAGTTGTTACAATATATTCCAGTTGTTCTCTTCTCATTACATGGCCAAACAATGATGATTGTTTCTTCCTAATATTGGAAATTAGCTCTCTTTTTGCTTTGGCCTCTTTCATAACGTTTTCATTACTCTTCTTAGCTGTCCATGGTATTTTCAACATTCTTCTGTAAAACCACATTTCTACAGACTCCAGTGATTTTCTTGTCTGTTGTCCTATTGTCCATGATTCGCATCCATATGTTAAGACTGGCTCTACATAACATTTAAGAACTCCTTTTCTTGTTTCTATTGTCAAAAATGGACCGCATAGTGTCTTCCTCATTTTTTGGAAAGCTGCTTTTGCCTGAGCCATTCTGCATCTCACCTCTTTTGTGGGTGAGACTTTTTAGCCAAAGGCTAGCGGAGCCAACCGTAAACAAATCGACGGAAGGCAACAGAAAACCACCGTCGTAACTTCTTTGTGCAATCATGAAACGCCACAACAATAGAAATCACGACAACAACGTTAAGGGGGATTCCAATGGAAAACCCTCGTTCGGTAGGGGACATCATGTGCTGCAGGTGATACCCGATCGTCATCAAGCTACTGTAAGCAAAATAAAGATAAAACAAACTCTAAAGATAGGTACTTGGAATGTGAGAACACTCATGCAGAAGGGTAAACTGGAAAACATTATACAAGAAATGACAAGAGTGGGTTTACAATTACTGGGACATTGCGAAATGAGATATATCGGATCAGGGGAGATGTATTCTGATAAACATAAAATAATCTATTCTGGAAGTACTGAACACCAAAGAGGAATAGGTATCATCTTGGATGCAGAAAGAGCAAGAACAGTGAAAGGCTTTTACCTAATATCTGACAGAGTCCTTTTAGTGAAATTGAATGGAAAGCCAAAAGACATAAATCTTATACAATTTTATGCACCAACAGCAGACAGTCTAGAGGAAACAATTGATAAATTTTACAACCACTTGATTAGTTTCAATTAAATGGCATTTCCTGTTATGACCACACATATACGATAATTATGGCTTTTGTATCCTTTATAGATTAATACTAGATCACCTCTCGTCGTATGTAATGTCGTGCTGTTCCTGTCTTTGTCCCTGGCGAAGAAATGATGGACTAAAACGTTATTGCATTGTTCTGCAATTTTCCCGCAAAGCTGTAACATACACGTTATATATGGCTTTTCCCTTACTTACCACCAGCTCTACTGCGGCCAGGCAAGATTATACATATTTATATCAGGCATTTGAGAACCGCGATAGCTCATTGGTTAGTGATCTGGACTATAAAGAACAAAGGGTCGGGTTCGATCATGATCGAATGCTTCCGGGTTCACTCAACCTTAAATGGGTACCGGATATTTTCTGGCAAAGTAAAGCGGCACGGGCGCAATACCGACCACATTACCCTCAAAATCATGTGCCGAGGTCTGTAAAAACGATGGTCACTAACACCATATTCCCAATAGGCCACTTGGCGTGACGGGGATCTTTAATCTTTTTTTTACTTATGTGAGGCGTGTTAACGCCCATGTCTACATAGTCAACAAACAAGTGCTTTAAGAACCTCACTATCACGACTACCAGCAGCCATTTTGTTCAGCTGGATTGACCAGAGATTGTCAGGCTTGAAAGGAACCAACGATAATTATATGGCGAGTCCAGGGAGATACCTAGAACTCGCCTGACCATGTGAATATAATCCGTCATCATTAAGTGCCATGCCAACCATAATATAGAACCGTTGGTAATCATGTCTCCACAGCATGAAAAATAATAAACACACTGATAAAGAAATCAACCTCATCATCATCATCTTGTGCTGTCTCAGCATCGAAGGTTGACAACCATTGATAGCATTGATTCTGAATACACACTTCTATTGAATATATATATATATATATATATATATATATATATATATATATATATATATATATATATATATATATATAATAAATAAAATGGTACGGAGCAGCTAATCTAATAGAAAAACAAGACAAGCGACAACGTTTAGTTGTATTCAATATAGTAAACCGAGGAATACTCATTGGCCCATAGAGAGTAAAACCCATTGATACAACATTATAAGCAAAAGCAAAACTATATGGGCTTCTGCAAGAACTGAAAGACGACAGTAAAGTATATTCAACAAACGACACTGCAGATACAGACAAAATACTTCAGGCGAACAAAAGAAGAAAGTAGAATGTAAATTATTGGAAAAAACAAACAAACATGAAAATGACATACAGCATGTGCCTAAAACGTGCTTAATGTTTTTTTTCTTCTAATTCTCCGCAATATCTACCCAATAAAGCTTGCGCGTTATTGCAGAGCTGAAGAAACAGGTCATTTCTCGCCCACTTCAATGAATCCTTTTTTTAATGGACTATGCTAACGTTGAGACACATTACGATATCCGTATACCACGTCACTGAACGTCTGTAAGTTCTGGGTAGGCTAAAAACTAATCTCTTGACAGTCAGGACGGGGATTCTCAAACAATGCAACCCGGGGTTTGATTTTTCTCCTTATTTTTTCCATCTTTATTTGACTTACAGCGTCGAGAGGAGAAAAAGTTTATGATATTTTGAGTTTTTCTTGGCATCTTCTTCTGGCACGTTTCGGGGGGGGGGGGGGGGCGCTTCTTCTCTTCTTCTTCTTAACGTTCACACGTTATGTGGCCGTGGATGCGTTGTGTCGCTAGTTTACGCCAGGGCTGCGAAATCTGCGCCTTTCGGCCCGACATATCCGTTTTCGGCACTTGCCTAACAATTGTACGGCCATTACTTTGCCCATTTTTTCGACTTTCTACTGCCAAGGGTTCTATAATATGCTCGTGTGCACACGTAACTTCCTGTTTTTTTTTTGTTGTTGCCGTTACCCGAGATGGCTAGACTTCTCACAACCCAGAGATGGCTGGACCTCTCACTGCCCAGAAATGGCTACACTCCCACTACCCAGAGATAGCTACACCTCTCACTAACCAGAGATGGCTACACCTCTCACTGCCCAGAGATGGCTACACCTCTCACTGCCCAGAGATGGCTACACCTCTCACTGCCCAGAAATGGCTACACCTCTCATTACCCAGAGATAGCTACACCTCTCACTAACCAGAGATGGCTACACCTCTCACTGCCCAGAGATGGCTATACAATATCCGCCCTTTAAAGGACGTTAAGTGGAGTGTAAAGGTTTTGTTGGGTTTTGCAGAAGAATTGTGAAATTTGCGCCATTCGGCCCACCACATCAGACTTCAGCATGCTATTTTTGAGTAACCGGTTGTCTTCCTTCTTCGATCCATGCTCGCTTGTCCAGACTAGAGTGGCTAGTCTATTTCTAGAGGGACCGCGAAGAGGTGGGGTACGGTCAGGATGGTTCTGGTTCACCGATCCTGGAGCAAGCCATCAGCTTGTGGGTAGCTGACAGCTCTCGACTCTGCTGCTGTTAGGCGCCTTGCCTCCAAGCCGACGTCTTACCCATAGTCCAATCATTCCCCTTAGTGTTTCTACCATTTCTTCTACCCATCTCCTTAGAGGACGTCACCACAGTCCATTGTTTCTTAGCGTTTGTTGATAACTCTACTAATAGTGTTTAGCGAATCGATTCAGAGGAAGAGGTATGTTTATCGCCTCGGAAGTTTCCCTCTATAATAATATTCATTTATTATTGTCTCCTGATAGTGTTTAGCTATTTCTGTCTTGTCAACGTGGCTATACACATTTAATTGATCATTTCGTTATATATTTTACTGCGAAATGATCCCTATCATTTTATTTGTTTACTTCTAAATTTGTCTCTTTGAAACTAGTTGCCATGTTTTGTCTGACGATTTTCATTTTATTGAGGTTATCTTGTTGATTATTCTAGAATCAAGCGTCTAAGTTTGATTTGATAGCACAACAACGTAAAGAAGATTGCAGTGAAGGGCCTATGTTTGCTTCTCTTTCTACCTACCGTTCGTTTGCCTGAAGCATTGTCTATATCTACAATATCGTTTTTCTGCATCAATTTTACACTTTTTTTTAGTTCTTGCAGAAGCCTATATAGTTATGTCTACAGTGTTGTATCTATAGATCAATGGTTTTTGTCAGTCTACTATATTTAATATAGTCTTCGTGTATGTGTTTAGCAGTCTGGGGCGCCTGTCTCCATGTACAATTTGCTCCTTTTTGCCTTTAAGAAATTTCTCTGTGATTGATTTATTACACGGTAACAAAGATATTTTTAAAACATTATTTCCTCTCTATCCCGCTATTGTATCAAAACGTATTTATCTTTTTTTTTTCTGATGTTTGCTCTTGTTATGAGCAATCAAGTAATTATAACTTTTACTTTATGATCTATAAGAACAATGTTTGCTCCAGGCTGCGCCAGTCAACGTGCCAGTAAGAGAGTTATCAAACCGCTGTTATTTTTAGTTACAGAAAGAGACGAAGAAACTGGTATCATGATTCTCAAATTCTCAGTCCTTCTATTACAGTTTTATAGTCGGATGGCACATATGCTGACTCGAATATTAATTTCCCTTCTTTTCGCTCAACTTAAAAATGTGACTGCTTTTCTTCTAAGTGAGTGACACAAGAGTCTTGCTTTATGAAGAAGTAAGGGATCGATAAGATGGATAATCTGAGGTCTAGGGTTTGCCTCGCTAACTTCAAAGTTTTGCTAATTATAAATGAGCTAGTATTATGATCAGCGTACCAGAGTTGGTCGAGACTAAATATGTGCATAGTGGTAGCGAAAAGAAGATAATGGCAAAGAAAATTGTATCGGAAGTACGAAGGTAAAACCGATCTTAAAACGTTGTCGCGATAAGCTGGATGTTTCTGGCCTAAAATACACACATTGCTGGCAGGTTATATACTATAAAAACACATTAATCGCCCCTTTTCGTTGTAAACTTTGAATGAATAACACTTATAACAGTAAGCACTTGCCCCCTCAAGGTAATATACTACCAGACCACATACATACTTCACATACCTTATGGTATTTTAGTGCACTATGCTGCTTGTATTGTGTTGATGTGCACTAGTTCCTTCTGAAAATTAATTTATAAATAATTTATTTGAAATCTAAAGGTTGCGAAGTCCCAAGCATGTCCTGCCAGAATCAAGCCACCAATAGAAAACTAAATCGATATTCAACAGCAAACATACACACGCACAATGAAGACACATCCACAGAATCACCTAAAACCGGTTTGCCGGCTTCCTCGCTGGTAACCGACGTCTGCATTAGCTCCCACGGAAATACTTGTCTAGCAGACCACTCAATATTTTCATGTCTCTTTCTGATCTTGTGTAGTGCAGTAATGCGGATTCCCAAAGTGGGTGATAATGATACCCCTCGCTTCCAAGCCAGTGCGGTTAATAAACCAACATCATCAATTCTTTGCCGTTCATGCGCATATCGAATGTTGGCTATCATGGAGCGCCATTTCACACTGTCTCTAGTCTCGACAGACCACTCAATATTTTCATGTCTCTTTCTGATCTTGTGGATTATATAGTAAACAGATTCCCGAAGTGAGTGATAATGACACTGCTCACTTCCAAGCCAGTGACGTTAATAAACCTACATTACCACTGCCGTTTGGGAGCCGCGATAGCTCAGTGGTTAGTGAACTGGACCACAAAGGACATGGATAGGGTTCGATCCCAACCGACGGCTTCCGGGTTCACCCAGCCTTAAAATGGGTACCGGATTTTTTTTCTGGGAAAGTAAAGCAGCACGGGCGTAATACCGACCACATTACCCCGAAAATCATGTGCTGTAGGTCTGTAAAATATAGGGTCACTAACACCATATTCCCTATACGCCACTTGAGGTGACGGGGCTCTTTACTTTTACTTACCTTCCAGCTGTTGCTCTATGAACAGACTAAACTAACCAGTGTTTCCTTCAGTCGCTATTTGTTTGTACAGTCCAGCCTGGTAGCTCACGGTCTGGCACGGACCTGAACGAACCACGTCCAAGCTCGCATGAACTTCCTGTATTTGTGTGCATGACACCGTATATTTGTGGGTGGGGGTGGGTATGGCTGTGAAGGACCTTCTCACTCCAGGATGAAATTTTCACTCGGTTCATCGTCTTGTCGCATTATTACTTGGCACACCGTAACTGTGCCTACATGTCGGCCATCCATGTGCTCATTCCAACAGGCCGTGGAGTCAAATAGGACTCGCATTTGCTCCGCTCTCTCAGGAATATCATGTGTAGGTCAAATGTATCGTCTGAATATCGCCGCTAACTGTGCCAGTTAGTGTGTGCGATGTACCACAAGGTGTTAGAGGTAAAGTATGATGGGTTTCTCATAAAACTAAAGTTCTCTGTGTGCGCCAGTAGGAGGTCTAAATGCAATTTTGGAACTGCAAACTTCACGGGAATTCATTTAGAAGTAGTACTGATATAGAAGGAAAGGACACTCAAGTGTGTGTATGTATGAGAGAGAGAGAGAGAGAGAGGGAGAGAGAGAGAGAGGGAGAGGGAGAGAGAGAGCGGGTACCACGCAATGGTGGGCTCTGGCCCTGCATTTATAGGGGTTCACTTCATTCCTCTTCAGTTATACTGCCGGGATGTCGGCTGCACTCATGACCAACTTTGGGTTAAAGTGGAGAGGGGCACGTGTGGTCTTGGGCACAGTAATGCAGTGGCACTGAGTTGAGGGCCACCAGAATCACACACTTGATCCAGTCATTCAGCAACCACAGTACCAGGCTAATGAGAAGCTATGAACGTTTCATTTACTTTTTGGTGGTGTCAAGAACACACATCACAACACCATTTCTATAATTACTTGTGATCACCCTTCTGATATTTCTCCTTCTTTATACAAGACAGAATTATTTACTCGTGAGAGCTGTTCAAACGTAACGACACATTGAAAGCTTAATTAAAAAGGTATTTATGTAACGAAACAATTTGCTTGCAAATGTTGACGTCGTCAGAGTTCGTCCTGGAAAAAAAATCATGGGAACCATGTGCACTTATTCTATTACAGACATTTCTGATTAAACAACTTTGTAATTGTCGTCCAAAAGTGGGGATTTTGCCAGTGCTAGCCTAACGTGGAGAGTTTAAGCATTAGAGATAGCCACTGACCAACAAATGTAGAAGTATTTAACTCCAACAAGGCAAGACGTCCATTGTTACTGAGGTCACTCAGTCAATGACGATTTTCTTTTTTCGTTCGCCAGCTTTTACCTCTGACGGAGTAACTAGAGACTAGGAACTGAATTCTGCGCGTTAATCCACTTTTCCCTGGCAGCCATGTGCACAGGGGTCCCTCGCAGCACAGATATGGGGACATAACTCCGACTTCGGAGATACTCATATTTTTTTTCCGTCGATGGGTAATAGATGTTTCAAGACGGGCCTCGCTGCTGAGACCAAGGGTGGTTGCCGCAGAGGGAAATACTAAATAAAAATCCCAACCGGTGTAGCCGGGATTTGAACCCACAACCTCTCTGTCTCCAACCAGTCCCCTGTCAATGAGAAATGAATTATAATAAGATAACCGAACCGCGCTTTACTCACTCACTACAGCTATACAGATTTGTCCTAGTAGTAGGGACCTTACACGTACACCGTATGAAAGATGGTCGCATATCAAAAGATATACTCCATGGACAACAAGCAGATGGCAAAAGTACTAGGGGGCGCCCAAGCTTCGAGATCTATATGTGTGTAAGTGAGACATGGAAACCGTGAGCATTAACCCTGCAGCCTGGGAAGAAATAGCTGCAGACCGAAATCTTTGGAAACACACTTTAAAGCTCCAACTCAAACAAGAAACAGACAGATTCATATAAAAGAGAATACACGGCGAAAGAAAAGAAAACATGAAATTTCTAGGGGCGCTGCAAAATCCATACTCAACCATGACTGACGGAGGCTACTATGTCCTAAAGGGACATTACTAAAAAAGTAAATAAAGATTCTCTCCCCTGCCTTGCTATGCGTATTGGGAATATAGTGTTAGTGACCACATTTTTCTACGACCAATACACATTTTTGGGTGATATGGTCGGTATCACGTCATACTGCCTTTACTATTCCCGAGAAAAATCTCTGGTACCAATTTTTAGAGGCTGGGTGAATCTCGGAGTCTTGTTAGTCCGAAAAAAATCCGCCACCGCTGGGGACATTACTGCCTAACACAAAAGCATGGGGTTTGCATCTGTGTGCGGAGGTTAGTTACCCCGATTCTAAACGTGTGTACGCTTTTTGAGTTACGAGACCAGTCACAATTGCTACATAAACTAAAGAAAAGAACATGCCCTGTTGTTGACAAGAGCAAAGGGGAGGAGGTGGGGGGGGGGAGAGAAAGCAGTAGCACCTGTGCAATAGCAGGGTCGGCGCACCAACAGCTGACCACGACCGTAGCAGTTTTATCTCCTCGTGGTCTCCCCTGGTAACAGTCTGCAACAAAACAGGCAGGCTAACAGAAGCTAGGATCGCCGTGTTCCCTATAGTGGTGGCTGTTACTGATATAGAGGACCCAGTATTGCAATACATCTGGGCTGGACTAGTAGTTTCCCAGCATAGCCTGGGATGGACGAACTCCCAACTTCTCCAGTAAGAGCCGGGAATGTCAAGAAAGCCATTACGACCCGCCACATCAATGAGTCAAAGGGCAACCTGCCCGCATCAACTCGTGGCATTCCGTCAACAACAGCAAGAACGTTGCTTAAAAGGATGCCCTTTTATAAATATGATCATTATTATCCATAGACAATCTCTTATAGATGGCGACGGCACGAGCTAGGGGAAATTGGCGCACGATTTATTTCGCAACGGGCCCTTTAGAACTTCAGTTATAATAAACATTATTATTCCATACCATTCGCAGGGACTGTGTGCTTTGTCAAGCATGTCGTGAACAGTGAATGCAAGTGTGTTTTAAAAAATGCCACATAAATAATCTCTTTCCGAGCACACGAACGAGGGCTAAATTACTATAATATTATGTTAAACGCCAAGGGTGGGAAAGTGACGAGCGATAAGGATTAGGCGTATCGATAAGCTGGAATTGAAAACGAGGTCCTAGGTTCAGATGTTCCCGCACACTTAAAACAAGCTCGGCGCGGACGTACCATGTATATAAAAGTGCACCTGTGAAAAAATAAGGGCATTAGAGATTTGTGCGCAGGTGCACGAGGCAGGCATAGTACAAGGGACGGGAAACAAACCAGAAAGACACCAAGACATAAATGGAAACTGTCAATAATTAATGTACAACGTAATGGCATGGGTAATAAAACCAACGGTCTCTAATTATACTCGTATATTTTCCATATACTCTGCAAAATGTTGCGCAACAAAATTTGTGGCAGATTCTCCCTATCACCAATGTACTAGCCAAATACCTTGCTACTACATTCTATACGTGTCGTGTGGGTTATTAAAAAAGTATTTGACGTATCTCAAGAGATTATAGAGCATATATATATGTATATATATATATATATATATATATATATATATATATATATATATGTATATATATATATATATGTATATATATATATATATATATATATATATGTATATATATATATATATATATGTATATATGTATATATATATATATATATATATATATATATATGTATATATATATATGGATATATATATATATATATGTATATATATATATGTATATATATATATATATATATATATATATGTATATATATATGTATATATGTAGAGCCAGTCTTAACACATGGATGTGAATCATGCACAACAGACAAGAAAATCATTGGAGTCTGTAGAAATGTGGTTTTACAGAAGAATGTTGAGAATACCATGGACAGCTAAGAAGAGTAATGAAAACGTTCTGAAAGAGGCCAAAACAAAAAGAGAGCTAATTTCCAATGGTTTTCTTTGGAATGTTACGTGATGAGGCTCCAATCTCTTTTACGGTGGTCTGCCATATTCGTCTTTCGTGTTCTGAATATGCCTCATGTGTACCACACACTTTGCTGCTTTCGCTTTCTGGGCCGTTGATTATTTCTAATTCTTCCGCCCCATCCACTGTCACAGACTTTTCACATGCTAACATGGACAAGTAACATGAAAAGTTGGATAAGTCAGCCTATGACAATCTGAACCATCAAAGCAAGAGAAAGAGTGGAATGGCGCTACATGGTAGCCAACCTTCAATGTGGAGACGGCACTCAATGATGATGATGACATTTCCAATGTTAGGAAGAAACAATCATCATTTTTTGGCCATATAATGAGAATAGAACAACTTGAATATATTGTAACAACTGGAAAAATTGAGGGACGAAGAGATAGAGGGAAGCAAAGAGAAAAAATACCAGACAGCTTAAGAGAATGGCTTTGCAGGAGGTCAACAACAGAAATGATAAATAACTGTCGAGATCGAAAGTTGTGGAGAGACATGATCACCTACGCCAGCAGGCCCGGTACTTGATGATGATATATATGCACTATAAACTAAGACTTGATATTTCATTTTTCAAGTATAACAACACAATCGTTTCTTATCAATTTCTTCTCTTTTATCGTTTCTATTAACATAATAGCTACTATTATTTCTTCTATTCCTCATATCCTCCTATTTTTATAACATAATGGCATCAGTTCAATCTTCTATTCCTTCTCGCCTCTCATTTCTATAGCACAATTGCTAGAGTTATTATTTTTTTTTACATCTCTCTCCTTATTCTCCTCATGATAACATAATTCTTTTTTCCCCCAATTCCTACCCTCTTCTAATTACCAAAAACATAGTGTGCACGCCTCTTCCTTGCCCATACACTATCTTCTAATTTCCCATACATAATGGTCACGCCCTCCACCCCTTGTTTTGTAAAAGTAGTAAGACGGGAGGTAGGTTATTTACTCAGGATAGATACTATACGCCTAGAACGACATATAAGGCGTTAATGACCATATTTTTCTATGACCTCGGCACATTTTGTTGGGTTATGTCGCGAGAATCACGTCATGCTGCTTTACTTTCCACAAAAATCTCAAATACTCATTTCTAGGGGATTGGTAATCCTTCCGTATTCTCCTCATGATAACATAATTCTTGTTTTCCTTCCTCTTCTAATTAACAAAAACGTAGTGTGCATTTCTCTTCCTTGTCCATTCACTATCTTTTAATTTCCCATATATAATGGTCACGCCTCTCCCTTTTTTACCTAAAGATTAATGGTTATTTAATATTTAATGCGCAATAACAAATAATAAAAAAGAAAAGAACACGCAACAGTGGTTCTCAGTTTATTTTTCTCCAACTCCCTACGTTGAAGACACAAACCCTCTACAACCACAATGGATGACGGTCTAAGATACTTTGTTTTCTTAAATCGCAGCGTGTGTTTATTATTACTGTCGCATGTTGCAGCTTAAGAAGGGTTGAATTAGGGCCTATGCTGCTGTTTCAGCTGACTGCACACAGCAACGAAATGATTTGAAGACATATATTATTTCATCGCGATAGAATTAAAATACGTAAACATACACATAAAAAAACACGTAATATAATGGACAGCTTGAAACAGGAAGTCACCAGCACTAATTCGAGATAGGATTCAGTCACCTAATAAATGTGCTAATTAATTACCAAATCTGTGTTGCGGTATTTCCTAAAGAGAACTCGCAACTAGCATGTACAAATAAGAACACAACACGTTGTGAAACGCCAACTGCAGGTTATTTGAAAAAAATTCATTCTGAAAGACCCGCACCTTTCAGCAGTAAATATATACAAAGTGCCAATTCAGCTCAAGTACGGTGGAAGCGATGGAGAGCAAGATTAGCAAGTACGCGCGGAAATGGCTGGGAGTACCACCAGGACTGAAGGATGTTGCGCTGTACTGCAAGAAAGCCAAGCTGGTCTTCCCGTTCAAGTCAGTCCTAGAAGAATACAAAGCGGGAAAGACCAGACTGGCAGTTATCCTGCAGAACTCATCAGATGAAGCAGTCCGGACAGTGGAGCCCACATAGAAGACTGGTCGGAAATGGCAGGCGTGTGCAGCAGTAAACGAAGCACGTGAAAGTCTCCAAGTGAAGGAAATGATGGGCCACACGCAGACCAACAGGCGTGGATTTGGTCACGGAGACATCCAATGGTGGTCAAACGCATAAAATAGACAACGTAGGAACATGGTAGTCCGGGAGATCAGACGTCTAGGAGAAAAACGTGTGCAAAAGGCAGCACAGCAGGTGCAGCAAAGCCAATGGACCACATGGGATGAGGCCTAGCAGAGGGCACTAACATGGAACGACATGTGGCACCGCTGCGGCTCAGCTACATAATCAGATCTATGTACGACCTTCTACTACCAGCCTGCAAACTTGTGAAGTGGCTAAAGACAGATGACAATCGATGTATGACCTTCTACCATCAGCATGCAACCTTGTGAAGTGGGAAATACAGATGACAATCGATGTCCCCTTTGCATTGAAAGACAGACGATGGAGCATGTTCTTTCTTCATGCAAGACAGATCTAGGTCAAGGGCGGTACCCGTGGCGGTACAACAAAGTGCTGCATGAACCTGCTGCCATTGAGGATGAGGCACCGATTAAGGCCAATACTAAAGTTCGACCAGCTACAACAAACACCCATTTTTTTTTTTTAGAGATGGACAGGTCGCATGCCCCTAGCAAAACAGATGGAATGACTCAACTATCCTGGTCTGGGAGATGGCTGCTGACCTCCCAGGGCACACAGATTATACATCAAGAGATGTAAAATGCGTCTGGACATTGCACTTTAGACATCAGATATGACCCACGCCATCTTAATAGAACTCACAGTGCCATTCGAATCCAGGATAGATTAATAAGACAATCACATTATCCAGACCGTAACTACCGCCCCTTTGTCATGGGCAGCTCCCTGTACACCTCCATTCCCCACATCGATGGCCTTCGCACGCACACATTTTTCCTCGATAAGAGAAGCCAACCTTCTATCGCTACCGACGCCCTCCTCCGGAACTAGTTCTCAACCACAACTCTTTCGAGTTCGATGGCAACTTCTTCACCCTGATCAGTGGTGTGGCTAAGGGCACCATAATGGGTCCTAGCTATACTTGTCTTTTCATGTGCTACCTGGAGCACCAGATCATCCACACCTACCAGCGTCCCCTTCTCCTTATGCACCGTAGGTACATTGACGACTGCATCGGTCTGATTGACCTCACCGAGGAAGAAATCTTCCCATTCATCGAGCATGCGGGACATATTCACTCCTCGATCTGGATCACTTATACATTTCCTCCTCTGAATCCTTCTCAGACATCACAGTTTCCTTAGGTGCTTCTGGTCTACTTACCTCGGTCTTCTACAAACCTACTGACTCCCATTGTTTCCTCCGCTACGACTCTTCTCACCCGACATCTTGCAATAACTATCTTTCCTATTCGCAGCTCCTCAGACTTCGTTGCCATTGCCAGGACGATGAAGATTTCCTACATAATGCCCACTTGATGCTCGACTTCTTCCGCCGACGCCTCTATCCTGAAACAGCTCTCATTCCTGCCTCCCGACGAGTTCTCCGCACCTCACGCTAGGCTGCTCTCACTACCTATGCCTGTCCCCTCTCTGATGGGGTAGTGCTTACTCTCACCCTCACCTCTACACGGTGATCAGAATCATTCACCGCTACCTCCACATTCTCCACTCTGACTCCACTACCCGTCTTCTCTCCACCATCCCTTACACCCCCCATGAGTGGCCTTCAAGCGTGATCGCAACCTTCGTGATATGCTTGTAAGGAGCCGCCTTCCTGCCTCCCCTTACAACCATCGGGGAACGATCCGCTGTAGACGTAATATATGCAATACCTGCAACCACGTCCTCCGGACAAACACGGTTCTCTTCCCCAATGGTCATTTTTATATCAGAGCGGGATTCACTTATACATCGCGTAACATGATCTATGCCATCATACGTCAGCGATGTCACGTGACTTGCACAGGCGAATCATGACACCGTCTTTTCAACATATGCCGTGAACATCTGTATGACATCACCAAATAGGGTTGCCTCACCCCACGTGTCATCAACGGTTCCCTTTCTCATGGGTAATCTATTACCCCTCTCTCTCCCCTACCTTCCAACTTCATTTCCTTCTTTCACTCCCTCCTCTACTCCCTCCCCTGCTCATATTTTGGTCACCACAACCTGACATGATCTCTCGGGGCGATATTCAGGGTTTATATTTTTATAACACCCTGCACCGCTATTCGTAGATTATCCCTTTATTACGCCTCACTTATCGCTAGGTTCTGAGTAGTCTGGTTTTGTTTGCTTTTCACTACATATTTACTTCCATATCTCTAATGATTACCCGTGTCACGCTTGACTACACCTCATTCTTATACCTGATTATCTTGTGCAATCACGTGACTGATTTTTCAATAAAACTTCCTGCGTCACACTAGACCACAGTTGCCATCCGACAACACAATACTACGTCACAATAGTTCAGGATGGGAAGGTACCACACATTTATTGGAATTTGGACGACGACAGGGCGAGCAATGAAAAATGATCCATAGATGGCCGCAATATAGAATCAATACTCAGAGAAAGAGATAGCGTGAGAGTATTATAATATATATATATATATATATACATTGCGAGGACGGATAGTGGGTATAATCAGTGAGCAACAGAAACCATTAAGATTCATTAATTGCGGCCGAATGGAGGTGGGACTGAAAGATGCAAGGAATGCCAGGAAATCGACCCAGCTAACACGCCTCGACATATATTTAATCCTGCATCATTAAATAATGTAGGTCGTTAATAGATAACTGCAACTTACACACATACACACACGCGCGCAAGAGGCTTTTACAAATTGCAAAATTATGAGAATTTATATCAATACAACATAGACTACACAGATGGCACATATAAAACGCGTTCACAGGACTGAAGTTATTCCTAGGCTGCCATCAAAGCTATTCCTAGGCTGCCGTCAAAGCTATTCCTAGGCTGCCATCAAAGCTATTCCTAGGCTGCTATCAAAGCTATTCCTAGGCTGCCATCAAAGCTATTCCTAGGCTGCTATCAAAGCTATTCCTAGGCTGCTATCAAAGCTATTCCTAGGTTGCCATCAAAGCTATTCTTAGGCTGCCATCAAAGCTATTCCTAGGTTGCCATCAAAGCTATTCCTAGGCTACCATCAAAGCTATTCCTAGGCTGCCATCAAAGCTATTCCTAGGCTGCCCATCAAAGTTATTCCTAGGCTGCCCTCAAAGCTATTCCTAGGCTGCCATCAAAGCTATTTCTAGGCTGCCATCAAAGCTATTCCTAGGCTGCCATCAAAGCTATTCCTAGGCTGCCCTCAACTTTTATTGCATGACCTGCTGAGTTCACAAAAAATGTCCCCATTCTCACACTAGATCTTGTTATTGATTGATTCCGATAACTCACGTTCTTGCTGGGTAAGTTATTGAAGTTACAACAACAAAATTATCTTATTGATTGTTGATAACTCACGTTCTTGCTGGGTAAGTTATTGAAGTTACAACAACAAAAATTTATTTTATTGATTGTTTTTAACACAGGCTATCAGAGGTGCTGACGTAAGGGGGGGGGTGTCTAGGTTTCCATACGTAGAAAAATAGTTCGAATAGTGAGCCCCCCCCCCCCCCCACACACACACAAAGAGAGAGAGAGAGAGAGAGAGAGAGAGGAATGAGTTGTAATGAGACTGAAATCATCCTACTAAAATAGCACGATATAAAATAGTAATTCTGAAAAATCGCAAGATAAGGCTGTATGCAACTTCCAGAGGGAAACAAATGTGTTCGTCTGTTCAAGTCACTTCTCTAAGGTCAGTATATCATCCAGAGATTAGATGTCTACATGAATCTGACCTTCTGTAGGAGCAACGTACAATTTGGTAAACGCATTTACCATTAGGCCAGACTTCTGTTCATAGCTCTGTGTCCAGTCCACAAGTTTGCATGGGATGTTCTGGAGTTCGAAGACCAACCTGGCATGTACAATGCATTCCTCATACAATGTTGTGATTTAATTTATATATATTTATACTCTGTGTAATCCTGGGTCTCATATACATAGAACCATCTTCAGTAGCCATGGATGGATCCCATCTAATGGGAGAGACGGCATTGTATCTACCAAACGATGATTCACAGATCCAACCGTAAACTGAATTGCTGCAGGTGAAAACTATTCCTTACCTGTATGGTGTATATCGATCCATTACTGGGCATTCTTATCCATTACTGGGCATTCTTATCCATCAGATACAATTTAAACAATAACAAATGGGAAAAAAGAACATGTTTAACATAAAGACCCTTATCATTTAAGGCCTAACCATATGGCTCTGGGTGCTTTGGTGGTTGGGTAATTATTGTGAAACTGCGATATTGTAATGGCTTCCTGCTCAGAAAAGTACGGGTTCCATTCCAGAAGTGGTGGAATTTATTTTTCTGACCGTCAAGGCTTCGGGGTTTAATAATCTTCTAAAAATTGGTACCAGAGTTTTTTTCTGGGAAGTAAAGGCGGTCTGGTGTGATACCGACCACATAACCAAGAAATGTGCCGTGGTCATAGAAAAATACGACCACCAACGCGCATTCCCCATACGCCTAGCAAGTTGTTGGATTGAATCTTCTCCTCTACATAAGGTCTGTCCTTATCACACAGTGGCAAGAAAGACATAACTAAATGCAGAATTCGAACGCTAATTTTATTAACGATCAAACAACTAACCACGGAGCAACACTTCATTCAATGGAGTAATTCTAACAATTTGGTTGTGTAAAGCACATTTATAATGAGCGCATTTATATTTGCGCTTCAGCGCACTGAAGGTATTAAAGTTGCAATGTAGCTGCTGAGGTTTTCGTGTAGTGCTGTCAATGACTAGGAAAAGTGCACGCATCATCATCATCATTGAGTGCCGTCTCCACATCGAAGTTTGGCTACCATGGAGCGCCATTCCACACTGTCTCTTGCTCTGATTGTGCAATTTGTCATAGACTAACTTGTCCATCTTTTGATGAAACTCGTTCATGTTAGTCTTGGTCTACGTCTGCCTCTTACCGTGTATCTTCCCTTCCAATATTAATTTTAGTAGGCTGTTATGTCTTTCAACGTGGCCAAAAAATCGCATTTGTCTTGTTGAATTGTGTTTAGTAGTTCTCCTATCATTTTTAATTGTTGTAAGACTTCATGTTTTCTTTTCTTTCCATCGAATTCTACCTATTCTTCTATAAATCCACATTTCAAAGGCTGTACTTTTCTTCTGCACTAAATGTGCACTAACGCTAGAGAATGTGATCACCGTTTTAAAAAACTATTCATTCTTTTAGTTCGTCCAGAACATAATATTTGCGAGTTGTTTAACAGATACTTCAAAGATGCGTCATCGGCAACTTTCAGGGAATGCGTCTTATTTAGCTTATTTATCTGAAAATATGAAACGACCAACGAGGAATTTCTTAACGAGGCCAACATAAAAGGAGAGCTCTTAAAAATATAGATGAAATCTACATTTTTTCTGGTACATCATGAGAAGAGAAAACTTGGAATACTTGGTTACAATTGGCAAAATACATGGAAAGACAGATCGGGAACAACATAGAATTATAATACTAGATAGCTTGGTGTCTTGGCACGAGGAACAGTCAACAACAGAGTTGTATGATGACCGCCTACGCCAGCCAGTATGGCACATAATGAGGATCTGACATGAAGAAAGTACCAGCTCCATTACAACAGTCATTAGTTAGCTTTTGCTGAATCCTAAGATAGGGACACATAAGCTATGACGGACCTGTACATGTTAGTGGCGTAGTGATTAAGGTGGTGGTTTGGTGATACAGAGAACACAGATTCGATTCCAGCTCTTCTTTCAATTCATCTGAAAACAAATAAATGGGGATAGACTCACTTAGTTTTGGCTGGGGGCGGTAACAACAGAGAGATCAGACAAGTGCACTAGACATAGAGCAACATAATAATAGTACTGGCTGTCGTCAGTCGCTGCATACTGAAGAACATGACAAAGAACATATTGAGGAAGGGATCGTACAAATTATGGACTTCGACCTACAATTTAAAATGCTATAATAATTCATCAACTACCCATTTATGATGACCTACAAGTCTAAAATGAATTATATTTTTGGCACGGTCCTTTCATAATTATTGGGTTTTTTTAAGTCATTGTTCACCCATTAAGTGGGAGCGGCTATATCGTGTTGCTTGCTATCTGTGATATCTGCGCCAATTGGCGAGCCACACCCGGCGTTGGTGTCGGTAAATAAACAAAAGTAAGTAGCGCCCCGTCCCACCAAGTGGCGTGTAGGGAATATGGTGTTAGTGAACATACATTTTACAGACCTTCAGCACATGATTTTTGGGGGTAATGTGGTCGGTATTACGCCCGTGCCGCTTTACTTTCCAGAAAAAAAGCCGGTACCCATTTAAGGGTGGGTGAACCCGGATGCCGTCGGTTGGGATCGAACTCTACCTCTTGTCCTTTGTAGTCCAGTTCACTAACCACTGAGCTATCACGGCTCTCTCTTTGGTGTCGGTGGATTTACTTAATTGTTTACAGGGCAGAGACCATTTTATTCTGCTCTTCTCGACTGTTAACCGCCAGTGGTTGGGGACGTGACATGCTCACACATGACCTCATGTTTTTGATGGTTATCTGACCTCATGTTTTTGATGGTTATCCGAGAAGGCTAGATATCGAATCTCACCACCAAGAAACGGGGAGGGTCAGCAAAGAAGATACCAGAATTCGAAGAGACAGGAAAAGTCCACCTTTTATGCGGGATTTGGATCAGCAATCTTCTTGTTCAGAGCCCGAAGACTTACCTCAAGTTAAGTTAGTTCCCCCCCCCCCCGCCCCCCTCCCACACACACAAGAAACAAATAATAAGTGAATGTATATACCTAAGGATCACAACAGCTAGGACTGAAGATTAATAGAGATAGACCGACATTATGAGAATTAATACAGTTGACAATAACTAAATAAAATTAGAAGAAATACCTCTACTAGACGTACAATCTTACATATATCTGGGCAGTAATATAGATAAAGATGGAGGAACAGAAAATGATACCAAAATTAGGATATCAAAAGCAAGCGGAGCTTTCGTTGCACTGGGAAAACATGGAAGTCCAAAGAAATTAGGTTAATAATAAAATAACAATGTTCAATTCCAATGTTAAGTCGGTCCTATTATATGGCTGTGAAAATGGAGAACAACAAAATTGACAATCATGAAGATACAGACTTTCATTAATGGATGCTTACGCAGAATAAAGGGATGGAAATAGCAGGACAAAATCACTAACATAAAATTATGGAAATGTCCCAGTCAATTACCAGTGGATAAAGTGATACAGCGAAGACAATGCTGGAGAGGACACACACTGCGGAAACAACTGAGAGTATTACACAACAGACCCTTTTTGGAATCCCCAGGGGAAAAGACAAAGAGGAAGACCAAGGAATTCTTGGAGAAGACAGATAGAAGCAGAGATGAAGATGATGGGGAAGACATGG